>JAODAL010000292.1:0-344271 GCA_025379985.1 Phyllomedusa bahiana | reverse complement strand
GGGTTTGGGTCCAGGCTAGTGCAGGCGGCGCTAAACTCTCGGGTCATCCCGGGGCAAGTCAGGGCTGTTTTGAAGCTGTGGGAAAGCGAGGGGAGGGGGGAGGTTTTTCCTAACCCCGACGTTACCATCCCGCCTTGGAAAATTTTTGGCGCGAATATGGGGGCGGACGAAGATGAGAAGAAAATTTTTAGTGCCCTCGCCCCAAGCTTGGGAAATAAAGGCTCCACTCCAAGAGTTCTTGGTGCTCCATTTCCCCAAACATAAAACCTCGCATTAAGGCCCAAAAAATGAACAACATTACTGGTGGTACGCCCGGGACCCCCCCAACAAAACAAAAATCACACTTTCCTTCCACCCCCCCAAAATAGAATAAAATGCGGAAAGGAGACCTCTGATTGTCAACGGAGAATCGTTCGTCGTTTCAAGTTCTTCAAATGTCACGGGAACACATCAGCGACGTGAAGCAGTAGAGTAAGAGCCGGGGGGGAGCAGCAGAAACAGGCAAGGGGCAAAAAGCCTAAGGGGTGACCTCGCAATCTTTATTTCCCACCCACCAACGCATGAAATGCGGGGCCACAACAAACCCACAGAGACCACTTAAGATCATGGGCCGACAACTTTATCTTAGAAGTTTTTCCCCGAAAATTTCAAGGTTTTTGAGGCATGTTGCTAAATACAACTATAATCAGGGTCCTTTCAACAGAAAGTGGTTTTCAAGGGGCATTTCTCCACAAATTTTTTAAATAGTGGCTGAGAATCATATTTTAAATTTTTTGGGGGGTCAGTTGCTTGAGATACCAAAAATCAGGCCTTTAGAACAAAATGTGGCTTTTAAGGTGGCATTTCTCCCTCAAAATTTTTTAAAGGGGCTGAGAAGTCTTTTTTATAAATTTTTTTGGGTCATGCTGCTTTAAATGCACAATACTACGGTCCTTTCAAAAAATTTATTTTTCTAACAACATTTTTTTCTTCAAAAATTTCAAAAGTGGCTCAAGGCATGTTTTGAATTTTTTTGGGGCTTTTTGCTGTGACATGCACAACTACAGGTCCTTTTATAAAAAAAAATGTTTTTTCTAACAACATTTTTTTCTTCACAATTGTCAAAAGTGGCCAAGGGTCATGTTTTTAAATTTTTGGCATTTTGCTGTACAGCAGCTTACTACAGGTTTCCTTTTAAAATAAAAATGTTGTTTTAAAACGACTTTTTGTTTCTTCACAATTGTCAAAAGGGCTCTGGGCTGTTTTTAAATTTTTTGGGGCTTTTTGCTGTGAAAGCGCTAGACTACAGTCCATTGTAAAAAATTTGGTTTCTAACAGACATTTTTTCCCACAATTTCCAAAGTGGCTCAAGGTGAGGGGCTGTCAAAAACGGGAAAGAAGACCTTTTAAGGGACAAAAATTTGCAAAATAAATTGTTTTGCAAGATTTTTTAACATAGCTAGAAATCCCTGTTTTGAGAAAACCCATTTAAAACAAAAAAAAAAAAGAAAAACAAAGACATGTTGGGATTCCACCTTTTTTAAAAAGGTTTTTCTAAAATTTAAAACTCTAAAAAACTTGCATTAAAAAATAGCTGGTAAAAAAATTTCCCGAATTTTACAAGGGAGTACGGGGAAACTGCCCAGATTAGATTTTTCAGAGGACAGGATATGGAGCACGGACAAGAAAAAAAACAACAATTTCCTCCACACTTTGATAAAAGGAAAAAAGAATCCCAAAGAAAAAGGGCACCTGGGTGGAACAGAGCGTTAACCACCATATTTCCAATGAACTAAATTGGGGCCGACTCATAGGGAGGGTCAAGCCTCCCAGTTTTGACTGTGAAACAAAAGGGGGCTGATCTTACCTCACACTTCCGTTTCCCCCCTCTGCTTCACACGACTTTTTTTCCGTTGCTGCTCAAAAGGGGCATTTTTACAATGTTAATAGAGAGGGACGCCACCCGGGGCTCTCCCGCACCCACGTAACTCCGTCCCTGGCAGCTAAACCTGCGTGTTAAAGATACAGCGCAGCCTGGGCTCTCACCGACCCCTGTAAGTCGGGGCCTTGGCAGCGGCCCTCCGTGTTAACAGAGGGCGACGAGCACTGGCTCTCACCTTTGGGGGCAATCGGGGAGAGCTTCAAATTTTCTCTAAAAAAAAAATTTTTAAAAAAGGGTTTTTTCTGTGATTTAATAGTGTCAAAATGGGCTCCGGGGCTGGACACAAATTGTACAATTTGGGGTTTTAAAATTTTCTGGGGCTTAGTCACTAAGGGTCGCACTTTTTGATCTCCAGGGTGTCGTCCCTAATCACTAAAAGGTTTTTGGGAAAAATGAAACCATTGAATTGATTGGCTGAAAACACTCCAAAGCCAGGGGGGCAATTTTTCTTCCAAAAAGAAGTTTTTTTGGGGGAGATTAGGACACTTTTTTTTACTTTTGGGGTGTGTGGAGAATTAAACACATGTACACGTGTAAAAAAACCTTTTAAAAAAGATGGGGTGTATTTGATGTTATCACACTGAAAAAAAAGCAAAAAATAATAAAGTAAAACTATAAATAAACTCCCTAAAAAACGTAAACAAATGTCAGTTACCAAAAAATACTAAATGCACACGACAAAAAAGCTAGGCCACTTTGTTCTTTTGGGGTCAAACAGTTAGGGGTCATTCGCGTTACAACAGATATAGTCAAATTCCATAAATAAAAGGTGGTTTTAAAGACCCTTTTTCCGGCACTTTTTAACCTGGGGGTCAGACAGTTTGAGGTCATCTCGGTACAGACAATAAAGTCAATGTCCAGTGAAACTAAAATGGTGGTTTAAAGACCCTTTTTTCCCACTTTTTAAAACTTTGGGGTCTGCGGTTTGGGGCTAGCTTGCCCGGACAGGTATAGAGAATGTCCATGAAATGAAAAAGGTGGGTTAAAGACTCCTTTTTCCCCCGGGACTTTTTAGTCTGGGGCATGCAGGGGGGCCATGCTGTGGCCCAGGGCAGGCATGTAAAGTCCATGAAACTAAAAAGGTTTGGGTTTAAAGACTTTCCTTTTTCCCCGCACTTTTTTAAACTTGGGGCAGACAGGGTTTAAAAAGGGCATTTTGCGGGCAGGGCAGATATGTCAAATGTCCATTCAACTAAAATGGTGGTTTAAAACTCCTTTTCCCGGCACTTTTTAAATCTGGGGGTCAGCAGGGTTTGGGGGTCTGCTGCGTTTCCCGGACAGGGGAAATTTAATTCCAGTTCAATAAAATGAGGGTTCAAATCATACGCCTGCTGGCACTTTTAATTTTTGGGGTGATGCAGGTTTTTAAGGGGGCATGCTGGGACAAGCCCGGATAGTGAAAGGGCGTGATTTTTTTTTTTTGTGGCTTTTATAAACCCAAGTTGTTGCCTAAGATTACACTACCATTTTACTGTTGGGCTGTTGATTCCAGCTTCTCCAGCCCTTTTTTGGGTGAAGAATAAGGGGTTTTTTTTTCTCTCCCATGATTTTTAAAGGTCCCCTCGGGGAGAACTAATCGACACGGAAAACGTCTTGATAAAGCCGAAATACATCGACCCTATGACAAAAGCAACGTAATCACTCATCACTACTCCCAGTCATTACCCTCAGGGGCTCCTAACAACACTGACAATTTATATGCAGCAAAAAAGGATTCAGGGAGAAATTGTGGGCAAAAAAGAAAAGGCCAAGGCAGACCGAGTCCAGGATCAGATAACAACAAGAGATCGGGGAAACAAACAAGAAAAACAATGAACAAATCATCAAAACTAAGAAACACATACAATAATCGTTTTAGTACAATAAAAACATAACCTATTGCTTAGGGAAAGTTCCTTTTTAAAAACACAAGGATTGGAAGAGGAAATTGGGACACTGGGAAATTTAATATATGGCCAGGATACAGCTTTAAGGGGGGGTCCCCAACCCAGCCTCAAAATCCACCAACAGGGGCATTTTTTTGTTTTCCTTGCATTGCACGGTGATATAATTATTCAGTGACCGAAAACATAACCTGTTGGTGGAGATTGAGAACTAGAGTTGGGGACCACTGCTTTAAGGAGTCCAAGGACTATGATGCCAGAATAAGAGCCCGGAGCTACTTGCTGCACTGAGCACTGAAGGGAGCATAGGATTTGAAGGCAGCCAGTAAGCTACTTTGTAACTGTTGGGCTATCTTAAAGGGGATGTATATAGATATATCAATGCAAAGTATTGTAGGTAAAAAGTGTTTAAGAGACAGTTTCATGTTTGTTTAATGACTGCTAGGTAATTATTAGTGATGAGCGATTGTGTCAACTATCGTTATCGATTCGATAGTCGATATTGGCAATTATCATGACAATATCCGATAGTCGATAACAGATTATCGCCGATGACCATTAAGTCTATGGGAGAGGAACAACACCTTCATTCTTACACCCAAAAAGGGGTGGAGAAGCTGGAATTAACATCCACAATAGTAAACTGGATAGGTGCTACATCTTAGGCAAGACAATTAGGCAACAAGAGTCACAGAAAAAAACACAGATTATTCACTATCCCTGTCCTGTACCACAGCATGACCCTTAAACCTTCATGACCAACAAATTAAAAAGTGCCAGAAGGCAGTATTATTTGAACCATCATTTTACTTGAACTGGATATTGACTATCCCTGTCCTGGAACGCAGCATGACCCTTAAACCTGTCTGACCCACAGATTAAAAAGTGACGGAAAAAGGAGTCTTTGAACCACCATTTTAGTTGAACAGGACATTGACTATACCTGTCCTGTACCGCAGCATGACCCTGAACCCTGCATGACCCACAGATTAAAAAGTGTCGGAAAAAGGAGTCTTTGAACCACCATTTTAGTTGAACTGGACATTGACTATACCTGTCCTGTACCACAGCATGACCCGAAAATCTGCATGACTCACAGATTAAAAAGTGCAGGAAAAAGGAGTCTTTGAACCACCATTTTAGTTGAACTGGACATTGACAGGCCTGACAGTCCTGCAACCAACAATCCACTGGCTTTCATGTGGTCGCCAGCACTGGAAGGAGCACCTTTTCTCATACCTCTACCTCCATGTCCTACACCCCTCTTTGCTCGCTTACCACCTGCATTTCTCTCCATGTTCAGAAAGATAAAAATTAAAAAAGGTATGGAAGAGTTTTTGACAGTGCGCTATCTGCGCCAAACTGAGATTCACCGAGTGCAATAAAACTATTCAAAAGTTACACGGATGAGAAATTAAGTTTTTTGCAGCATTGACAAACGAGAACAGTTACTAGAAAATTTTTCTATCAAAATTGGCGTACAACGTGGCTATTTGAAAAATACTGGGCAGTATCACGTGCAATACAGCTATTTTAAGGTTTTACGGATAAGAAAAGGTGTTTTTTGCGCCAATTAAATATACCAACAGTTACTAGAAAATTTCTGTATCCAAAAATAAGTACAAGGTGGCTCTTTGAAAAAACCTGGGCCGCACCACATGCAATACAGCTATTTTAAAGGTAAACGGATAACAAAAGGTGTTTTTTGCACCAATGAAATACCCAACAGTTACTACCGTGTTTCCCCGATAGTAAGACAGCGTCTTACATTCTTTTTTACCTCCAAAATTCCCACTATGTCTTACTTTCGGGTAGTGTCTTATATAGGGCAGGTATAGGGCCAGCTGTAGAAAGGTATAGGTCGGCTGTAGGCAGGTATAGGGGCCAGCACAGGCAGTGACGTCATCAGGCCGTCGCTACGTCTTACTTTCGGGGTACGTCTTACATTAGGCGACCTCCCTAAGACACCGCTACGTCTTACTATCGGGGGTGTCTTACTATCGGGGAACACGGGTAGAAAATTTCTGTATCTAAATTTAAGTACAAGGTGGCTCTTTGAACAAAACTGGGCCGCACCACGTGCAATACAGCTATTCAAAAGTTACATGGATAACAAAAGGTGTTTTTTTGCACCAATGAAATACACCAACAGTTACTAGAAAATTTCTGTATCCAAATTTAAGTACAAGGTGGCTCTTTGAAAAAAACTGGGCCGCACCACGTGCAATACAGCTATTTTAAAGGTAAACTCAAAACAAAAGGTGGTTTTTGCACCAATGAAATACACCAACAGTTACTACAAAATTTCTGTATCCAAATTTAATGACAAGGTGGCTCTTTGAAAAAAACTAATAGGTACAATTTCACCTCAGATGCGAGGTATGCTGGGCAAAAAGTGGTAAAAAAAAATGCCATTTCAATGCAGGTTAAAAGCAGAGTCTGGGCTGAAAATTTATGCACCCTCCTTTCAAAAGCTTGTCTGTCTGTCCGTCCGTCCGTCCGTTCCCCCCTCCCCCGCGGCTGAACAGCGCTAGATGCTTCTTTAAAAGTCTTTGTCTAACTAAGAACTGAAATTCTCTAATCTACCTATGTTCTAATGTTCACAGCTAAAACATAGTTGCCAACTTTTAAAAAATGAAAAAGCAGGAGCCCAATATTTGGGCAAAATAGTTGGCAAAAATTTGCATGGTCACGCCCATCTTGACGGTATGCCACACCCCTTCAAAAAGCCACACCTACTCCACAACAGCTTTGGAAGAAAGCCAGGTAGATGCCCTTATAGCCAGGTAGTAGCCCCCCATAACCAGGTAGTGCCCCTTACAGGCAGGTAAGATGCCTTTCCCTTGTAGCCAAATAGATGCCCTCTCGTAGCCAGGGAGAGCCAAATTTGTGCCAGGTTTGATGCCCCCTTTGTTGGCCAGGTAGATGCCCCCATTGCTTTCCAGGTAGTGCCCCCTCTGTTGCCAGGGAGTTGCCCCCGTTGTTTTCCAGGTAGTTGCCCCTCTGTAGCAAGGTAGTGCCCCCATCGTTAGCCAGGTAGTGCCCCCATCGTTTGCCAGGTAGTGCCCCCATTTTACCAGGTTAGTGCCCCCATCGTTAGCCAGGTAGTGCCCCCCTTGTTAGCCAGGTAGACCCCCCATTGTAGCCAGGTATTGCCCCCCATTGTAGCCAGGTAGTACCCCCTTTAGTAGCCAGGTAGTGCCCCCATTGTTAGCCAGGTAGTGCCCCCATTGTTAGCCAGTTAGTGCCCCCATTGTTAGCCAGTTAGACCCCCCCATTGTAGCCAGGTAGTACCCCCTTTAGTAGCCAGGTAGTGCCCCCATCGTTAGCCAGGTAGTGCCCCCATCGTTAGCCAGGTAGTGCCCCATTGTTAGCCAGGTAGACCCCCCATTGTAGCCAGGTAGTGCCCCCATTGTAGCCAGGTAGTACCCCCTTTAGTAGCCAGGTAGTGCCCCCATTGTTAGCCCAGTAGTGCCCCCATCGTTAGCCAGGTAGTGCCCCCATCGTTAGCCAGGTAGTGCCCCCCTTTTAGCCAGGTAGACCCCCCATTGTAGCCAGGTAGTGCCCCCATTGTAGCCAGGTAGTACCCCCTTTAGTAGCCAGGTAGTGCCCCATTAGTAGCCAGGTAATGCCCCCCATTGTAGCCAGGTAGTGCCCCCCATTGTAGCCAGGTAGTGCCCCCATTGTTAGCCAGGTAGTGCCCCCATCGTTAGCCAGGTAGTGCCCCCATCGTTAGCCAGGTAGTGCCCCCATTGTTAGCCAGGTAGACCCCCCATTGTAGCCAGGTAGTTTCCCCATTGTAGCCAGGTAGTACCCCCTTTAGTAGCAGGTAGTGCCCCCATTAGTAGCCAGGTAGTGCCCCCCATTGTAGCCAGGTAGTGCCCCCCCTTGTAGCCAGGTAGTGCCCCCATTAGTTAGCCAGTAGTGCCCCCCCTCGTTAGCCAGGGAGTGCCCCCATTGTTAGCCAGGTAGACCCCCATTGTAGCCAGGTAGTGCCCCCATTGTAGCCAGGTAAATACCCCCCTTTAGTAAACCCGGTAGTGCCCCCATTAGTAGCCAGGTAGTGCCCCCCATTGTAGCCAGGTAGTGCCCCCATTGTAGCCAGGTAGTACCCCCCTTAGTACCAGGTAGTGCCCCCCTGTAGCCAGTGAGTCCCCCCATTGTAGCCAGGTAGTGCCCCCATTGTAGCCAGGTTGGTGCCCCCATGTTAGCCAGGTAGTGCCCTCTCTGTTGGCCAGGTATGTTTCCCCCCATTTGTTACCAGGTAGTGCCCCCTCTGTTTCCAGGTTTTGCCCCCATTGCAGCCAGACAGTGCCCCCCTAAAACTAATAAAAATAAAATAATAAAATCCACTTACCTGACCAGGGGTTCCTGCAGAGCGGCCGCTCCGGACGATCTCCTCAGCAGTGTCACAGGGGAAGTGAGAGCAGCCGCGCGTCACTTCCTCTGTGACGCTGACATGTGTGTACGGCGCACAGCCGGCGCAGTACATACAGGGGGAGGAAGGCAGGAGGGAGCGATCCCTCCTGCCTCCTCCCTGCTCAGCGAGGTTCCGGGCGGGTGAAGTGGGCGCAGCGCCCGCTTCACCCGTGTGTAGGGAACGGACCGGCGGCGCCAGAGTAGCGCACCAGCGCTACTCCGGCCGCGGCCATTTAAAGGACCCCCGCTGCCTGCTGGCGGCGGGAGGAATGCCAACTCCCCCGGGAGGGCGGAGGGGGACCCCAAATAGCGGGACCCCCCCGCCAAAAACGGGAGAGTTGGCATGTATGAGCTAAAAGCATAGTTGTCTGTATGAATAAAGATAAGAACTGTGTCTCTGAGCTGAGCTGTATTCAGAGACACGCAGCAGACGTCTTGCTCTAGTGATAATCAGAAACAAAACTTGGTTTTGCACATCAAAAAACTTTGTTTGAAAAAAACAAATGCACACTGGTGTGGCAGCAGTACAGATAGAAATTCAAATTCAAATAACAGTGGCACACTATGGACTAAGGAAACTATCATGTATCCTAGTTAGCAGTAATGCTTTTTCCAAATTTCCTATGTCCTCTTTGATAGTTTCCTTAGTCCATAGTGTGCCACTGTTATTTGAATTTGAATGTCTATATGTACTGCTGCCACAACAGTGTGCATTTGTTTTTTTCAAACAAAGTTTTTCGATGTGCAAAACTAAGTGTTGTTTCTGATTATATGTAGGGAGGAGTGGCGGCCTCCATTTTGGTTTTTGCACCCCACCCACTTCCTCAGGTTTTAAATCAGTGCAGTATGCTTTGAAGCAGGTATCTTCGCTCCCTGAAGTCTGCAGGTCTGAACAGGACCCAATAGAGAGGTAACAGTAGCGTAGGACCCACCTGTACTGAGGTACCAGTGAAGTTGCGGAGGTGGGTTTAAGCATTTTTTGGCCAAAAGTGTAAACTAAGAACCTCAAATTTTTCCATGTATCCTAGTTAGCAGTAATGCTTTTTCCAAATTTCCTATGACCTCTTTGATAGTTTCCTTAGTCCATAGTGTGCCACTGTTATTTGAATTTGAATGTCTATATGTACTGCTGCCACACCAGTGTGCCTTTGTTTTTTTTCAAACAAAGGGCGACATGTATGATCGGGAGCTGCGTCTGTTTTCTGGCGAAAATGGCGCCTCACCGATCCGAATCCCCTGTCTGTCGGACGCAGGGATGCGATGTTAGGCGCAGCCTTCGCCACTTTCGGCTGCGCCTAAGATGAAGGGGCGTGTAATGGGCGCGGTGTGGGCGTTCTGGGGCGGGACGTGGCGCGTTCGAAAACCTGAGGCATGCATGATCGCGGCTTGGCAAAGTGCGGCGCATTGCAGCGCTCGCCAGCTCCAACAGGCAGACCTGGTTGATTCTGGTCTAAATCAGCCGGAGGAGGCGAAGTGAAGCGAGAACGTAACATGAGAGGAAACATATAGAAGATCGCAAAAGAAATCCATCTCAGCTCCGTGCGGCATGGAGTATGATTGCAAAAATCGCTTTTATTAGGTGTAAAACATTATCAGAAAAAGAGCTCGAACCTTCTAAAAAAAAATATAAGAATGGCGCTACATCAGGAATTAGGATCTTGGAAATTGCTGGGAAATACAGTAATTCAAATTCTGTAAACGCTTCTCATTTGTCGACAGAAACCAGCCAATCAGAATAGGAGCGACAGTGAACCATTATAACCTATGGAGAAGTATTGACCAATCACATGAAAAGGCGGGACAGTTCAAAATACAGTAAAAAAGGCAGAAAAGAGCGGATTGGTTGAGCTAGCGGGGGCCTTGGCTGTCCCGGCCAAGTCAAGTGGCGAGCTACTTTGTCATTGTAAGTCAAAGAGAGATCGGGCACTGAACTCATCGTCAGATAGTTCTCTTTGAACAAAGGCTTCCCATTTTACCATATAACCATGCTTACTAAGATTCGCTGTATTTGAGCTTGAGAGAATCGAGTATATATCTGAAATTAGGCCTCTAGTTGAGCCAACCTGTTTGCATAGTAGCTCAAACTGCGTGGGCTGGGAGATCTCACATGAACCCAAGGTTGCGTGCAGGAAATGTACAATCTGTAAGTATGAGAATCTGCAAGTGTCGGGTAGAGAAAACTTAGATTTTAATTTGTCAAACTGCATAAGTCGACCAGATGGGTGGTCCACCAGATCTGCTGCCCTGAAAAGCCTATTATCAAACCACACTTTCATCGCTCTATTGCTCATACCTTCCGAGAATTTAGGATTGAATAGAAAGGAGGTCATGCCTGATGAGGGGGAACAGAGATTGTAAACCTGTGCACATTTCCTCCAAATCTCTCTCGTCACCACCATAGGACCCAGCAAAGATCCTGTTGGCATAACCGACGAGGTATTCCATAAAAAAGAATTCGGGTGTGTCGGGGCACTCCACATTTTTTCCAGCTCAACCCATCTAGCATATGCAAATAATGACGACCAGGCTGGAATACGACGCAGCTGAGCTGCCCAGTAATACTTCACCAGGTCAGGGACTCCCAGTCCTCCCCTTTCTTTTTTTGCCATGAGAACTGATTTGCCAATACGATGTCTACCATAATTCCAAATAAATTTTAATATTGAAGTTTGTAGGGCTTTTAAATCTCTAATGGGGACTGGGATCGGGAGTGTTTCAAACAGGTATAAGATTTTTGGGAGAATGGTCATCTTGATTGCAGAAATACGCCCAAACCAGGATAGGGGTAAAACCTTCCATTTCTGCAGGTAAGCACGTATTTCTGTGTATAATTTAGGAAAATTGCGTCCGTATAAGGAAGAGAAGCCCTTGGTCAGGTTCACCCCCAGATATTTAACCGACACCGTCCTCCAATTATAATGGTAATTGGCTTGCAGAGATTCTAGCTCTCTTTGCCCAAGATTGATGGGAAGAGCTTCGGTTTTACTGGTGTTGATTTTATATCCGGAGATATCCTGAAAGGTGTGTAAGAGAGAATGTAGGTTCGGCAAGGTGATATGTAGGGAAGAGAGAGTCAGGAGTATATCGTCCGCAAATAACGACAATTTATATTCTATATTGTTAACAGTCACTCCCTTAATTTCTGGTGAAGCGTATGGCTGATGCAGGTTTCTTACACATAATACAAGCAATAATGGGGATAGGGGGCATCCTTGTCTTGTACCGTTGGTCAGATTAATTAAAGGAGAGTCCGCATGGGGTAATTTAATGGTGGCTGTGGGGGTGGAGTACAAAACCCTCAAAGCCTCCACAAAGGGGCCTGAAAAGCCAAATCTATTGAGGGTTTCTATCATATATGTCCAATTCAGGCGATCGAACGCCTTTTCGGCGTCAAGGCTTAATATTAAACCTGAAGAGTCCAGTTTATTAAGGGCATCTATAAGGCCGATCGCCCTTCTTGTATTATCGCCTCCCTGTCTACAGAGGACGAACCCCACCTGGTCTTTATGCACCAGCTGGGGCAACCACACTGCCAGACGGTCCGCCAAAATTTTAGTAAATATTTTTAAGTCTGTATTTAACAGAGCAATCGGTCTATAGTTTGCTGCTTCATGGGATCCCTGTCTGGCTTGGTAATTTAAAGTTTATGTACGAATGTATGAAGCACATTTGGTACTGGGGCTGCTGTTTAATAAGAAGTTTTAGAATTTGTCCAATTGTAAGGGGCCAGCTGTGGCGCAAACACCTGAAATGACAAATTCGTGATTCCACCTGGCCCTTGGGATTTTCCATTTATCAGTTCGTAAGGCAGCTTTATCGAGCTCTTCCTGCACAATGTGGAAGCATTAATAGCCTCTCCTACTGTTCTGGGAAATTGTGGGGAGATTACATTTGGCAAAAAAGTGTTGGAAGACCTTTTCCCTATAACCTTGGGAGGATGGCAAGGTTTCTGGGAGAGAGTATAGCTTGGAGAAATACGCATGGAACAGTTGCGCAACTTTCTCTGGGTCGTGTGTGATGTGTCCTGCCCCTGACTTTAACGCATACGGGTGCCTCCGGATTGCATCATCTCTAAGTTGTTTCGCCAACAAGGAGTGGGCCCTGTTCCCTTTTTCATAGTATCTCTGCCTAGAGAAGACAAGAAGTTTTTCTGCCTTTGCAATTGCCAGCCTCTTGATCTGTGCTCGTAGATTTACTATCTTCCTCAATTTGGCCTTAGTTGGTTTATCACCCAAAGAGGACTCCAATCTCGAAAGCTGAGATTGCGCCTGTTCAAGCTGGAGTTGGGTGTTTCGCTTAAGTCTTGAGCCAAGTGCAATACAGGTGCCTCGTATTACCGCCTTATGGGCTTCCCATAAAGTTATTGGGGACGCAACAGATCCCACATTGTCGGCGAAATAGTCTTCTATTTGTTTCCTAATTTGTTCCCTAGTAGTAGGATATTTAACTAGGCTCTCATTGAGCCTCCAGTGACACCTACGGGTATGAGTATAATCGGAACATAAGGACATAGTAATGGGCGCGTGGTCTGACCATGAAATGTGGCCAATATCAGCTGTGGCTAAGCAACGTAGAGTGGGGATATTCCCTAAAAAAAGGTCTATCCTGGAATGCGAGTTGTGGGGATGGGAGAAGAATGTATAGCTACGCTCTGTGGGGTGTGCAATTCTCCACAAATCAAACAGACCATAGATACGTGTTTTTTGACTTTGGTGCACTACAGCTTTGTTCATTGAGGCACCTTGCACTTAAATGTAAATAAAGGCAATTTTTTGTTACCACAGGTGAATATGATAAAGGTGCCAAAAATACCTTTTAATTATCCGAAAACATTACAGATATGTGTAATTTTGACACTTTTGCCCAGTCCAGATTTTGTTGATAGGCACCTTGCCAGTTTAAATTTAGAATCCAGCAATTGTGGTAGTTACCACAGTGAATTGAAAGTGCCGAAAAAAATACATTATTATCCGAATACATTACATGATACATGTTTTTTTTGAATTTGGGTGCACTACAAGCTTTGTTCATTGAGGCACCTGCACTTAAATGTTAATACTTTCAATTTTTTAGTTCTACCACAGGAGAATTGATAGGTCCAAAAATACCTATTTTATTATCCGAATACAATAACAGATACGTTTATTTGCAGCTTTTGCCCAGTCCATATTTGTTGATGAGAGGCCAACCTTGCAGTGAAATTTGAATCCAGCAATTGTGTAGTATACCACAGGTAATTGAATAGTTGCCAAAAAAATACAATATTATTATCCGAATACATTACAGATACATGTTTTTTGAATTTGGTGCACTACCGACTTTTGTTCATTGAGCACCTTGCACTTAATGTTAATACTGCAATTTTTTTAGTCGACCACAGAGAATTGATAGGTGCCAAAAAATACCTTTTTATTATCCGAAACATTTCAGAAATTTGTTTGTTTTACACTTTTTGGCGCATGCCAGCTATGTTGATAGATCTACTGTTGCAGTTAAATTTTAATACAGCAAATTTGTATCACCACAGGTGAATAGATATGTGCCAAAATATACCTTTAATTATCGAATACATTACAGATACGTGTTTTTTGCACTTGCCCAGTCCAGATTCAGTTGATATGAGCCACCTTGCATTTAAATTTGTGAATCCAGCAATTGTGTACGTACCACAGGAGAATTGATAGGTGCCTAAAAATACTCTTTTTTATCCGAATACTTTTACAGATACGTGTTTTTTGACTTTGGATGCACTACAGATTTTTTCATTGAGGCACTTGCACATAAAGTGAATACTGTCAATTTTTAGATCACCACAGGGAATTGATAGGTGCCAAAAAATACCTTTTATTATCCCGAATACATTACAGATACGTTTTTTTGTCACTTTTGCCCAGTCCGATTATGTTTGAAAGAGCCACCTTGCATAAAATTTGAATCCATCAATTGTGTAGTTACCCACATGTGAATTGTATAGGCTGCCAAAATATTACCTTTTATTATCCGAATAGCATTTCAATACTGTTTTTTCACTTTGGCGCAGGCCAGCTTTGTTGACTTGATAGATCTACTTTGCAGTTATATAGGAATCCCACAATTTTGTTTTATTTGAGGGATTTGAGAATAGCTGTGATTTGCCGTCATTTAATAAGAGACTTTCCAAAACTCTTCCATAACCTTCTCAAATTTGTATAATTCTGTAACATGGAGCGAAATTCAGGTGTAAGGTATGCAAAGAGGGTGGGTAGGACATGAGGTAGAGGTAAGAGAGAAGGTGCTCCTTCCGCGCTGGCGACAACACGCATGCCAGCGGTATCATCAGTTGCAGGACCGTCAGGCCTGTCTCGCTGGTCAGGGCCCTGAGAATCTCAGAACGAACAGCGACGCCCAATCTGTCCCTTCAGTTGTTAATGCACGCTGCGATCCATCAGTCTTACCTCCACTTCCCCCATTCACGTGCCACAAATGTCGTCATCAGCATCACCAGCATCCCTCACAGACATGAAGCAGCCAAATGTCTTACTCGTGTACCCACCACTGTGGATAAACCATTTTCTGAAGACCTCTTTTGACAAACATGCGGATTGTGGTCAGAAGGCATTTAAAAGATCAAGAGGCCCCCCCAAAAGAAAGATATTTTCTCTGCTCCTGACGCCCAGTTACTGATGCCATCAGAGGAGGAGAAGGAAGCCGGTCAATCGGCAAAAATCCTGTGCTGTCCAGGCAACGCCTTTGCAGTCCATCTTGCTTGTAGCCCTCAGCTCCTGTATGCAGAAAGTCAGGATCGACGAAATCACCTGTTTGATGATGAACGAATGATGACGACATTGCGGATCCAACGTGTCTTTTCAGCAGAAATTTACTTGCGAGCGCTTCATCACTGGACGAGTAGTGAAGACGATGGGGTATTGTCATACGGGTTCCGCCACAAAAAGGAGAGGGCGGTCGCAGACTCCGCTGATATGATTCCGCAGCCATGGTCCACACAACCCCGCTCCTTGCCTTATCGCCGCAAAAAAGTTCTACAGGACCTTCAAGCCTGTGCTTTCCCTTGACAAGCTCTGATGCACCCAGCGATGTCTATCCGCCTTTGCCGTAAACGCATAAGGTAGAGCAAGAACCTTAGGTGGTTAACCACTACAACATGTCTAGTCACATGCAGCGAATGCATGAGTTGAAATGGAGGCAACACTTGGCCAAAAAAAGGCCAGACCGAAGCCGGGCCTCCAACCACTGTCACACCCCTCTGTCCTCCATCCTCTCCGCCACCATCAAGCTTCCTCAGTCTGCCCATTTCTCTCAGAGATCATATTCCGTGATCAGCCTTCGGCTCAGCCTCCACCGCGCCCGAGTACCTACCATCACCACCAATACCCATCCTACCCCTTCTCCTACCCACCAGTTTGAACGACCTGCACGCCCGTACAGCGGTCCATCTAGCAGCCACCTTCTGTCTTCCATGTTTTGGGAGCTAGAAGAAAACACATAACCCAAACCATCCCAGAAGCCATAAGCCTAATGTCGCATTGCCAGCTTTGGCCTTGTAAATGTTGCCTTTCCGTGCTGGTGATCACAGATGGGTTCCGCCACATATTGCCCTTGCCTGCCCCAAATACAAGATGCCTAGCAGGCATTTTTCTTTGCCACAAAGCCCGTCCCTGCCCTGGCCCAGCCAAGTGTCATCTAAAATTTCAATGCGGGCGTTGTCTACAAACTGTGTCCGGAAAAAGTCCATCTGACCACCGACACATGGGACTAGTAAGCACGGCCAAGGCCGCTATATCACAGTGACAGCTCACTGGGTGAGCTGGGTGGATGTCCCTGGGGGTGACGGTGCACTCAGGCTCGCGCACGATCTTCAAAACCAGCAGTTGGATGGTTCAGGGTTCCTTTCCGCCCATAGGTCCTCTGTTGGCACACGTGCCCAGAGAAACCAGGCCGTGGTTGAAATTAATCTTCTTGTGAGACCGTCCACACACAGGTCAGGAGCCTTGTGGAATGGCTCTCCGCTACGAGACCGTGAGCGCTGGCTTGGGTGCCCAAGAACGCTTGTTCCAGTGCAAGGTGTGTGTGTCATCACGGGCGAAATCTGCTGCCGCCCTTAAGATCGGCTCTAGGCTGGAGCACAATCCCTTGCCTGGGCACATGGCATGAACTTGTCACCAAAATTTCTAAAGGAGCTACCCGGGTTCTGGACTGCCTGCTGAGGAAGGCTCAAGTCTGTTTCGCACTTCGCCGTTCGCACACTTCTTCGTTCCCGCCCTGGCTGCCCGTTGCACGATCAGCTCGGCCTCCCCGTCAACCGTGTCCATTGTTGACGTGCAACACGCTGGAATTCTACCCTCCACATGCCTCCAGCGATGTTGGCAGCAGCACAATGCCATTACGCATTACGAAGTTCACATTGGCCTGAACAAGCATACGGTACGGGACCTCGGTGGGTGTATGAGCCACCGAGAGTGAGAGCAGGTGAAAGAAAGCTCTGCACTATCCTTGCCAGTTTTGAAGAAGCCAACCAAAATGGTCAGTGCGGACAATGTCGCCCATGTCAGCATGAGCAATTGTGGGTGATCTTATTTCTGAACGAACGTTTTGGACACTCTGAAACAGGCAGGTCCCGCCCAGCGATGGGAGGGAGGAGACGGACACAGCCTTTCTCTCCGTCAATCCACAAGGCTCGACAGTTTCACAATTTCCAACGGTCTTCATTAGGCAGTGGTTCGGGGTCCAGAGCTAGTGCAAGTGGTGGCCATCATCTCTCAGGGTGCATCATCTCAGGCAGTCAGGGCTGTGTGTGAAGCAGTCCAGAGGGAGGCGGAGGAGGAGGAAGAGGAGATTATCCCTAGACACCGATGTTACCGACGTCCCTGCCGTGGAAAAGATGTTGGTCTCGAATTTGATGCTGGAGTGAGGAAGAGGATGAAGATCAGATTGCTAGTGCCCCTCGTACCAGAGTGCTTTGGTGAAATCAATGCTCCATCTCTCACAAGAGTGCATGGATGCGCATTCCTCCAACATGATCCTCTATTAATGCCATCAAAATGAACAACATTACTGGGGTGGCCACCCTCCTGGATCCCCGAACAAAACAAAAATCAGCACTTTTTCCTTCCGACCCACCCAAATAGAGAGTAAAATTGCAGAAATGGAGACCTTGCTGATTGATCAACAGGAGACATCTGTTCGTCTGCTTCACGTTCCCCAAATTCACGGTGGAGACAACATCAGCTACGAGACAGCATTAGAGTGCCATAGGCGAAAGCGGCTGCAGCATGGCAATGTGATAATTGGATCGTTTGACTTTCATCCAAAATGAATCAGGCATGGATCTCTGATGTGTTTGTGGCCCCAATTGCCGATGGGTCACCGATTAGTTGCCGGTCCTACTATCACATTCCTCTTCAACAGAAATGGTCCTCTTGAAAAATGTTTTTTAAAATGATCATGTCGTACTGCATTTATTTATTCTCTTTCCCAACATGTTCATTGCTGGTTTTGCTGTGAGGAGACTGTAAGAAGCACAGCAAGGTTTTATGACAACACCGTATTCCATTTACTCACTTTTCTTAAGAAATTTTTCTCGCATAGTCAATGGTTTTGAGGTCATGTTGCTGTGAGATACAGCTATAATTTATGGTCCCTTTGGAACAGAAATGTGGCTTTTAAAGTGGCATTTCTCCCACCACAATTTTTAATATGTGGCTGAAATCCATAATTATAATTTTTTGGGGTCAATGTAGCTGTGAGATACGAGCAATCATCATGAGTCCTTTGGAATGAAATGTGGCTTCTTAAGTGGCATTATGTTCCTCCCTCACAATTTTTAACATTGGCTGAGAAGTCATTTTTTATAATTTATTGGTTCATTCTGCTTTGAGAAATGCACAAGTACTACAGGTCCTATTATAAAAAAAATGTTGTTTTCTAACAGACTTTGTTCTTCACAATTGTTCCAAAGTGGCGCAAGGTCATCGCTTTGTATTTTTGGGGGCCTTTTGCTTTGAAATGCAGCTATACTATAGTTCCTATAATAAAAAAATGTTATTTCTAAAGACATTTGTTCTTCATCAATTGTCCAAAGTGGCTCAAGGGTTCATGGCCTCTCTCACTCCTCTCGGGTTGAGAATTGTATGGGGGAATATTGGCTGTTGAAAGTTGCAGGCTGATACACAATGGTCGGACATAATTGTCAATAATGACTTGTTTATATTGTTCAAGATTCTTAAACAATTAGAGCTATCAGCATCCTCGTGTAAAATTCTTTTGTGCCATCTGATCTCCCAGAATACCGACCCCCATTTAGGTGACTGCACCCCCTCATGATCCTGGTCTCCGTCCGTATCTCCCAATATTTAATTTTTCAAATTTTTCCGCTTGCATCCGAAACCAAGAGGTAATAAATTCGCAGTATAATTATCAATATTAAGTACCCCACCAGCCCCACCAATACGATATCCCTAAGCCTACGTTCATGTAACCTCTTTTCCCCATTTTACCCGCATTGCAAAATTACCTACAAAGTTTATTATCGCCGTCCCCCCTAATCCTCCTTTGTGGTAGATAATGTTATAAAAGCATGCTTCCCCTGAATTTCGATCTAATTGCGCCCTTTGCCGGCTATCCTCCTCCTTGACCGGATTCTTCTTCCCCGTTAGGTTTCCCACCATCCTTTCGCTTAATGAGACCCCTATCTCCGCGCCTCCTACTGCCTCCTATACGGACCCTATTTGCGCCAGATTTTTCAGTATATATCACTCCCCGGTGTATCGGTAACCAGTCCCAGGTTGTCACCTCTCTTTACAAGATATATCGCTCTATCTCTGCTCGAGAGATGGGTGTAGCCTCACGTCGGTGAGATGGTACAGGGGGCGAGGAGCTCTTACCCATGGTCTTTATCTGTTTACGATAATCGCTGAGGTTCCTCGGACTGGAGCTACCTCGATGGGTGTTCCGGGGTGTCATGTTAGGGGGGGTGGCTATCTTACACAATAGCAGTTTTTTTTTGGCTGGGTGGGCTTCATGTCAGGCTATTTAACGCTTGCGTTGTTAAAAGAGACGTATGGTTTCATATCTTTGTGCCTGATTTGCCTGTGGCTCGTTCGAACGTCCGCACGGCGCACAGTAACTCCGTCAGTGGGCATTGGTCATTTCTGGGGTGGTGCACAGGTACATGTAATAGTCAATGTTTCCCAGTGATGTTCAACTACTAATGGTTGTGTTAGGAGTCTACCTCCTTTTAATTTATTTGTGCCGTGCAGTATTTAATCTGGGGTCAGACATTTTAGTGGGTCATACTGGAGGCCCATGACAGGGACAGTATATGTCCAATTCAACTAAAATAGGTGGTTAAAGACTCCTTTTTCCGGCACTTTATTAATCTGGGGTCAGACAGGTTTAATGGTCAAAACTGCGGTCCAGGACAGGTATGGTAATTGTCCGTGTCAACTAAAATGGTGGTTGAAAGACTCCTTTATCCCGCACTTTTTAATCTGTGGTCAGACAGGTTTAAGGGTCATGCTGCGGTCCTGGACAGGTTTGTCAATGTCCAGTTCAACTAAAATGGTGGTTTGAAAGACTCCTACTTCTGGCACTTTTTAATCTGTGGGTCAGACAGTTTTAATGGTCATTCTGCGGAACAGGGACCAGATATAGTAAGTGTCCAGTTTCAACTAAAATGGTGTTCAAAGACTCCTTTTCCGCACTTTTGGTTAATCGTGTGGTCAGACAGTGTAATGGTCATACTGCGGTCCCAGGACAGGTATATCCAATGTCCAGTTCAACTAAAATGAAGGTTGAAAGACTCCTTTTTTCCGGCACTTTTTAATCTGGGGTCATGCAGGTTTTGGGCTCATGCTGCTTTCCCAGGACAGGAATGTCCATTGTCCAGTATCAACTAATATGTGGTTTGAAAGACTCCTTTTTCCGGCACTTTTTAATTGTGGGTCAGACAGGTTTAATGGTCATGCAGTCGGTACTGACAGGGTTATGGGTCAATAGTCCAGTTCAACTAAAATGGTGGTTCAAGACGACTTCTTCCGGCACTTTTTAATTCTGGGGTACTGCAGGTTTTTAGGGTCCATGCAGTTGGTCCAGGACAGGGAATATTCAATGTCCAGTTCAAGTAAAAATGATGGTTCAAATAATACTGCCTTCTGTGCACTTTTTAATTGGTGGGTGATGCAGGGTTTAAGTTCAGGCTGTGTGTACAAGACAGGGATAGTGAATGGTGTGTGTGACTTTTTTCTGTGGCTTTTTATAGCCTAGAGTGGTGTACCTAATATGTAGCAGGTATCCATATGACTGTTTTTGGCTGTTTATCCAGCTTCTCCAGCCCTGTTTGGTGTTAAGAATGAAGGTGTTGTTGCTCTCCCATAGACTTAATGGTCATCGCTCATAATCGACTGTCACACTATCGAAAAACCTTATCGATGGTGGCCGACTATCGACTATCGCCCGATGTCGATAGCCAACGTAATCGCTCAACACTAGTCAATACTACTCCATAGGTTATAATGGGTCACTGTCGCTCCTATTCTGATTGGTTGGTTTTTGCCGACCAATGAGAAGAGCTTACAGAATTGAAATTACTGTATTCCCTCAATTTACAATATCCCAATTCAGATGTTGTCGCAGTGACGTGGTGACGAACCCGTTTGTTATTGATTTTATTTTCTGTAATGTTTCTAAAGGTTTTAGCCCTTTAACAGAGATTTTTTTACACTTAAATAAAACTATTTATTTACTATACTGCATTCTCATGCGTGGAGAATTTCCGTGCACCGGATCTGTCAATGACTACAATGTACAAAGTAGCTCGCACTCTGAATGGCTCGGGATAGCCAAGCCCCCGCTAGCTCAACTAATCAGCTCTTTTCTGCCTTTTTTACTGTATTTGAACTGTCCCGCCTTTTCATTTGAATGGTCAATACTTCTCCATAGGGTTATAATGGTTCAACTGTCGCTCGCAATTCTGATTTGTGCTGGTTTATGCCGACCAAAGAGAAGAGCTTACAGAAATTTGAATTACTGTATTTCCCGGAAATTTCTAATATCCCAATTCCTGATGTTGCGCCGGTGACGGCGACAAACGCGTTGTTATTGATTTTATTTCTGTATGTTTATAGAAGGCTTTAGCTCTTTTACAGAGAATGTTTTACACTTAATAAAAACGATTTTTTTAATCATACTCCGTGCCGCACGGCGCTGAGAGCCGAGATTTCATTGCCCCGATCTCTCCATAGACTACAATGGGACAAAGTAGCTCGCACTCTGATTGGCCGGGATAGCCAAGCCCCCGCTAGCTCAACCAATCAGCTCTTTTCTGCCTTTTTTTACTGTATTTTGAACTGTCCCGCCTTTTCATTTGATTGGTCAATACTTCTCCATAGGTTATAATAGTTCACTGTCGCTCCTATTCTGATTGGCTGGTTTATTTTAATTATTGTATTTCCCGGCAATTCTCTATATCGCAATTCCTGATGTTGCGCCGGTGACGGCGACAAACGTGTTGTTATTGATTTTATTTCTGTATGTTTATAGAAGGTTTTAGCTCTTTTACAGAGAATGTTTTACACTTAATGAAAACGATTTATTTACTAATACTGCATGCCTCACGGCGCAGAGATTTCAGTGCCCAGATCTGTCCATAGACTACAATGGGACAAAGTAGCTCACGCTCTGATTGGCCGGGATAGCCAAGCCCCCGCTAGCTCAACCAATCAGCTCTTTTCTGCGTTTTTTACTGTATTTTGAACTGTCCCACCCTTGCATTTGATTGGTCAATACTACTCCATAGGTTATAATGGTTCACTGTCGCTCCTATTCTGATTGGCCGGGATAGCCAAGCCCCCGCTAGCTCAACCAATCAGCTCTTTTCTGCATTTTTCTGCATTGAATTACTGTATTTCCTAGCAATTTTCAATATCCAAATTCCTGATATAGCGCCGTTCTTGATTTTTGGAAAGTGATTTTATTTATGTATTTTTTTAGAAGGTTTGAGCTCTTTTTCGGATAATGTTTTACACGTAATAAAAACGTTTTTTTGATTTATACTCCATGCCTCACGGAGCTGGGAGCTGAGATTTATTTCTTGAGTGATCTTATATATTTTCCCTTTAATTTTAAATGATCCACTTTTTCACATTTCTTCGCTTTTAGACAGCTTTGATTTTTCTCTTTATTCATTTGAAAGACAACTGTTTTTGCTCTTCACTAACATGTTTAATGATTTTTCGCTGTTTTCGAGCCTGTCTCGAATCGGAATACATGTTAGGCGCAGTCCCTTCTGCGCCTAAGTCCCGCACTACGCCTCACATACTGGCGAGGCGCAGGGAACTTTTCACCGCATGTATGAACACACCTCGTCGGGCGGCGAATCTTAGGCGCAGTCCCGAACTGCGCCTAAGTCCCGCACTGCGCCTCAGACACTGGCGAGGCACGGTGAACTTTTCACCGCATGTATGAGCGCACCTCCTCGGACGGCGAATCTTAGGCGCAGCCACACATTGCGCCTAATTTCCGCACTGCGCCTCACACACTGGCGAGGCGCTGTGGAATTTACACCGCATGTATGAGTGCACCTCGGGTGCCGACATACATGAGGTGCAGCTTTCACGTACGAGCGCTCGAAAACGTGCGCTCCGACGCGGCGAGCTTCATACAAGTTTTTTGATGTGCAAAACCAAGTGTTGTTTCTGATTATATGTAGGGAGGAGTAGCGGCCTCCATTTTGTTTTTTGCACCCCACCCACTTCCTCAGGTTTTAAATCAGTGCAGTGTGCTTTGAAGCAGGTATCTCGCTCCTTGAAGTATGCAGATCTGAACAGGACCCAATAGAGAGGTAAAAATAGCGTAGGACCCACCTGTACTGAGGTCCCAGTGAAGTTGCGGAGGTGGGCTTAAGCATTTTTGGCCAAAAGTGTGAACTAAGAACCTCAATTTTTTTCATGTATCCTAGTTAGCAATAATGCTTTTTCCAAATTTCCTATGTCCTTTTTGATAGTTTCCTTAGTCCATAGTGTGCCACTGTTATTTGAACTTGCTCTAGTGATAGACACTGAAACACTGATACTGAACAGGATACTGTTCTATGCAAAACGAGGTCATGTGATTTTTACAGCCAATGACAACCATACACATCACAGTCATGACGTCGCACACCAAGCTCATCCTGCTCTATGCTCTAAGCTGATTTGCTGGCTGCCAAAATGACTGGAAACGCTGAAAATGGCGCGATTCTAATAGATTATCTGTAAGATTGTCACCTAAAATATCGTGTGATCGGAAATATCCGATCAGCCTAAAAATCGTGCCGATTTCAACTTTGTCGATTATAATCGCTCATCCCTAGTAATTATGTCTCTCTGTAAGAGAAGTGAAAAAAAGTTCTCGTTTCTGCCGCTGAATCAGGTCTGCAGCATATTTTTGATGGTGAAGAGCTTACTTACAGTGGTTTGCTGATATTTGCTTCTCCTGTGCCACCTTAGTTCTAATGTTCCATTGGTCCTCTCTCATTGATGATGTCCTCTTCATGTCAGGTGCATCAAACACTAGCCTCAGCAGTTAGGTGCCTGCATATACAGCATGCGATTGATAAGGCCAGAATCTAACTAATGTGGCTAGTGATAGGTTTAGGGCATGTGTGCCATGAACAGGACTTCATCGGTGGGGTGGAGGGAGGTACCATGAGTAGAGATGGGCGAATCGATTCTAACGAAGTGGAATTCGTTTAGAATTTCAGGAAAACTTCGGTTCGGAGCAAAGTCGAACTTTGGGGTACTTCGGGTGAACGAAGTGTGCTTTTGATTGATAAAATGGCTGCGAGCACATGGCGCTACATGGGGCAAAGCACTCTGGGCGGAAGAAGGGCATAGCCTGCATGACATGTGCAGAGGTGAAGCCAATCAGAGACCGGCGGGATTCTGTGACGTCATCGCACTCTATAAGTCTGGGCGCGACACCGGGAGCTCACACTCCTCTCACTGTGCTCATCAGGGAAGGTGCTGCCGCGGCTGATAGCTCTTACTGAAGAATTGATTTTTATACAGCGATTTTTGTGGGGTGTCTCAGCTTGTCTCAGAGACTGTTCTCTTAATGTTCTATTTCTAATTTTTTGAGGTATTGGATCTGAAATCCAGTGTGCGTCCACTGCAGCTGCATATACATTCAATTTCCAAGTGGGATCTAAGCAAGTTCCTGTTGTATTCATTTAAAGAAACAGCGTTTTTTACAATACAAATACCACTTCATTTTTGGCTGCTCAATTCTATTGCGCAATTTACATCCAGGGGTTAATTAACCGTTGTTTTGCTGGTGTGCTGACCCCAAGTGTTTTTAAACGACACATACAAGTAAATTTTTCCTGGCCATTTGTGGAGCGCAATTTATATCCAAGGGTTACCCAAGCTTGTTACTGGGTTTATTTGGAGTCAAAAACAGGGTGTATATTGGTGTGCTGACCCCAAGAAACCGTCTTTTATAACGCAAAAATATATAAATTTTTCCTGTAGCCTAATTCACAAGCAAAGGTTAATTACAACTGTATCTCTTGTTGTGTGGCGTAGAAAACACGCAATTGTAACACGCTACAAAGCTACTATTTTGTGCGGCTCAATTCTATTGTGCAATTTACATCCAGGGATTAATTAAGCGTTGTTTTGCTGGTGTGCTGACAAAAATAAACCGTCTTTTTCAACGCCAAAATATATAAATTTTTCCTGTAGCCTAATTCACAAGCAAAGGTTAATTACAACTGTATCTCTTGTTGTGTGGCGTAGAAAACACGCAATTGTAACACGCTACAAAGCTACTATTTTGTGCGGCTCAATTCTTTGGCGCAATTTACATCCAGGGGTTAATTAAGCGTTGTTTTGCTGGTGTGCTGACAAAAATAAACCGTCTTTTTCAACACCAAAATATATAAATTTTTCCTGTAGCCTAATTCACAAGCAAAGGTTAATTACAACTGTATCTCTTGTTGTGTGGCGTAGAAAACACGCAATTGTAACACGCTACAAAGCTACTATTTTGTGCGGCTCAATTCTATTGCGCAATTTACATCCAGGGGTTAATTAAGCATTGTTTTGCTGGTGTGCTGACAAAAAATAAACCGTCTTTTTCAACGCCAAAATATATAAATTTTTCCTGTAGCCTAATTCACAAGCAAAGGTTAATTACAACTGTATGTCTTGTTGTGTGGCGTAGAAAACACGCAATTGTAACACGCTACAAAGCTACTATTTTGTGCGGCTCAATTCTATTGCGCAATTTACATCCAGGGGTTAATTAAGCGTTGTTTTGCTGGTGTGCTGACCCCAAGAAACCGTCTTTTTCAACGCCAAAATATATAAATTTTTCCTGTAGCCTAATTCACAAGCAAAGGTTAATTACAACTGTATCTCTTGTTGTGTGGCGTAGAAAACACGCAATTGTAACACGCTACAAAGCTACTATTTTGTGCGGCTCAATTCTATTGCGCAATTTACATCCAGGGGTTAATTAAGCGCTGTTTTGCTGGTGTGCTGACAAAAATAAACCGTCTTTTTCAACGCCAAAATATATAAATTTTTCCTGTAGCCTAATTCACAAGCAAAGGTTAATTACAACTGTATCTCTTGTTGTGTGGCGTAGAAAACACACAATTGTAACATGCTACAAAGCTACTATTTTGTGGGGCTCAATTCTATTGCGCAATTTACATCAGGGGTTAATTAAGCATTGTTTTTGCTGGTGTTGCTGACCCAAGAAACCGTCTTTTTCAACGGCAAAATATAGAAATTTTTCCTGTAGCCTAAGTCACGAGCAGAGGTTAATTACAACTGTATCTTCTTGTTGTGTGGGTAGAAAACACGCAATTGTAACACGCTACAAAGCTACTATTTTGTGCGGCTCAATTCTTGGCGCAATTTACATCCAGGGTTAATTAAGCATTGTTTTGCTGGTGTGCTGACAAAAATAAACCGTCTTTTTCAACGCCAAAATATATAAATTTTTCCTGAAGCCTAATTCACAAGCAAAGGTTAATTACAACTGTATCTCTTGTTGTGTGGCGTAGAAAACACGCAATTGTAACACGCTACAAAGCTACTATTTTGTGCGGCTCAATTCTATTGCGCAATTTACATCCAGGGGTTAATTAAGCGTTGTTTTGCTGGTGTGCTGACAAAAATAAACCGTCTTTTTTCAACGCCAAAATATATAAATTTTTTCCTGTAGCCTAATTCACAAGCAAAGGTTAATTACAACTGTATCTCTTGTTGTGTGGCGTAGAAAACACGCAATTGTAACACGCTACAAAGCTACTATTTTGTGCGGCTCAATTCTTTGGCGCAATTTACACACAGGGGTTAATTAAGCGTTGTTTTGCTGGTGTGCTGACAAAAATAAACCGTCTTTTTCAACGAAAAAATATATACATTTTTCATGTAGACTAATTCACAAGCAAAGGTTAATTACAACTGTTTCTCTTGTTGATGTGGCGTAGAAAAACACGCAATTGTAAACCGCTACAAAGCTACTATTTTGTGCGGCTCAATTCTATTGCGCAATTTACATCCAGGGTTAATTAAGCGTTGTTTTGCTGGTGTGCTGACAAAAATAAACGTCTTTTTCAACGCCAAAATATATAAATTTTTCCTGTAGCCTAATTCACAAGCAAAGGTTAATTATAACTGTATGTCTTGTTGTGTGGCGTAGAAAAACACGCAATTGTAACACGCTACAAAGCTACTATTTTGTGCGGCTCAATTCTATTGCGCAATTTACATCCAGGGTTTAATTAAGCGTTGTTTTGCTGGTGTGCTGACAAAATAAACCGTCTTTTTCAACGCCAAATATATAAATTTTTCCTGTAGCCTAATTCACAAGCAAAGGTTAATTACAACTGTATGTCTTGTTGTGTGGCGTAGAAAACACGCATTTGTAACACGCTACAAAGCTACTATTTTGTGCGGCTCAATTCTATTGCGAAATTTACATCCAGGGGTTAATTAAGCTTTGTTTTGCTGGTGCGCTGACAAAAATAAACCGTCTTTTTTAACGCCAAAATATATACATTTTTCCTGTAGCCTAATTCATGTCCGAAGGTTAATTAAGCCTGTTTGTGCTTTTACATTTAGTAAAACACACAGTGTTTTTAAACGACACATACAAGTAAATTTTTCCTGGCCATTTGTGGAGCGCAATTTATATCCAAGGGTTACCCAAGCTTGTTACTGGGTTTAGTTTGAGTCAAAAACAGGGTGTATATATTTATCATATACAGATATCATCATCAAACTGTGTCTGTACATTTTAAAAACAAACAGTATGACAGACAGAGAGGTGGCAGGCTCTGCACCAGCGAGTGGCAGTGGCACAAACATTCCTGGAACAGGCCCAGGTCGCAGCAGAGCAAGGGGACGTCGCAGCAGGGGTCACTCGGTGAGGCCACAACTGCCGCTGTCATCTAGCGGCCGTGTGTTGTTTAGCAACCCAAGGGTTCTTGATTGGTTGACTAGGTCATCCTCTTCCTCCCAGATGACATCTGACAACCCCAGCCAAGAGTCAGTGGGACCCTCAGACACAACCATTAGTTGGCATGGCCCGGGAGAGGGTCAGCGGCCCTCACCTGTCCTCAGCCCGCCTCTGTCCCATCCGGTTCCCTCAGCCAGAGATCTACTATGTGGTCTGGGCTCAGCGCCACTATATAGCGAGGATGAACAATTTGAGGAGGGCAGTCAGCAGCTACTTGGCAGCGAAGAAATGGGGCCAATATCGCCTGCTTCTTGCAGTAGGCGGCAAAGTATAGATGTGGAGAGTGGCATGGGAGGTCATGTTGTGAGAGGTCAGCCTCGGCATACCAAGACTGGTGATGAGGACAGCAGTGACATGAAACACAAATAGATGATGATGTAGCCGACTGCACTTGGGAGCCGGGTGAGGCAAGGGCTTCATCATCGTCAGGAGAAGAGGGCGTCAGCTTGCGCGTCAGGCAGCAGCGCAGCCAGCAAGTGGGTCGTGTGGCCATGAGTCAGCAGGATAGCAGCAGTGTGAGGTCGGGAGCCAAGCGGCCACGGGGTAAAAAACCCGCTTCGCAGGTCCAAGAAAGTAGCGGCACAGGGGCTCAGCGAGGCAGCGGCGGCAGTAGTCACTCAGTGCGGAGCGTTGGCGGTAAAATCCGATACTCGGCAGTGTGGCAGTTCTTTGCTAAGGACACCGGAGGAGCCGAATATGGGTATATGTAGAATCTGTGGGCAGAAAGTGAAGCGTGGCCAGGGAGCTAACGTTGGCACCACGGCCCTGCGTCAACACATGCAGCGTCACCATCTGGTGGCCTGGGAGAAACGTGGCTCAGATTTTGGTGGTCCATCCTGCCACCGCAGCAAACAGCAGCAGCAGCAGCGCCCAGTGGCACGCATGCCATTGCAGCCAGTCAAGGCTCACCACCTCTGCAGAAGGGAGCTGTTTCTCTTTGACATCATCTCCCGGTCCAGATGCTCCTGCTCCTCGCTACTCATGGCGCCAGCAGTCGTTCAGCGAGGCGATTGCAAAGAGACACCAGTATGCGTCCAACCATCCTAAGGTGCAGCAGCTGACCGTGGTACTGCAGTCCCTCCCTTTCCAAATGGTGGACTCTGCACCATTCAGAGAACTAATGGCTTGTGCCAAGCCGAGATGGAGAGTTCCAAGCCGTAATTTCTTTTCCAAAAAGGCAGTACCAGCACTTCATAAATATGTAGAACAGAAGGTGGGTCAGTTCTTGAGCTTATCAGTTTGTTCCAAGGTGCATGGCAGCGCGGACATCTGGAGCTGTAACTACGGTCAGGGCCAGTACATGTCCTTTACGGCCCAAATGGGTGAATGGGGTTTCCGGCCCAGGCACACCAAAAAACTTGGACAGGAGGGCGCCGGTTTCTCCTCCACGTTGTCAAACTGCTGCACCTGCGCCAATGTCCGCCTCCTCCTCCTCCACTACCACCACCATCTCAGCCTCCACAAGTACTGTCCATAATACCACATGTGTAGGGCACAGCGGTGTCACGCAGTTATACACCTGGCTTGCCTCGGCGAACGAAGTCACACAGGGGAGGAACTGCTCCGCGTCATGCAGCAAGAAATCGATGTGTGGCTTTCTCCGCGCCAACTGCAAATCGGAACCATGGTGACGGACAATGGGAGGAACATGGTGTCCGCGCTGCAGCGAGGAGGGATGGTCCATGCGCCCTGCATGGCGCACATGTTCAATCTGGTTGTGAAAAGGTTCCTGAAGTCTTCCACCGATCTTCAGAACATTCTGAAAATGGCCAGGAAACTGTGCATGCACTTTATCCATTCGTACAAAGCCAGGAACACCCTCCTCGAGTTGCAAGCGGCAGAACGGCCCCCCCCAACAACACTCTGATATGCGATGTTTCCACCCGCTGGAATTCCCGCCTGCACACGTCGGACCGACTGTAAAGAACAGAGAAAGGCTATTAACGATTTTTTGATGATCCAGGCAGGACAGAAGTACTCCCTGTGTAACTTTGATGTCAGCCAGTGGCAGCTCATGCGTGACACCTGCCGTTTGTTGAGGCCATTCGAGGAGGCGACGTTATTTGTCAGTCGCCAGGACTACAGGATGAATAACGTCATTCCACTGCTTCATGTCCTGGAACAGATGCTGAAAAATCTGTCTGGGTAGGGGACTGGAGACGTGGCGACTACATCTCGTGGCCACATGAGTCCGGTGGGGACTGAAATGGAGGAGGAGGAGGAGGACATTGGAGCAGAAGCATTGTCTGGTGAAATGAGTGGATTTTCTACCCAGGTGACAAGAGAGGAGGAGCAGGAGCAGCTGGAGAAGGTGGATGGAGATGAGGAAGACGAGGCAGATGACCCCCAAGCACCGTGGCAGTATACAGTGGAAATGGAGGCAGGGAGCCCATCGGAGTCACTTGTGCAGATGGCCCGCAGCATGCTTATTTGCCTGGCTAGTGACAGCCGAATAGTCAGCATCCGGCAGAGGGATGACTTCTGGCTCTCCACCCTATTGGACCCTCGCTACCGGTCCAAAATGGGAGCCTTTTTCCCAGCTATTGAGAGGGAGGACAAACTCAAATACTATAGGGAAATCCTCCGTAGTCAGTTGGCCGTTGCCTATGTGCGGCATCGTCCCTCCTCTGACAGGTCTGACCGGGGGGTTCCTCAGCGCTCACGTACTACTGCCGCGGCTGCTGGGGGAAGGTGGGGAGGTAGGAGCAGTACCAGCTCCATCAGCAGCAACCTAAGTCTGGAGTCACTGATGAGCAGCTTCCTTCACCCGCCTAGTGAGGAGGGTAGTCGCCAGCAGCAGCAGCAGGACCTGGAGCAGTCCCTGAACCAACAGGTGGTGGCCTACTTGGACAGCACTCTGCCACCCCAGTTAGAAGATCCGCTGGACTACTGGGCAGCCAAACTGGATGTGTGGCCGCAACTTGCCGAGTTTGCAGTGGAGAAGCTGTCCTGCCCGGCCAGTAGTGTGGCATCAGAGCGGGTGTTCAGTGCGGCGGGGGCCATCGTTAGCCCAAGGAGAACCCGCTTGTCCACGGGAAATGTGGAACGACTGACCTTTGTCAAGATGAATCAGGCGTGGATCGGCCAGGATTTCCACACACCAATGCCTTAGGCGTCAGTCTGGGTTCAAACTACCTGCCTCAGCCACTATTCTGATGCCGCCACCCGCCTGATGCCACACATCTGCTGACAGTTTCTCCATCTGCCTACCACCATCTTTACCAGGGACTGGTATTGCCACCTACCTCAACACTCTGTCATTGTGCCACTCTATAACCTCATGCTGCTGCTGCTGTTGCTGCTGCGGTCACCTCCACACTGTGTCATTGTGCCACTCTCTGACCTCATGCTGTTGCTCCTGCCGCCGTCACCTCAAATCTCTGTCATTGTGCCACTCTGTGGCCTACTCCTTTTTTTGCCACCTCCAGAATTTCATTGTGCCACTGTCTGACCTCATGCTGCTGCTGTGGCTGCTGCCGTGTCCTCCACACTGTGTCATTGTGCCACTGTCTGACCTCATGCTGCTGCTGTGGCTGCTGTCGTCACCTCCACTCTCAGTCATTGTGCCACTCTGTGGCCTAATACTGTTTTGCCACCTCCAGAATGTCATTGTGCCACTGCCTGACTTCATGCTGCTGCCGCCGTGACCTCCGCTCTCAGTCATTGTGCCACTCTGTGGCTTCCTCCTGTTTTGCCACCTCCAGAATGTCATTGTGCCACTGCCTGACCTCATGCTGCTGCCGCTGTGACCTCCGCTCTCAGTCATTGTGCCACTCTGTGGCTTCCTCCTGTTTTGCCACCTACAGAATGTCATTGTGCCACTGCCTGACCTCATACTGCTGCTGTTGTGACCTCCACACTGTGTGATTGTGCCACTCTGTGGCCTAATACTGTTTTGCCACCTCCAGAATGTCATTGTGCCACTGCCTGACCTCATGCTGCTGCTGTTGTGACCTCCACACTGTGTGATTGTGCCACTCTGTGGCCTAATACTGTTTTGCCACCTCCAGAATGTCATTGTGCCACTGCCTGACCTCATGCTGCTGCCGCGTTTCCCTCCGCTCTCAGTCATTGTGCCACTCTGTGGCTTCCTCCTGTTTTGCCACCTACAGAATGTCATTGTGCCACTGCCTGACCTCATGCTGCTGCCGCCGTGACCTCCGCTCTCAGTCATTGTGCCATTCTGTGGCTTCCTCCTGTTTTGCCACCTACAGAATGTCATTGTGCCACTGCCTGACCTCATGCTGCTGTGGCTTCCGCCGTCACCTCCACACTCTGTCACTAATGTTGCCACCTGAGCTCTCAGCTTGTTTTTTTCCAGCTTTTGCTGGCATGACTTTATCAGGCTACATTCCCGCTTCAGTTTTTTGGTCAGTTTTGCCCTCTTAAGTGCCCAGGGAATTTTATAGTGAAGCGATTCTAAAAGCGGCGGCAGTCATCTGCGTGTCATACTAAAACACAACATTGTATGAAGACCAAACCAAGCTCCCTCTGCATATTTAAGCATGGCACAACGTTCTACAGCACCCTGCAGGCTCTGTGCAGCCTGGAAATAGCTGCTTTTTAACGCGATTCGTGCCGAAGTAATTCGGAACGAAACGAATTTTGTCGGAAAATTCGGCGAAGTGACCGAATCGAATTTTTGAGAAATTCGCCCATCTCTAACCATGAGACAACAGGAAACATAAATATGGGTATATTTTTTTCTATTGTAGCACAGTTGGGGGAAGTAGGAAAGATTTTAAAAAATATTGTAATACCCCTTTAACCTGAAGCTAGGAGTAGGATAAATACATACCCTCTTGTATAGCCTTGACACATTAACTAAGCGATAAATGATTAAAAAAATGATAAAATTCGGTTACTTGTAGAAGGAGCTTTTGGGCTCACTGCATGCTGTTTATACACTGAATGCAAAAATAAAACAGTATGTAGTTAGTAAATTCTTATGGCTCATTTAGTGGTAACTGCAGGTAGATAGTATTTTATTATCCATCATCTGTATATTTTGGCCAGAAGTAAACGAGAAAGGGACAGCTTTAAAAAATGTTGGTGGTACAACTTAACATAAGACTTATATCACTGCTGTGCCATCTTTGTTTATGAGAGCCACACAGCATCCACCCCTGCATCAGCTGGTTTTATCTCATCTCAGCCAGACCAGTTATAACCTATTGATATCACATACATTTTTAACAAAATGGCTGCTTTCATTGGATTTACAGGTGATGTTAAATATTTTAGGTCTGAAGTAATTCTGAAAAAGTTCTTTAACTCTCCCTCTGACTTATGAAAGATGACAAGACTGAAGATAAAAGTTCTTTAATCCTCGTGTGCTACTGAGATCAGACCGCATACCAAATGCCATTGTATTAGATTGGGACCTGCTAGGCTGGTTGGATTTTAAGGCGGTCTGAGTATATCAGTGGGAACTATCCCATCTCTCCTATCAGATTGTCAGTGTACATCATCATGCAGATTTTGAGTGGGCAGAGTTGTGACAGTACAAGGACAGTATTTGGAAGATAACTAGAAGCACGTTGTGAACTATCCTTGAGATGGGTCCCATGATATGTGATGTATGGAGACTTATTTTCAAAGAATATTTTATGACTCTAACTCATATATGTACTATAAAAGTTAATCGAAAAATGTGATTATTTCACATCTGGCATCTGGATTAAGTACAATGTGAGATTTGCTTCTTTGTTTAGCTTTCAGAAGATTGACTAGACTGATTCATTATAGAAAACTATCAGCTGCATAAGCAGAACTATTAAGACAATGTCTTAAAGTGAATTTATTATCAACATATTTTTTTTAATTATTAAAACTAGACACTGACACATTATTTTCTTTGCTTTTTTAATTTTCTGATTGTAGATTTTTTTTTTTATTTCTGTTTTCTGTATATTATTATGGGGCAGCTTTCTTGCCTGCACTGCTTTTAACAGCATTTAGAGAGATGCTTTATAGCAGCTTCATGCACATAGGAGCCTGTGAACAGGAGCAGACCTATTGGCTTCTATGGAAGAGTTTTCTAGGCATGCTCTGTGACCTGGGAAGAAGTTAGTATTTAGGGAGGAGGAGAGAGGGAGCTGTGACTATCTCCTATTGTGACTGGTGGATCCTGTATTATATATACACATTGGTGTCAGTTTTCAGTGTAACTCTGCCAGTGTTTGGTTTTCTCTACACCACAGGGAGTGTGTCACAGATGTAGGTGGATTCACTGGACCACTGCAAGCGATGATATAGGTCACGACAGGAAGTGGAGTCTAAGTAGCCCCCGGTATTCACCAGAACCTGCCGCAAAACAGGTGGGACTTGCTGTGGCGGGGAACTACAAGGTCGCTACCCCTATCATGACTTGCTTGCGACAGCAGCCGGGGTGTAGCGTGGTACAGAATCGTAAGACAGAGGTGTAGTCGGGGACAGGCGATAAGGTCAAGGCGGGCAGCAGGTAACGTGGTCAGGGAACGATAGCAGGAATAACTGGTGCACAGGTAGACAAAACTCTCTCCAACACTCTCTGAAACACATTATAGAACACCAGAGTGTAGGAGGAGTTTAGAAGATATAGGGTCAGCGCCCAGCAATAAGCCAATTACCTGCACGCTGGCCCATTAAATCCAGAAGAGCTGCCGCGTGCATGTTCTGGGTAGCTCTCCGGCTTGCAGCAGAGTGGAGACGGGAAGCAGGAGCGTGGCTGGGTGAGTATTCGGCTGGGCAGCGTGTAGGACAGGGGCAGCCGTGGCCCGGAGCGGGGGTCACAGCACACTCCATGACAGATTGTCTGACTATTTTAAGCCTAGTGGACGTGTATTTCTTCCTTTGAATGACATTCTTCCTTTACTCTCCATGCTACGGCTAAGAATTCTGAAATGCTTATGAATGGCGAAAGACTGACTTTTTGAGACATTTGAAGTTCTATGAATTAAAGGTGATGTTTTATTATTCTTGATGTGAGTGCTGGAAATGATGCTGTTTTTTTTTTTTGGTTTTTTTTCCTGTATGGAAAGGCAACATTTAGTTCTGGGGGAACTGGCTTGACCTGAACCTGGAGTGCACTACTTTTGTTTATATACCTCCTATGCAAATCAATGAGTCTCCACAGTTATAGACTACTAACAAGCTCTAAGGCTAAGTCTACACATAACTTCCAACGCAGCAGAGTTTTTGATGTGGTTTTTGCCCCCAAAAAATGCGGTTGGATTTAGGATTCCCCCCAGCAGCGTACATTGAGGCTATGGGAATCCAACGAGAATCTGGCGGAAGGTAGAACATGTTCTATCTTCTGCCGGACAGACGTTGGCTTCAGTAGAAAACCCATGCTGTGTAGATTACAGCACAAATTTTCTATTGAGGACTACACAGCACTAGTTTCAGTCGGATTTTCGGTGGATTCTAAATACTGAATCTGCCTTAAATCCGACGAGTGCTGTGTAGACATAGCCTAAGCAGTCTAATCATATTCTACTTTTCTTGGTGAACATACAGACAACAAAAGAAATAGCTGATGCAGAGGGAAGTAACATATGACTATGAGCTCAAACTACACATAGGGAAACACATACACCGTCAAGTCACACTATGATGACCACTAGCTAATATCCAGAGTAACCGCTATTTGCAACACGGACAGCAGCAAGATGGGCTGGGAGTTACTCCGTAAGATCCTGGTAGGTTGTCACAAGTATCTGGAGCCATTCTGCCTGTATCCTACAGCTGCTGAAGGTTATATGGGAAGGATCCAGAGAGAAAACAGGATGATTCAGGTGGTCCCGTGGATGCTCAATCGGGTACAAGTCTGGAGAATAGGGGGGCCAAGATAGTACTTGGAAATTTTGGTCATTCTTTTCCAACCAATCTTGGACATGTCCAGCCATCTGACATGTTGCATTGTGTGGCTGGAAGATCCTATCTGCCCCAGGAAAGACAATCAGTATGTTTTGGTATTAATGATCTGGAAAGATGGATTCATACCCAAATTGGCTAAAAGTGCCTACAACATGGATAAGAGAATGCCACAAAAACATTCTCCAAACCATAACACTGCCGCCACCAACATTTGTTCTTCCATCGATGGTTGCAGGGTGTTTGTTCTCTGATGTTTCTCACCTGACATGCCAATGTCCATGCATTCGATGAAGCAGAATATGCAATTCATTGAAGACGGCAACCTTTGCAGCCTGAAAGCCCAAATCATCCCTTTTGAGCAACTCTAATAAATCGCCCATTTTGCCCATGGCGGCAACAAGAAATATGTGTGTATACAGCCTATTGTACCCCTTATATACCCACTAAGCCAGCTCACAAAACATGACCTCCTTCATTGGAGCCAACATCAAAAGTAGGAAGTAGTCATAAAAATGTGCCTCTTGTGTGTATATCTGTATATGAGCATTGGAACAATAAAAAAAAAACTTGGTTGTAATAGTATAAATACCCTTTAAATAACTAGGAAACTAAACACAATAATGAGAGACAGTGGGATTTATTAAAAAAGGGGGAGAAGAACCCAAGAGTACACTGAAGAATACAAAGGAAGAAGCTATAGATATACACAGCACTGAGATCACATTAAAAAAGACATAATGGGACTTATTTATCAAAACTGCCTAAAAGTAAGACTTTGTCGCCCATACCTACGAATCAGAGCTCAGCTTTCACTTTCCTATAGTAGTATAAGAAATGAAAGCTGAGCTCAGATTGGTCGCTACGGGCAGCAAAGTCTTCCTTTTTTTTAGGCAGTTTTGATAAATGAGTCCCATTATGTCTTTTTCCAATGGGATCCCAGTGCTGTGTAAATCTATAGCTTCTCCATTCATATTCTTCAGTGTACTCTTGCGTTCTTCTCCCCCAGTTCCAGCACTTGTACTGGGTCACTGATTATGCAGTGATCATGGCCTGTGCCTGCCAGGGGATACTGGGAGTTGTAGTCTGACAACAGCTTGAGAGCCTTGGGTTGGAGATACAATATGTTTTTATTTTGCGGCGAGTCTCTGTTCCATTGCCTGATGGCATCCTGTGATGTCACGTGGCTCAGCATTATCTCTAATACATAGATTAAAATGACAATCCCTGACAGATCAGCCGGAGATGTGTGTTTGTAAGCAGCAACAGATGTGAGGAGCTTGAAGTTCACTGGAGCAGCAGGGATTTCAGATACCAACCGGTGGAAATCTAGAAGGGATGAAAGAGACGTCTGTTTTGGAATTGAGTTTAGGGAAAATGTTTAGAAATAGACACAGTGGAGGAGATTTACTAAGCAAAAGACACCAGAATTCTGGTCCAAATTCTGCCCCAAAAAACTGGGATACGTGTCGTGCTATAAATTTATTATGTGTTTAAGAAACTTTTTTTGCCTCACTAGACAGTTTTAAAAAGTGAAGAGGAAAAGGGAAGAATGTGTAGAAGGAGTCATGAAATGTACTAGATACATAAAGGCAATATGAGGAAGCTCGGTGACAACCAATGTAGCTGTTATTACTGCTGCTACTGCAGCTTTTCCAGACTCTTCAGACTGATATATAGTGTTGGAGGGAAAATTCTACAGAACTTGTAATATATTCATTTTAATTTCTGCTTATTCTGGTTTAAGGAATCCAGTAGGTGGTCTTATCAGTAATTGACAGCCTTCCATGTATGTGTGCACATACAGAAATAGCTGTCGATCACTGATATGACCGCCTTCTGGACTCAACCCAAAATAAGCAGAAAATTAAATAAATTGATCTCACTAAATGATTTCTCACAAAACTATATATCAATCTGTTCAACTTCTCCTGCTCTATACTGGCTGCTAGCAGATCTGACAGCATATTACAGTGGGAAAAATTATTATTTGATACACTGGCTGTATTGCAAGTTTACCTACCTACAAAGAATGGAGAGGTCTGTAATTTTTTTGTAGCTACACTTCAACTGTGAGAGACAGAATTTAAAAAAAAATTCAGAAAATCACATTGTATGATTTTTAAATAATTAATTTGCATTTTATTTCACGAAATAAGTATTTGATACAATAGGAAATCAGAAACCTTTGTTGGCAATTACAGAAGTCAGACATTTCCTGCAGTTCTCGACCAGGTTTCCACACACTGCAGCAGGGATTTTGGTCCACTCCTTCATGCAGATCTTCTCTAGATCTTTCAGTTTTCAGAGCGGTCACAGGGCTTCATTGAGTTTCAACTCCCTCCAAAGATTTTTGATTGGGTTCAGGTCTGGAGACTGACTGCCACTCCAGGACCTTGAAATGCTTCAAATGGACCCACTTCTTAGTTGCCCTGAATGTGTTTTTCGGGTCATTGTCCTGCTGGAAGATCCACAACCCATCTTTAATAGGAAGGAGGTTGTTGGCCAAAATCTAGCGATACATGGCCCCATCCATCCTCCCTTCAATACGGGGCAGTCGTCCTGTTCCCTTTGCAAAAAATTAGCCACTAAAGTATGATGTTTCCACCCCATGCTTCACAGTTGTGTTGGTGTCCTTGGTTTTGCTTCATCCTTCTTCTTTCTCCAAACACGGCGAGTGGAGTTGATACCAAAGTTGATATCAAAAAGTTCTATTTTGGTCTAATGTTGACCACATGACATTCTCTCATGCCTCTTCTGGATCATCCAGATGGTCAGTGGCAAACTTCAAATGGGCCTGGACATGTGCTGGCATGAGCATGGGGCCTTGCGCGCCCTGCAGGATTTTAATCTATGACAGCGTAGTGTGTTACTAATGGAAATATTTGAGAATGTAGTCCCAGCTCTATTCAGGTCATTGACCAGGTCCTCCTGTGTGGTTCTGGGCTGATTCCTGACCTTTCTCAAAATTATCCTTACCCCAGGAGGCGAGATCTAGCATGGAGTCCCAGACCGAGGAAGGTTTGAAGTCATCTTCTGTTTCTTCCATTTTCTAATAATTGCGCCAACAGTTGTTGCCTTCTCAACCAAGCTGCTTGCCTATTGTCCTGTGGGCCAACCCAGCCTTGTGCAGGTCTACAATTTTGTTCCTGGTGTCCTTAGACAGCTCTTTGGTCTTGGCCATGGTGGAGAGATTAGAGTGTGATTGGTAGTGTGGACAGGTGTCTTTTATACAGGTTACGAGTTCAAACAGGTGCAATTAATACAGGTAATGAGTGCAGAGTAGGAGGACTTCTTAAAGAGAACCAATCACATAGATTATGCCCCTGTGCTGAGGACAGAACAAGGTAGTGTCAGACCTGCTGTTTCCAGCGCTGTGTCCCTTATTCTGTAAGATGCTCTAGTTTTCGAGTATCTAGTGCTCAAATCTGCAGTTTTCAGCCAGAAGAGTCATTTGAAGAGTCATTGAAAGAGTCAGTTTTTGCATACACCGCCCACCTGAGGCTAGCCCCCGCCCACCTCATCTGATAAATCTATTACTTTGAATAGGTAGAAACATGTGAATAACTGTCAGTGGGCGGGGCTAGCCTTTGGTGGGCGGGGCTAACACCTTCTCATGTATAAGATTTGAGGGGTAAATGCTCTAAAACTGCTGCATCTTACAGAATAAGGGGCACAGCGCTGGAAACAGCAGGTCTGACACTAGTTTGTGCTGTTCTCAGCAAGAGGGGCATAATCTATGTGATAGGTTCCCTTTAAAGAAAAACTAACAGGTCTGTGATAAAATACTTATTTCATGCAATGAAATGCAAACTATTTATCTAAAAATCATACAATGTGAATTTCTGGATTTTTTCATTACATCCTCACAGTTGAATCATAGTCACTCACAGTTGTAATATACCTACAATAAAAATTACAGACCTCTCCATTCTTGGTGTATGGGAAAACCTGCAAAATTGCCAGTGCATCAAATACTTATTGCCTCCACTGTAAATGTGACAGGTTCCCTTTAAGTTATATGGCAATATTTATCAAGGCACTTTATGGCAATTTAACAAAAAGATAATAAACATTAAGGTCCTCATGTATGAAAACTGTCTCGGTGTTAGACTTTCTCTGTTGCCCACAGGAACCAATCAGAGTTCCCATTTTATTTTATTATAGTGCTCTGAAAAAATGCAAGTGGAGCTCTGATTGGTTGCTATGGACAACTAAGAAAGTCTTATACCTAGACCGTTTTCACACATGTCTATATCTTTGTAGATTCTTTATTCCTCTACTTATCTAGGCGCTATCACACTATTTTGCTGAGCACCGTATGCACTGAACTCTAAATAAGTGACATACATGTTGCAGTCTGAATAGATGCCAAAATGATCAATTCTGGGCTAATCCTGATTTCATCTCTCAAATCACCAAGTCTAAAATAACTTTCCTCTCAAACCCTCAATCTTCTTTCCACTCATCTGATGTCCTTGCTACTGTTCTGTTCATTACCCAAAAAGTACACTTCCTGTACAGGAGCAAGTCAGATCATTTTAACCCATAGTTGCCAACTTTTGAAATTGAAAAAGCAGGAGATTGTAGTGGGTGGCGCGCCACGGCAAAAATTTGCATGGCCACGCCCATCTTGTCGGTGTGCCACGCCCCTTCAAAAAGCCACACCCACTCCACCTAACTGCATAACGGCTTTGGAAGAAAGCCAGGTAGATGCCCTTATAGCCAGTTAGTAGCCCTCCATAACCAGGTAGTGCCACTTACAGGCAGGTAGATGCCCCCTTGTAGCCAGGTAGATGCCCCTTGTAGCCAGGTAGATGCCCCCCTTTGTTAGCCAGGTAGATGCCCCCCTTTGTTAGCCAGGTAGATGCCCCCTTTGTTAGCCAGGTAGTTGCCCCCTCTGTTGCCAGGTAGTTGCCCCCTCTGTTGCCATTTATATGCCCCCATTGTTAGCCAGGTAGTGCCCCCATTGTTAGCCAGGTATTGCCCCCTTTGTTAGCCAGGTAGTTGCCCCCTCTGTTGCCAGGTAGTGCCCCCATTGTTAGCCAGGTATTGCCCCCGGTGTTAGCCAGGTAGTGCCCCCTCTGTTGCCAGGTAGATGCCCCCATTGTTAGCCAGGTATTGCCCCCTTTTTTAGCCAGGTATTGCCCCCTTTGTTAGCCAGGTAGTGCCCCCTCTGTTGCCAGGTAGATGCCCCCAATGTTAGCCAGGTAGTGCCCCCTTTGTTAGCCAGGTAGTGCCCCCTCTGTTGCCACGTAGATGCCCCCATTGTTAGCCAGGTAGATGCCCCCCTTTGTTAGCCAGGTAGATGCCCCCCTTTGTTAGCCAGGTAGGTGCCCCCTCTGTTGCCAGGTAGTTGCCCCCTCTGTTGCCAGGTAGATGCCCCCATTGTTAGCCAGGTAGTGCCCCCTTTGTTAGCCAGGTATTGCCCCCTTTGTTAGCCAGGTAGTTGCCCCCTCTGTTGCCAGGTAGTGCCCCCATTGTTAGCCAGGTATTGCCCCCTTTGTTAGCCAGGTAGTGCCCCTCTGTTGCCAGGTAGATGCCCCCATTGTTAGCCAGGTATTGCCCCCTTTGTTAGCCAGGTATTGCCCCCTTTGTTAGCCAGGTAGTGCCCCTCTGTTGCCAGGTAGACGCCCCCATTGTTAGCCAGTTATTGCCCCCTTTGTTAGCCAGGTAGTGCCCCCTCTGTTGCCAGGTAGATGCCCCCATTGTTAGCCAGGTAGATGCCCCCTGTGGTGGAAGGTAGGTGCCCCCATTGATTGTCAGGTAGTGCCCCCTGTTGCCAGGTAGTGCCCCCTCTGTTGCCAGGTAGTGCCCCCATTGTTAGCCAGGTAGTGCCCCCATTGTGAGCCAGGTAGATGCCCGCATTGTTTGCCAGGTAGTGCCCCCTCTGTTGACAGGTAGGTGCCCGCATTGTTTGCCAGGTAGGTGCCCCCATTGTTTGCCAGGTAGTGCCCCCTCTGTTGCCAGGTGATGCCCCAATTGTTTGCCAGGTAGTGCCCCCATTGTTTGCCAGGTAGTGCCCCCTCTGTTGCCAGGTGATGCCCCCATTGTTTGCCAGGTAGTGCCCCCCATTGTTTGCCAGGTAGTGCGCCCTCTGTTGTCAGGTGATGCCCCCATTGTTTGCCAGGTAGTGCCCCCTTTGTTTGCCTGGTAGTGCCCCCTTTGTTGCCAGGTGCTGCCCCCATTGTTTGCCAGGTAGTGCCCCCTTTGTTGCCAGGTAGTGCCCCCATTGTTTGCCAGGTAGTGCCCCCTCTGTTGCCAGGTGATGCCCCCTTGTTTGCCAGGTAGTGCCCCCATTGTTTGCCAGGTATATGCTCCCTCTGTTGCCAGGTAGTGCCCCCATTGTTTGCCAGGTAGATGCTCCCTCTGTTGCCAGGTAGTGCCCCCATTGTTTGCCAGGTAGTGCCCCCTGTATTGCCAGGTAGTGCCCCCATTGTTTGCCAGGTAGTGCCCCTCTAAAGCTAATAAAAATAAAATAATAAAAGCCACTCACCTGACCAGCTCCTGCAGCGCGCCGCCCGGACGATCTTCTCAGCGATGCAGGGGATGTGAGTGAAAGCCCGCGCGCCCACTTCCCACTGCGCCGCTGACCTGTATGTACGGCGCACACCGGCGCTGTACCTACAGGGGGAGGAGGGAGCGATCCCTCCTTCCTATTCCCTGCACAGCGAGACGCCGGGCGGGTGAACCCCGGCACAGCGGCCGCTTCCCCCGCCTGTGGGAAGGGCCCCGCGGAGCCAGAGTAGTGCACCAGCGCTACTCTGCCCGCCGCGGTCAGTTAAAGAGCCCCCGCCGCCTGCTGGCGGCGGGAGGAATGCCAACTCTGCCGGGAGGGCGGGCGGGGGACCCCAATTAGCGGGACCCCCGCCAAAAGCGGGAGAGTTGGCATGTATGTTTTAACCCCTTAACGCTCCATGACAGTTATGGCCCCGAGCATATGCTGTGGCAGAGATTGGAGACAGCTTTGATCCAAGCCATTTATCCATTTAGACACCACAGTACACACAACTGTTGCTTCTCCTGACCCTTCCTTGCCACGCTATTGCAGCATGCCATTTTGTTGCCTAGTAAAGGCCTCAGTGTCTGCCTGTGGGAAGGAGTAATAGGTAATGAATGAGAAGCCTAAACACTGCAATACATTAGTACTGCAGTATATAGGACAAGCAACCAAGTGATCGCATGTTCAAGTTCCCTGGAGGGACTAAATGTTGAAGTAAAATATAAAAAAGATAATAAACATTAAGGGCCTCATGTGTGAAAACTGTCTAGGTGTAAGACTTTCTTAGTTGCCCATAGCAACCAGAGCTCCCCTTGCAAGGCCCTAAAATTTCAAAACACCCCTGCAAAAATAAAAAAAATTACACATTATGGGTATTGCCACATCCATAAAAGTCCGATCTATTTTAATAGCATATTATTTATTCTCCAAAATGCACGTAGATGGACCAGCATCTACATGTGAACAAGGACAGGGATCCTGCTTACCTATTTTACTTCTACGTATCACCTGCATGTGAAATTTTCACAATAAATAGTCCATCATTAGACGCTGGTCTATCTTCGTGCATTCTGGAGCTTTTGCAGGATAATTAGCCGTGAGCCTAGGACCCATGCGCCCAGATTGGGGGACATTTGCTTGGGATGATCCAGCTGAAATTGGGGTGAGCCTTATGAGTCTTTTTCATTATTATTTATTCTACCCAGTGAACTCTGTCATCGCACTTCCAAGAGAAAATGGAATAAAAAAGTATCAGAAAGTTGCATGCACTCCAGGTTACCAATACAATCTAGATCTCGCTCCACAAAAAAACAAACCATCACACAGCTCTATCAAAGGAAAAATACGCAAACTATTGGTCTCAAAATATGGCAATGCCAACCATACATTTTTAAAGATTTTTATTTTTGTAAAAGTAGTAAAACAAAATAAAACTATAGAAATTTGGTATTGATGGAATCGCATGGATCTGCAGACTACAGCTATTATGTCATTTATACCAAACTGTGAACTCGATAAAAATTAAACCCCTACAAAAATGGCACAGTTGCATTTTTTTCACGTTCTATCCCATAAAGAGTTTTTGGGGGATTTCCCAGTACATGATATTGTACGAGCAATGGTACCATTCAAAAGTACACTTTGCTCCGCAAAAATCAAGCCCTCATACGTCTATGTAGGTGGAAAAATTGAAAAGTGATGGCTCTTAGAAGGTGGAGAGGAAAAAGCGAAAAACAATAATACAAAAATAGCTGCATCCTAATGATTTAAGCAACACAGGGCATGAGGTCCATGTGATCTATAATCCAGAGATAGAGGATTATTGGTTCATTTAATAATGCAGCTGATTGAGTTAGAAGTATACATGTTAAGATTGGATACAGCACTTTTTAAAACCTTTTCTCCTCACCCTTCTAACCCTGGAGCTGTCATGGCATAGTAAGAGTTACAATTATGTAAGTACTGGCAAGGAACAGGCAGAGGGATCACCAGATAAAATCATTTATAGAGACCATTCACATGTAAACCTAGGCCTGGTCCTGAGATGACATAGAGGGCAGTGGGTTTATGGGGGTCACTAGTTCTCTAGTATGTATAAACTGCAAATGTAAAAATCCTAATTCCCAGAACCCAGTATCCTTCTTCTATTACACATGGATTACAGCTCTAGTAAACGGCCCAGCTGTTGCTTATTGTACAGATGCAACAGAGCTTAGTTTATCATGTGGCACACACCATACGTGTCAACCAGGGATTCATGTGCGTGTGGTGTGTATGGAGGTAAAGGGATTCATACAGTTAAAGGGAATGTGTCATCAAAAAATGAGTCATTGTTTAAGTCCCATTTTTATGTTAAAAATTTGTGGTTGTTTTTTTTTTTATTATTCTTCAGATCACTTTCAATATTTTTTAATAATTCTTAAGCTTTGCAGTTTTCACTTTGGCCACTATGCCTTGTTTGCACTGCTTTAACAGCAGTCAGATAGATGATTTACAGTAGCTTCATGCACATAGGAGACTTAAGACTGACTCAGTCCCATTTAAGGCTATAGGAGTGTTTTCTAGTCATCTGTGACCTGGGAAGAAGTCAATGTGCAGGGAGGGGGAAGGGGAGCTGTGATCATCTCTTCTTGTGACTTGTGGATCCCTTTTTATTATTCACACTGATGTCTCCTTTCAGTTTGACCCTCTTTGTACTGATAATGAGCAGACAACTGAGAATCTTTCTCTACAGAACAGGAAGTTTAAGACTATTATTAGGTCTAGTGGCCAAAGTGAAAACTGCAGGATTTAAGAATTATTAAAAAATATTGAAAGTGATATGGAAAATTTAAAAAATTCCTAAAAATTTCCTAAAACATGTGTTTAACATAAAAACGTGAGTTAAACAATAAGTCATTTTTGTATGAAATATTCATTTTAAAGGAGTTTTCCAAAACTTTAAAAAAAAAAATGCCTACCACCTCCCGTTGTGCTTAAATAGAAAATCAACCCATAGTTACCTTTCCCATCACCTCCGCTTCAGCGCTGCCAGAGCTAAAATGTGCTTCTCCCCTGGTTCCTCACTGGTGAAGTCACGTTCATGGGTCACATGATGTTGCAACCAATCTCTGGCCTCAGCAATCACATGGCTGCATGTATAGAGGACAGTGATTGACTGCAGCATCATGAGATCCATGAACGTGACATCATCATGGAGGGACCGGTGGAGAACACTGGAGCTCTGCTAGCATTAGTTTTTTAATTAATTTTTTTTAATTATGGGTTCATTTTATATTTTTGCACAAGGGAGGTGGTAGGGAAGTTTTTATTTAAAATCTTGGAAAGCTCCTTTTAAGACCCCCTTTGTTCCCCTTTTCAACTTCCTTCTCCACAATAATATGTAACCCCTTAATGACACAGTGATTTTTGGATTTTTGGTTTTAGTCTTTTCCTTCCTGCCTTCTGAAAGACATATTTTTGGATTTTTCCATTTACATAGTTGTATTAGAGCTTATTTTTTGTGAGGCTGTATGTCCTAATTAATGGTGTCATTGACCTTACCATATGATGTGCTGGGAAATCCCCCAAAAATTTTTATGGGAGGTGGAACGTGAAAACAAAAACACAAGTGTCAGTATCACATTAACAGAGTTCAGTGTTTGGTATCAATGAAATGCTATCTACATTCTGTAAGATGCTGCGATTCTGATGATACCAAATTTGTAGAGTTTTCATTATGTTTTAGTACTTTAAAAAAATTTCAACGTTTCCTATTTTTTATTACATTTGTGCTGCAGCACCATTTTCTGCGACCAGTAGTTTTTTGGATTTTCAATTGATGGACATGAGTGAGGGTTCATTTTTTGCAGACTGAAGTGTAGTTTTTATTTGTACCATTTTGGGATACATGCAACTTTTAGATCAATTTGTATTTCAATTTTTTGGGGACGTAAAATGACAAAAAAAAAAAAATTGCGTTGGGAATTTTATTTCTATTACAATGCTCACCATACAGGATAGACAATTTTATATTTTAATAGATTGTAGATTTACAGATGTGGCAATACCAATTATGTGTAACTTTTTTATTCTTTTTTTGTAAAATGGCAAAGCGGAGGGGGTGTTGAACTTTTAGAGCCACATGTATGAAAACTCTCTACATCTAAAATCCACTCTGTTGCCAATAGCAACCGATCAGAGTGCCCCTTTCATTTCAAATAGTGCTCTGGAAAAATTAAAGGAGCACTCTGATTTGTTGCTATGTGCAACAAAGTGAGTTTTAGACCTAGACCGTTTTCATGCATGTGGACCTTAATATTTTACGTTTTTTATATTTTTAAAACTTTTTTTTTAAACTTCTAGATGCAGTCCCCCTAAAGTAGTTGACCACAAGGGGCACAGAGGCCTGTACACCATTGTGCATTATTTATATAATGCTGAAGGGTGCACCAAGATGGTGCTTTTATTACTTCTTGCCCATGGCAGAAAGTAATGGGAGCAGTAACATTAGCTTTCATTAGCTTTCAAAGCAACTGATTGGCCCCTTGCAACCTTGTCGCGGGAGTGCCAATTGTATAAAGGCATCTAAAGGATTAAGCAGCAGAGATTAGAGCCAGGTCCAGAGCTTGCTGTTAGCAGGGGGTATCAGCTGAATATTTACTGCATAGGATGTGTAGGTATTAAAGGGGTTGTCCACTAAAAAGAAATTACATGACATTAGGGCCAAAGTGAGCAAAAAAAGATGGTGCACGCGATTTGGCAGGGGAATTGGGAGAGGTGGGTATCTTTTTTCTGCAATCAGTGGCCCTGCATAACTACCTAGGGAGCTTTATATACCTCCCTACCTAAAGGGGATATATAACTACTTTTAGAGGAGTTAAAACTACTTACAATGGTCCACACCTACCAACAGGGGCCTATATACTTACCTACAGTGGGGCTACCTACCTAGAAGAGGTCTATATACCTGCCTTAAAGGGATCTTACTACCTACAGGGGTCTATACAAACCTACAGGGAGTCTATATAACTAACTACTATATAACTATACCTACCTACAGGGGGCCTATGTATCTTACAACAGGAGCCTACATACCAACAGGGGGTCTACCTACAGTGACCCATATATTTATCTACAGTGGACCTATATAACTACCTGCAATGGACCTATATAACTACCTACAGGGGTATGTATACCTACCTACAAGAGGGCTAAGAACCTACAGGGCTCCTACTTACAAGAGTCTATATTTATTTACAGGGGTCTACCTACCTACAAGGGGCCTAAATATCTACCTACTGGTGGTCTATATGCCTACAGAGGGCCTGTATATCTACCTACAGGAGGTCTTTATATCTATTTACAGGGGACCTAGATACAGGAGGTCTACCTACCTACAGGGACCCATATCTTTATCTATATGAAGCCTATATATCTACCTACAGGGGGAATATATAACTACCTATAGGGGATCTATACACCTACCTACAGGGTGCCTGCCTACCTACCTACATACAGAGGGCCTACATCCTGCTAGAAGGGGGTTTACCTATCTACTTTCCTAATTTTGGGGGTGTGCCTGTGTACACTGGTACCTAACACTATATAATCGCTGTATGGTGGTAATATTGGTCATAGTATAATGGTTTACATTCAGTATGGTATGGTGTATTATTCAGTCACTATTTAGCCATGGTAAGTGATCATGATGTGGCAGTATTATTCAGGCACTATCTGGTGATGATGTGGTGGTATTATTCAGCCCTTCTCAGAATAAGCAAACATGGACATTTCATATGTTGCAAACAAAAATGTGTATTCAATTATTCACTGTAGACATTATGCCCAATCAAGGAAGCAGTAAGCCATTAGTGTGCCCTTTCTATAATCCAAATAGGGCAATCACACAATCTTCCCTTATGGGGTTACATTACGGTTCAAGTCCATGCAGTCTTAGTCAGATAATGCTTGACAAAGAAAGGTTACTTTCGAAACGTCACTAGACTGCACAGGAGTGCAGACGGCTCTGATTTCTCTAATGTGTCTTCCTGACTAAGACTGCGCAGAATTGAACCATATGTAACCCCATAAGGGGAAGATTGCAATATTTGGAGTACAAAAATGCCACAATAATGGTTTACTGCTTCCATGATTGTGTATAATGTCTACAGTGAATAATTGATGAATACATATCTTTCTTTGCAACATATGAAATGGTCATGTTTGCTTATTCTGTGGTGGTAGGTGGTGGTATTATTCAGTCACTATGTGATGCCAATATGTGGTGGCATTATTCAGCCACTATGTAATGGTGATATTTTTCAGTCACAATGTGGTGGTGATATGTGGTGGTATTATTCATTCACTATGTGGTGGTGATATGTGGTCTTAGTAGAATTATTGCTAATATCAGCTAATATCAGATTCTAGTTTTGTGTAGCGGTGTTATTTGGCAAATGTACGACCATTATTTAGCAGTTCTTAGAATTAGAACTTGGTGTTATAGCTTATTGTATGTTTTTATTTATATAAAATGTAAAATCCCGGAAGGGGGACATATATCTGTAGACCTTTTGGGCGACATGTATGAACGAGGCTGCAGCAAAAGTCTGGCATCTTTTCAGCCCAAAATCCAGTTTTAATCCTGCCACACACACATATCAGGTGTATTACAAAGCAGTCGCGGCACTTTGTAATACACTTGATTTCAGAGGCGTACGGGAGGCGGGGTGCACTAGAACCGTATGAAGCCATAGATTTATAGCTTCAGTATGGCAATTCCAGACACATTACTGCTGGAACAGGTAAACCACTTTCAAAGTGGTTTACCTGAGCCAGAATTGTCCTTTCTGTGCTAGAATGCGCCTGATTTATGACCCGCAGTAAAGCGGGTTCATAAATCAAGCACATTCTACACTATTATTATGTGCAGAAATATTGGCGTAAGCGCCATAAATCATACTTGTCGCCCTTTATGTTTACTGCCTAGTGTCCTGCTGAATTTAGATGAGGGAGACTTGGAAGCCCCAGTCCCCATCTGAGAGTGTTTGTCAATTCAGTGGATGGATCTTTACCTATTTAACCCCTGCCCACCATGAGGATTTTTGTGTACATTGTATTTGTTTTTTCCTAAAATATATCGAAGAAGTTTGAGAAAACGCTCACCAAACCGGTCTTTTGAAAATCAGCCTGGTCCGTGCCCTCCTCATCAAGCACAGTGTCTACGGAAATGGCAACCGGCTGTAGTTGCTCCAAACGGTATACACGGAAGTAGAAGGATTTTTCCAGCACTTGCGCACGGAGGGATTCAAACTTGCTTTCAGATAGAACGCACCTTTATTGTTTTTTCCTCCCCACCTTCTTAGAGACATAAGTTACATAGCCATATGATGGCTTGTGTTTTTGCTGCAATAGATGTACTTTTTAATTATTTACTGTACCATATTATGTACTGGGAAAAAACAAAAACATTTTCTTTGTGACAAAAAAACATGCTCTTGCAATATTTTGAAGGGGTTTTGTTTTTATGAAGTTTACTGTGCTTTTTAAATCAAATGTTATCTTTATTCTGCAAGTCATTACGATTCTAGCGATATCAAATATGCAGTTTTTTATGTTTTACTACTTTTTTTTTAAACTTTTAATTAATTTTACGTATTTGACCTTTCCTACTTTATATGGCTTTTTGCTGTTTACAGTTAGAGATGAGCGATTGTATCAGATAATCTGTTATCAACTATCGACTAGATAATTACCAATATCTGATACAATTAATTCAGCGCGGACGTCTGGAGCTGTAACTACGGTCAGGGCCAGTACATGTCCTTTACGGCCCACTGGGTGAATGTGCTTCCAGCCCAGGCACACCAACAACTTGGACAGGAGACGCCGCTTTCTCCCCCAGTTGTCAAACTGCGGCTCCTGCACCAATGTCACACCTCCTCCTCCTCACCACCTCTCAGCCTCCACAAGTACTGCTCCATCATACCACATGTGTAGGGCACAGCGGTGTCACGCAGTTCTACACCTGGCTTGCCTCGGCGAACGAAGTCACACAGGGTAGGAACTGCTCCGCGTCATGCAGCAAGAAATCGATGTGTGGCTTTCTCCGCGCCAACTGCAAATCGGAACCATGGTGACAGACAATGGGAGGAACATGGTGTCCGCGCTGCATGAAGGGATGGTCCATGCGCCCTGCATTTTCGCATGTGTTCAATCTGGTTGTGAAAAGGTTCCTGAAGTCTTCCACGATCTTCAAGAACATTCTGAAAATGGCCAGGAACTGTGCATGCACTTTATCCATTCGTACAAAGCCAGGAACACCCTCCTCGAGTTGCAGTGGCAGAACGGCCTCCCCCAACACACTTGGATATGCGATGTTTCCCGCTGGAATTCCAGCCTGCATATGTTGGACCGACTGTATGAACAGAGAAAGGCCATTAACGATTTTTTGATGATCCAGGCAGACAGAAGTACTCACCTGTGTAACTTTGATGTCAGCCAGTGGCAGCTCATGCGTGACACCTGCCGTTTGTTGAGGCCATTCGTGGAGGCAACGTTATTTGTCAGTCGCCAGGACTACGGGATGAATAACGTCATTCCACTGCTTCATGTCCTGGAACAGATGCTGAAAAATCTGTCTGGGTAAGGGACTGGAGACGTGGCGACTACATCTTGTTGCCACATGAGTCCGGTGGGGACTGAAATGGAGGAGGAGGAGGACATTGGAGCAGAAGCATTGTCTGGTGAAATTAGTGGATTTTCTACCCAGGTGACAAGAGAGGAGGAGCAGGAGCAGCTGGAGGAGCTAGATGGAGATGAGGAAGACGAGGCAGATGACCCGCAAGCACCGTGGCAGTATACAGTGGAGATGGAGGCAGGGAGCCCCTCGGAGTCACTTGTGCAGATGGCCCGCAGCATGCTGATTTGCCTGGTAGTGACAGCGAATAGTCAGCATCCGGCAGAGGGATGACTTCTGGCTCTCCCACCCTATTGGACCCTCGCTATCGGTCAAAATGGGAGCCCTTTTTCCCAGCTATTGAGAGGGAGGGACAAACTCAAATACTATGGGAAGTCCTCCGTAGTCAGTTGGCCGCTGCCCATTGTGCGGCATCGTCCCACCTTCTGACAGGTTGACCGGGGGGTTCTTCAGCGCTCACGTACTACTGCCGCGGCTGCCGGGGGAAGGTGGGGGGGTCGGAGCAGTACCAGCTCCATCAGCAGCAACCTAAGTCTGGAGTCAACAACAACAAGATTCTGAAGTGCCTATGCAGCTCCGTGGTGCGGGATGCACAGCAACAAACAGCTTCTTCGCCCGGTATTGATTAAAAACTACATATATTTATTTCAACACATGTAAAAAGCAGCCATATGTATATATGCCAAAACGCAATGCGCCCGACAGGCATTGCGTTTTGGCATATGTACATATGGCTGCTTTTTACATGTGTTGAATAAATATATGAGTTTTAATCAATACCGAGCGAAGAAGCTGTTTGTTGCTGTGCATCCCGCACCACGGAGCTGCATAGGCGCTTCAGAATCTTGTTGTTGTTGTTTGCTAACCGCTTGGGCGGCGGCATCGCCCTGGATCATCACACTCAAGCGGATCCTCCAGAACAGAGACCATAGCCCTAATCAGGTGAGCCACACATCTTGTTTTTGTTTGCTGGTAAGTCTGGAGTCACTGATGAGCAGCTTCCTTCACCCGCCTAGTGAGGAGGGCAGTCGCCAGCAGCAGCAGCAGCAGGACCTGAAGAAGACCCTGAACCAACAGGTGGTGGCCTACTTGGAAAGCACTCTGCCACCCCAGTTAGTGAAGATCCGCTGGAACTACTGGGCAGCCAAACTGGATGTGTGGCCAGAACTTGCCGAGTTTGCAGTGGAGAAGCTGTCCTGCCCGGCCAGTAGTGTGGCATCAGAGCGGGTGTTCAGTGCGGCGGGGGGCCATCGCTACCCCAAGGAGAACCCGCTTGTCCAGGGAAATGTGGAACGACTGACCTTTGTCAAGATGAATCAGGCGTGGATCGGCAGGATTTCCACACACCAATGCCTTAGGCGTCAGACTACATCAGCCATGGACGCCTCACCAAACTGTGAGAAATGAGCCTGGGTTCAAACTACCTGCCTCAGCCAGCTATTCTGATGCCGCCACCCGCCTGATGCCACACATCTGGCGACAGTTTACCCAATCTGCCTACCAACCATTCTTTACCATGGTACGGGTATTGCCACCACCTCCACACTCTGTCATTTGTGCCACTGTCTGAGCTCATGCTGCTGCTGTGGATGATGCCGTGACCTCCACACTGTGTCATATTGCCATTTCTGACCTCATGCTGCTGCTGTGGCTGCCGCCGTCACCTCCACTCTCTGTCATTGTGCACTCTGTGGCCTATTCTGTTTTTGCACACTCCAGAATGTCACTGTGCCACTGTCTGACCTCATGCTGCTGCTATGTGGCTGTGCCGTGACCTACACACTGTCATTGTGACACTGTCTGACCTCATGCTGCTGCTGTGCTGCTGCCGTGACCTACACACTCTGTCATTGTGCCCTGTCTGACCTCATGCTGTGTTGTGGCTGCTGCCGAGACCTACACACTGTGTCATGTGCACTGTCTGACTCATGCTGATGCTGTGGATACTGCCGTGACCTACACACTCTGTCATTGTGCCACTGTCTGACCTCATGCTGCTGCTCTGGCTGCTGCGTGAACTCCACACTGTTGTCATTGTCCCACTCTGTGGCCTACTCTGTTTTTGCCACCTCCAGAATGTGATTGTGCCACTGCCTGACCTCATTCTGCTGCTGTGGCTGCTCGCCGTGAACCTCTCACACTGTGTCATTGTCCACTCTGTGGCCTATTCCTGTTTTTGCCATCTCCAGAATGTCATTGTCCACTGTCTGACCTCATGCTGCTGTTGTGGCTGCTGCCGTGACTCCACACTTGTGTCATTGTCTCACTCTGTGGCTACTCCTGGTTTTTGCACCTCCAGATGTGATTGTTGCCACTGCCTGATCTCATGCATGCTGCTGTGGTTGGTTCGGCTCGCCGCGATTGTACCTAACTCACGACAGTGTCATTGTGCCACTGTCTGACCTCATGCTGTGCTTGTGGCTGCTGCCGTGACCTTCACACTCTGTCATATTGTGCCACTGTCCTGACCTCATGCTGCTGCTCTGGCTGCTTGCCCGTGACCTACACCACTGTGTCACTGTGCCACTGTCTGACCTCATGCTTGCTGGTTTCTGTTGGCTGCTGCTGTCGTGACCTACACACTCTGTCATTGTGCCACTGTTGACCTCTTGTGCTGTGACTCATGCTGCTGCTCTGGCTGCTGCGTGACTACACACTGTGTCATTGTCCACTCTGTGGCCTCACTCTGTGGCCTACTCTGTTTTTGCATCTCCAGAATGTCATTGTGCCACTCTCTGACCTCATGCTGCTGTGGCTGCCGCCGTCACCTCCCAACTCTGTCACTGATGTTGCCACCTGAGCTCTCAGCTTGTTTTTTTCGGCTTTCGCTGGCATGACTTTATCAGGCTACATTCCCCTTCAGTTTTTTGGTCAGTTTTGCCATCTTATGTGCCGAGGGAATTTTATAGTGAAGCGATTCTAAGAGCGGCGGCAGTCATGTGCGTGTCATACTAAAACACAACATTGTATGAAGACCAAACCAAGGTCCCTCTGCATATTTAAGCATGGAACAACGTTCTACAGCACCCTGCAGGCTCTGGGCAGACTGGAAATAGCTGTTTTTTAACGTGATTAGTGCCGAAGTAATTCGGAACGAAGTTATTTTTTTGCCGAGAAATTCGGCGTAGTGAACGAAACGAATTTCGGGAAATTCGCCCATCTCTAGCCACAACCATAATTACCTTTTGTTTTAACCATTCCATATTGTTGCTTTTAGAGCTTGAAATGAACATACTAAGGGATACAACCGTACCAGTTGTTGATCCCCGCTTGGGAACAAAGTTAATTCCATCAGATAAAATTCTACTAAAATTATTATTTTGATATAACATTGGTAGATGTCTTTGTATTATTTTAACTATCTGACTGTACTGTGGTGAATAAGGGGCAGAAAAAGTTACTCCAATTTGTTCTTATTTTTAGCTCTGTTCAAGGACGGTTTTAGCAGTTGTTTGCGGGGTATATTTTGAACTTTTTCTTTTGCTTATGCAATAGTTTGTGTGTCGTATCCTCTTGTCAAATGCTCTATAGTTAAATGCTCCTGTATTAAATAATCTGCTGGAGATGTTGTATTTCTTTTTGTTCTAATCAGTTCGCTAACTGATATGTTTTAAATTACTTGCGGCAGGTGGCAAAAGGCGGCTAAAAGCAAGGAATTCCTTGTTATGGCTTTACGATAAGGTGATATAGTAACTATATTATTTTTTGCTGTTAGAGTGATAAAGAAAATCTATTTGTACAGAATGTGGTTTATATGTGAATCACAGATTCCTAGGATTTTTATTGATGTAACAAATAAAATCCATAATTGTATTCTCTGGTCCCTCCCATACCAGGAGGAGGTCTTCTATAAAGTAACCATACCACCTGATATGGGAGGAAAAAATATTGGAATCCGAAAATAAAAAATCCTTTTCCCATAGGGCCATGTACACATTGGCCAATGACGGTGAAAATTTCTCTCCCATTGAAACACCTTGCTGCTGTAGGTAATAAACTCCATCAAAAGAAAAAAAGTTGTGAGTAAACAAAAACTCCACCGCAAGGATAAGAAACTCTTTAAAAGCTTCTCTATAATAACTATGTGTATTCAAAAATTCTCTCAAAGATAAAAGAGATGTCATGTATCATAGCTTCTACATCGCATGACAGCCTTGCGATACCTTCCAAAACCTGAATGGTATGTCTAGTGTTCTTGAGATATCCCGGTATGTGGGGTATTAAAGGCTGTAAATACGAATCAACCCATGAGCCCAACAATTCACCAAGTGACCCTATTCCTGCCACTATAGGTCTCAGGGGTTAGAAAAATATCTTTATGTATCTTTGGTGCAGAATGCAAAATAGGAGTGATAGGATGTTCTCTATATAATTTCTCCACTAGTTTAGTTGTAATAGCACCCATCTTAAGTCCTATACACCAACCTACAGTGACCCATATATTTATCTACAGTGGATCTATATAACGACCTGCAATGGACTACCTACAGGGGTCTGTATACCTACCTACAAGAGGGCTAAGAACCTACAGGGCTCCTACTTACAAGGGCCTATATTTATTTACAGGGGTCTATGTACCTACAAGGGGCCTAAATATCTACCTACAGGAGGTCTTTATATCTATGTACAGGGGAACTATATAACTAAAGGGGGTCTATGTGGTGGTGATATGTGGTCATGGTGTGGTGATATTTGGTCTTAGTAGAATTATTGCTAATATCAGCCTTAGGATTCTAGTTTTGGGTAGCAGTGTTATCTGGTAAATGTATGACCATTATTTAGCAGTTCTTAGAATTAGAACTTGGTATTATAGCTTATTGTATGTTTTCATTTATATAAAATGTAAAATCCCGGAAGGGGGACATATATCTTTAAACCTTTTGGGTAAACTTTTTGAACGTTCGCAATATTTTAAAAATCTAGGGGGGGGCCGTTTTTCCCGAACCTACAAAGAAAATAATTTATAGCCCAGTACGGCTTTTTTCCAAAAACTTTTACGGGCGGGAAACGGGTTTAAACCCTTTCAAATTTGGTTTACCTGAGCCAAAATTATCTTTTCCTGCGCTGGGAATGCGCCGTTTTTATGCCCCCAAAAAGGATGGGGTTTTCATAAATCGGGGCACATTCTACACTATTATTTTTCCAAAAAAAAATTTGGGCTCTAAGAAACCATAAATCATATTTTGCCCCCTTTTATATTAACTACCCCGATGTCCTGCGGGAAATTTAAGGGGGAGGGAGACTTGGAAGCCCCGTCCCACCCCTGAGAGTGTTTGTCAATTCAGTGGGGGGAAATCCTTCCCTATTTAACCCCTTCCTGCCACGGGATTTTTGTTACTTTGGGCTTTTGTTTTTTTTTTCCTCCCCCCTTCTTAGAGACATAATTTTCAAAGCCATATGGGGCTTGTTTTTTTCCGGGGAAACCAAGTTGTATTTCCCAAATGGTACCGTTTACTGCACCAAATTAGTACTGGAAAAAAAAAAAAAAAAAGGGTTTTTTTGTGGGATGGAATGGGGACAAAAAAAAAAAAAACACCTTTGCAATTTTTTTTGGGGGGGTTTTGTTTTATGGATTTTACTGTGCCTTTTAAATAAAATGTGTTTATTCGGGCGTCAAGGGTAACGGTTGCGGGTTTTCCCTGCACCCTCTTTGCGGGTCCGGGCCCCCACCCGAACCCCGAAAGGCACCCCCGGCTGCGGCCGGTGCCCGGGCGGCCCGATGCTCGGGCCGGGGGACACCCCGGCTTGCAGGGGAACACTTACCCGTCCCCCGGCCCTGGCCCCGGGTCCTGGCGCGCGCTCCTGCTGCCGGGCCCGGGGTGCAACGCGCGCCCTCTAGTGCGCGGGGCGGGGGGCCCCACTCCCGGGAAATTTAAAGGGACAGTGCCCCGGGGTTGATTTTTTTTAATCCCCGGGGGCGGTCCCCCTTTTTTAAAGCCCTGCCTCCCCCCCAGACATTCCCGAATCGAAAAGTCCCTTGGGGCCTGGAGGGGAAAGCGTTCTTAAGTGTCTTGTTCCTTTACTGTGTACCGAAACCTTTCCCGGGCCTCCGCCCCTTGACCCCCGGAACCCTTTTTGGCCGCCGTCCTCCCTTCGGGCCTGCCCCCAAATACGACCCTTTTGTTCACGATTTTGTACCACGAAAACCCCTTTCGGCTGCCACCGCAAGCAAGTCACTCGGGGGGTAGCGACCGGGTAGCAATCCGCCGCAGAAAAGGGTCCATCCCGCTTTGGGGGGGGGGGGGGGGCCCGGGGCTTTTTTGGTGAAAACCCGGGGGGGACCTTTTTAAACCCTTTTAAAAATTTTGGGGGTTCCCCCCCCCCGGGGGCGGGGGGGGGGGGGGCCTTCCCACCCAGGGGGGGGGCTTGTGGTGATCCAGTGGATCCACAAACCAAAATTCCGTAACATTTCCCGATTTGGGCCCTGGATCCCGCCAAGGTGCCTCTACCGAGCGTCTCCGACCTAAACTACCAATCTTTGGCTCAGAAAACCCAAAGCAGATCGGCAAAAAGCGCAACGGGCTAACCAACTGATTCAAATGATGCGCAGCCTCCGGGCCACTCAGCAGCACAAACGGCGGCCGTGGCTAAAGTTTTGCAGCATTTCTTTTCCGGGGACACCCGGGTTGGCCCTAAATTTGGGCTTTTTCCATGCCGAGAAGTTTGGGGGGGGCTCAAGGGCCCTGCGGGGGGTTCATCCCCCCAGTGTGCCCTCCACGGGGGAACTTATGGTGGTCATTTCCCGTCCGAAATTTCCAAAGGGGCCTTCGGGGTCCAGTCTCCCTACCCAAAAAGGGCCCTTTGGCCTGGGGGGAACGCCCACTTTGGGACCGAGGCGATCCTATCACCAGCGGACCTGGGGACTTTTTTGCGGGGAGTTCCCCCGGAGCCCTTCGAGGACCTGCCCGCCCCCGCCTTGCTAAAAACCGTTTTTATTAAACCAACAGCGGGGAAAACCTCCGTTGGCGCCCCTACCCCGGGGTGAAATTTCGAAACCCTTACCTTAATTTGGGGTTGGAATGTGCTCCCGTTGTGTGCCACGCCCGGGAAGGGCCCTTTTTCCGGCCCAGATAAAGGAGCCCTCGCCCCCCGGGGACTCTCCGCGCCTTTAAAAGTGGGGCTAAATCCTTCTGGCTAAACCGAAATAGACATCCGTTTCTCGGGGGAGACAGAGGACTCCGCCAGGAACCGAGCCAGCCCAAACCCCCGGGCTACCCCGTTTTTGCCCCATTTGTTTTCCAGCGTCCTCCCCCTCCCCTTCCCTCCCACCCCACCCCTTTGGAAGGGGCCCCCTTTGGAAAGTGGACAGTCCCCGCCTTGTCCCCCGCAAGCCCCCTTGCCCGACGGCTTTGGGGAAAGGGGTTTTGTGGTTTTAAATGGGCAGCCCCGAACACTTCCGAAAGGGGGTTGCCCACTTCTTCGAAAACGCCCCGGGGAAAAACCACCACCTAGGATTCGTGGGAGGGGCCCTTTCCCTGGGTGGAGTAACCCCCCTCTCCCCCGGTTTAAATGTTTGCCGGCTCGGGTTTTACGCCCAAATTTCCCCGGAACCTCGCCCCCGGTGCCCCGGCCCTTTTCCCCCGGGATTCCGGATCGGCGGGAGCTTTAGGGAAAGCTTCTTTGGGTGGCCCAAGTTTTTCGCCCCTCTGGGGGGTCCCCCCAAAGCCCAACCCTTGGGTAAACTCCCCCCTTTCAGTGGTTGAACTATTAAGCGACCCCAATCCCCCCTTCCGGAACTGAACCCGGGGGCCCCCTTACAAATGGGGAGCCCTGAAACGGGGAAAAAGGATCACGTTTTTTCGGGGTTCCCCCCTTTTTCCTTCCCTGGGGTTTTCTACTGGGGTTTTCCTTTGGGGCTACAGCTTTCCCCCAAAAATGCGGGTTTGGAAAAGAGGGGTTTGGGGGTTCTCCCGTTTTTGGGCCCGGATTTCCATTTCCTCGTTTTTTTTTGGGGCACCCCGGCCGGGTCCCCCAGTCTTCCCACAGCCCCTCCCCCAAAGGGGCCATTTACCTGGTTTCCCCGCCCCTTAAATCAGGATTTCCCAAAGATTTTTTTTCCGAGGGGGCAAGCTTGAAAACACTTCCTCCTCTTTGGCCCATATGATTGCCCCAAAGCCCTGCCCCCGGAAACCAGTCCCCCCCGGGGGGTTGGGTTTTTTAACCCGCTCTCCGTACCCGAAACTCGGGCATGCCCGGGCCCTATTTTAAAGAAAATCTCCCAAAAAGGGGTTTTCATCCCCCAAATCTATTTTTTCCCGGCGGGGTGGGGGGATTTTTCTTTGGGGGAAGAAAGATGGGACCCCTGAGCCCGGTGCATTACTCCCCGGGGGTTTTAAAAAGATCCCATCAAGAACCGGTACCCCCCCTTTTTTAATCACGGAACTCTTTGACCGTTTTCCGGGGGGGGCCAAAGGTCTTTTCCCCAAAATTGGATTTGCGGGGACTTTATAAATTCCACCCGGACCCGGGGAAAAGGCCCGACGAGGGAAGACGGCCTTCAATACTCTGAGGGGATTTAAATATTGGGTAATCCCCTTTTGGGTTTTTATGAACGTTTCCCGGCCGCCCTTCCGGGAATTTTTTCAATGACTTTTTTTTAAGGAGACCCCCAAAATATGCCTGTGTAGGGGTTTTTCTTGAAAAACCCCTGGTATTCTCCCCAAACATGGGATCCCCCCCTTTTACAGGGGGTGCGCCAGGTCCTGGGGGCACACCCCCCTGCCGAAAAACCTCTATATGCTAAACTAAAAAATTGCCTATTCCCCAAATTTTCCCCTCCCTTTTTCTTTGGATACTTAATCTTGAAACGGGGGGGTTTTGGGGAAAAAAAAAAAACCCCCAAACCAAACTCTCTGCCGGGTTCCTACCAGGGGCCCCGCGACCTTTTGCCTGGGGGGCTTTTACAACTTTTTCCCCGGGGTTTCGCAAATTATTACCAAAACCAATTCACCCCGGGCACTTTTCAACGTTGGAGCACCTATTGTGGCCCCTTACAAAGAAACATCCCAAAACCCAAATGTGGCCTCCGGTTCGCCAAAGAAGCCTTTTTCCCAAGCTAAAGGCAGCTTCCCGTTTCCGCCCGGTTTGGTTATCCCGGCCAGATCCCCGAGAAACCCTTTTTTCGGAATGGACCCCTTTCCCGTAGGGGGGGGGACATTTGTTTCAAAAAAAAGGGGGCCCAAGGGCAAGACCCCACACCTTTGGGGGTTTTTTCCCGGGGACCTTTCTAAACCGGGCAAAAGAAAACTTATCCCATGGGGGATGGGAACTTTTAGCCATTCTTGCCCTAGAAGAATGGCGCCCCCTCCTGGGGGGTTCGTTTCCCCCGTGAATATCTTCACTGACCACAAAAAACCTCCCTATTCCAGGGCAGCACAACGTCTGAATCCTCGTCAAACGAGATGGTCCCTGTTTTTTTGCCCCGGTTCCCAAATACATCATTCCCCCTTTCGAAACCCGGGGAGAAAAACCTCAAGGGGCCCATGCTCTTTTTTCCCTTTCCTCCGATGTTTGTTTTGGGGGGGAAGAGGCGGCCCCACAACCCTATTTTACCCCCCCGAAGTCTGATGGCTGTGGCTCCCGCTAACCCCCAAAGGTTAAACCCCCGGGGAAAACGTATGTGCGGGCCCCGCGCTCCGTTTTAGGGTCTGAAATGGGGGGCAAATGTTCCCCCATGCCGGACACCCTGGGGTTCGAAAAAGGGCTTGTTTTTGTTGATTTCCCCCTTTCCCCACTGGTGGCCCGGTCCCCCGTTTAAAAGATTGTAAAAGGAGGGTTTTTGGGGGGCCCGAAACCCCCTGGGCCCCCAATAAGTCAAACCCCAGCCAAAAAAACCTCGGGGCTACCCCCAACCTCTGGGGGTGCCTAGCGTCCTTTGGGGCCATTTTTGCCAAAGGGCTTCAAATTAAATGGCTTACCGCCCCCCCTGAAGGTAAATCGGGCATTTTGGGGAGTCCCCTGACCGTTTTTTCCAAAGTTTGGGTCATTTTGTTCCCCGTGCCGGGGCCCCCCCCTTCCCGCCCCCTTTGGGTTTGCCAATATTTTTTTTTTTAACAATTTTTCCCTCTGCATGGGGCCCCCCCTTTACACATAGTCTTGGGCCCGGGGGGTCCCCGTTCGTCTCGAATTTTGGCGAGGCCTCTGCTCGCTAAATGCAATTGGGAAATGGCCCTTTCCCCTTCGTCCACCCACAATTTCCCTGGGCAAGGGGAGAGGGGGAATTCGGGCCTAGGTACTTATCTCCGCCACTTTACTTCTGCCAAAAAGTGATTGGGCCAGTCTACTACCTTGGGCGGAATTTTTTAATTATTTTAAATTCCCCCCCCCGGGGCTTTTGGGGTTTCCCTGGGGGATCCCCCTTCTCCATTGTCTTTTCGGCATCCCCCCCCACCCCCTTCCCCTGCCCTACTGCCTCCTCCGATGTCCCTGCTTTGGACAGTCTGGTCCGTGGGCCTATCCACTGCTGGAGGGAGACCGCCCTTCCCGCTTCAGGCCTCCGGGCCCCATGAAGGGCCCAAGCGGACAAAAAAAAAGGGCCCCCTCCGTCCTTTTTCCCGGGGGGGTAAAGGTTTTTGGCTGTCTGCCAAGTAATCCCCTTTTTAAAGTCCCCAGCTACAAAATGGGTTCCCCCGGGTTTTTTAGGTCCCCTTTAATCCCCAAGGCGCATTAAAACCGTGGCCTACAAAACCCGGCCCCCCCTCCGACCCATGCGGATCCCCAAAATCCTTTCCCCTGTTCCCTACGAAAAAACCGGGTCACCCCTTTAACCGCTTCTCTCGGTCCTGGTTTTCCCCCGTTTCCCCTTTGCTTATTCCACCAAAATTTTTGCCGTCAAAAAGATTTTGGACTAAACGGTTTTGGGGAAGACGATTTTTTTTTGGGACTGGAAGGGGTTTGGGGCCCGAGGGGAGGTCGTGGGAGCCGGGGGAAAACATCCGGATAGGACCCCCTTGTTAAGTTTAGCGGGCCAGAAAGAGGGGGGGGCCCAAGGGGGGGGGTACTGTTGCGGGTTTTCCCCGGGACCCCGTGTCGGGGCCCCCGGGCAAAACCCCAAAAGCCGCCCGCACCCCCTGTGCGGCCGGGGGCCGCGGCCCGTGCTCGGGCCGCGGACCAAACCCCCGTGTCAAGGGAACACTTAACCCGTCCACCTTTTCCCGGTCCCCGTCCCTTCGCGCGGGTCCCTTTCTGGCCCCCCCCCCGGGTGCACGCGCGCCCTCCCAAATGCGCGGGGCCCGGGGACTCCCGGGAAATTTTTAAAAGGGGGGGGGTTGCGCCGGGGATTGGGTTTTTACCGGGCCCCCGGTCCCTATTTTTTGCCCTGCCTCTTCCCCCGCACATTGCCGAAAACGAAAAGTGCCTTGTGCCCGGAGAGGGAAACGTTCTTAAGTTTATTTCCCTTTTCTGTGTCCGTACCTTCTGCCTCCCTCCCTTTACCCCGGGAAACCCTTTTCGCCTTCCTGACCTTTTTGCCTGTCCCCCCCACAACGAGCCTGCCCTTTCCATTTTTTTAAACCAAAGCAACACCTCGGCTGCCCACCGCAACAAGTCACGTAGGGGTAGCGACCCCCGGGAGCAATCCCCCGCAAAAGTCCATCCCCCCCGCCCCTTTCGGGGGGGCTCTGGTGAAAAAAAGGGGGCCCCCTTAGACCCCCGTTCCCCCGGCGTGGCTTACATCATCGCTTGTGGGGATCCAAATGGATCCACTACCCCCATCCGTAACAGGGACGATTCTAGCGATATCAAATTTGTAGAGTTTTTTTTTGTTTTTTATTTTTTTTTAATTTTTTTTTTAACTTTTTTATTTTTATTTTTTAGCACCATTTTTTTTTATTTTTTCCATATACAGACCATAGTGAGGGTTTATTTTTGTAGACTGAAAAGCTTTTTTGGCGCCATATTTAATACCGCACCTTATTGATCACTTTCTATTCCCAATTTTTGGGGTATAAAGTGACCAAAAAAAACTATTCTGGCCTATATTTTTTTTTGTAAAAAATTCACCTTGTGGATAAAATAATGATAGGGTTTTTTTAATAGATCAGATTTTTACAGACTCAGTAATTCAAATTATGTTTAACTTTTTTAATTCCTAAAATGGCAAATGGTACATTTTGATCTTTCAATTCATTTTTAAAACACATTTTTTTCAACTTGTAATTGTACTTGCCTGATGACTCCCTAGAATGTCCGACCACCTGTACACTATTCTTCGTACAGAAAGCAGAATAAAATTCTAATATGGTCTCCTGTTTCACCCTGCCTATGTAATGGGGCACCCCTAACTGTGTTTTAGATGGTGGATCTAGGAATTTAATGGACCCCCGGTTCCTTTTTAATTAAAAACCGCATGGCATTTACTTAAATGATTGGGATCAGCATTATCTCCGATTCTATCCACTAGTGGCAGCTCCTGGCTGTATATAACAGCTGTTACCTGCTGTGTATGGCACATATACAACAAATGTCTGTAAATTTTACGTATTTGACCTTTCCTACTTTATATGGCTTTTTGCTGTTTACAGTCTCTTTCATGTATGTGTGTATTCTTAGATCAGCCATGTATTTTGACATATTACTGTATTTATGAACCTAGATTAAACCACTTTCAACAGTGGCAGATATGTGTTGGGACTGAGATTTTAAATGACCCCAGTTTATGGAAAGGACTAAGGCATCTTTAAGCTTTTAGGAGAATTCATGGGTGTACCTAAAGCCATAACACCTGCAATGGGTCAAGAAGTTGAAGGGTCCCACTCAGGTGCAAGAACATTCTTCCTTTTGCAGAAAATAATAAGGCAGTGACATTCTGTTTATTTGCTTATTCTCGTTCTTTGAAATAGGGCACCATTATTTATTCCTTAATTATTGCTAGTTACACAGCTTTTTTAGTTACCCATTATTAGGTGGTGGAGACCTTTCTCAGTTTGCTATGGGGCCCTATGAATGATAGTTTCATCCTTGTATGGAGTTGCGCTTGTTGAGTCAGTTAACCAAATATAGTTTAATGAGGTAATATTTTAAACAGTTACCAATAATTGTGCTCTATTTTTTGGCTTTTTCCCCTTAGATCAGAGACTAAAGAAAAAAACTTTAAATCATACATAATGCCATATGCAACCTTCTTGTACCGAACCGATCTCTGCCAACATAGGAAGATATAAGCTAAAAGGGAAATCAGGTGCAGACATGGTCCTTGACCAGTGTAGAGGCAATGGGACAGTCTGTTCATAAATAATAGTTTAAAGGTGTTAAAGAGGTTTTCTCACCATGCAGTTTCACAGCTATAGCCAGCTTTAGAATAACACATTCTGTTCAGACTGTGAACAGGTCTATAGCAGTGATTGAGACATCAGCTCTGCTATTCCTAGCTATTCTTTTTACACTCATATCAGTGTAAGAGATGTATAAAGTGTAGTACTCAGGCTGCAGAGCTCTAAAGGGTGTTTACTTAGCTAAATGAGGCGTTTTCAATGTCCATTACTAGAGATAAAACTCTGCAGGAGGTGAGTCACCATGGACAGACTGAGTCAGTGATGAAAGTTTAGAACAATGAGAGATAAGAGAGAGCAGGGAGAGGTGGGAAGACATGGTCCTAACCAAATAAACTTGTGTGCTCTAAGAGGAGATAAAATCTGATTTATCTTCTGACCAAAGAAAAATCAACAAAGCAATGTTTGTAGAAAAAGTATTTAATTATCTGTCCCTACATGTTAAAAACTAAGAGAAAACCCCTGAACTGACTGATTTAACACAATGTTATAATACTCACATCAGCTGCTGCAGGACCTCTTTAAATCTTCTCAATTAGCACCCAATTTTACAAGACATAATTCTTCGGCAAATGATCTGTATAGCTAAGTATCTGACATCATGAAACACAACACAAAAATGTATTTGCAAGATATTTATTAAGATTTATTTAATGATGAAATTTTCTGTCACCTGCTGATGATATAGCGCTGTTATAGTCTGCAGCGCTGTACAGGGATTACCATCATTTCACATTTGAGATTATTTGAAATGAAACCAATTAGCCTCTCAGTATATTTTTAGAGTGTGGGAGGAAACCGGAGTACCCGGAGAAAACCCACGCAAACACGGGGAGAACATACAAACTCCATGCAGATGTTGTGATGGGTCAGATTTACATTGAGGACCCCAGTGCTGCAAGACAACAGTGCTAACCACTGAGTCACCGTGCTGCCCCAGACTTTATCAGAAGACATTATTTTAGTGGAAAATAGAGATGTGACTTTCCACAGGTCTTCTGGATGACTTCTTCCATGTGCTGCCATCTTGGCTGGGCCTATGTTCTTATTCATCTGATGGATCTTTTCAAGTGTGGTTTAGGAGAACCAACTTGTTGAAGCAGAAGCCACACTCAAACTTCTCGGTGTCGAGAGAGGGCGTCCAACGTCCAATTCTAGGGTGAAAAACAAGACTTTATTAAAGACAATTCCACAAGGGTCAAATATATTCAAAATCAATTATTATAGAACTCCCTTTATGCCTGATTGCAGAAACCAGTGTCCAAATATATCAATGAAGCAAGCAGTGGTAGCAACTAACACAAACATATTTAAATAATAAAGCAAGGGATACAAGAACACAACTTCCCCTAACATCTGCCTCTAGGCTATCCATGGTTTATGCCCTACGCGCTATGGTGACCCAACATAGAGTTATTGGTTACCTGAAAGGGCACCCTGAGCATTGGTAGATCACCGTGTAATGTATCTCATAGTTGTGGTGTTGAGTAATTGGTGGGAGCTCAGGGTGAATCAGTGAGGCCTTCTGACAATAATACTGCCATAAACTGCCATGGACATCATCTCCTTTTCCATCGAAGACCCAGCAGGCTGCATGACACATCTCATGGATCAATGTGTCCCGAAGTCGTTCTGAAGAAGAAGGAAAATAAACTTAGAATCAGTAGTAAAGACACATGGAAGATCTCAACACAACAAATCTCTAAACTGTACATGGTGTGGAACCTACCTGCAGAATCGCAGATTTTATCAGATAACTGGATGGTGGCGTAGCGTTCCCCATTATTCAACCAGAAGCCGGTGCGACCACATGTTCTTGTCAGCCTTTTATTCCAGCTGATTTCCATGCATGTAGGAAGCTGCAGAGAATAAATGGAAAAGCAAAGAAACCACAGAAAAACTTAACATTACTTAATATTTATAATTGTATTATATAGATAACCCCCAACCTTTCATTCACTAGACCCACATTTATTTTATTTCTTTTACTCATTGATATAGCGCTGTTATATTCCAGAGTGCTGTGCAGTGTGGAGAGATTGCTATTATTCACATTGGTCTCTGTCTCAGTTGGGGCTCACAGTCTAAATTCCAGATTAACCTATCAATATGTTTTGGAGAGTGGGGGAAACCCACACTCCATGTATAGGGATAGCCCTGTACATGGTTGGTTATGTGGATGTTATACCTGGTTCTCGAAGACGGTTTTGTTATAAAACTTGTATAGACGTCTTATCAGCTCCTGCTTGTTCTGATGGAAGTTGGTCACATATTTGGATGTGGGAGAAGACAGATCTTTTAAGAGACCGTTATAGTTGGGACACTCCTGTCTCCTGGTCACAAAACAGAACAGAAGATTAAATATCAATAATGGATATATTCTAAGAAAATACACAAAATGCAAGCACATAACTTATCTGAGACTATTCCTATGAATAACACTGCCACCAAGTTACATAATAACATGAATAATGTAAAGAGATACCCTACCTTACTGTCTCCTCCTGTACAAAGCTGTATCGTGGAGAATTTGGCTCTGTAAAAAATGACAAACATCATCATTGACTTGTATGTAATTCAGTGTTCATTTACAACAAAAAAATCTAATTTCTTATTAAACTGGAAGGAGTTTAGGATCATTAGATACCTGACTCTATGTATAGCAGGTGGGGAATGGAGCCACCATCCTCATCATCAAGGCTCCTTGAAGACCTTGATATAAGTGGATGAGCCTGGAATAAAGAAACATAAAGACCCGGACAATTAAAATAAAGATAAAGAACAGTAGAACAGTGTGAATCCATAATGCACAGCCCCACTGATCACAGCCAAAAACCCAGAGTCATAGCAAACACTGGAGATAAGTGAGCACTCACCTGATGGAGATACTCATCACTGATGCTGTCCTCTGTATCGGACTCAAAAATTTCACGGCACTTTTTAGTGACCAGAAACTAAGCAAGAAAAAAGTAAAATTGTGATTATTTTTGTCTTTAAGTTTCCAGAATTTTAGATCACAAACAATTTCTGTGGCCAAGTGGTAACAATGAAGCTATGAGAACCAACAAGCCCTTTAGCAGCGTTTAATCCATAGCATGGACACTAAGATATGATGTTTTCATTTGTGTGGCCGTTATTCAGACTGGAAAAACTGCATGCCTACTAATATATGACTGGCAGAGTGTGCACGGATTTAAAGCTTGCACATTAATATGGGTCCTGCTGGTAATGGAACTATTGATGGGCACTGACCTATGGGCAATACTACTGAATGCATTACAGTATGAGCCCAGATATATGGGAAGGACACTTCTAAACACTTGTGAGGCAAATCTGAAGATGCACTATCTTCACAGAGAAGAAGGAATGGCTCCGAAATAATTTCTTCAGGTGGGCCTGACTAATTGTAGTCTGACGCTGGGATAACGGAGAGGGCTGATACTCGTATAACTGGGTTTATATCCAGGTCACTGCTTGTAAACTAGATTGTGGACATGTCACAGACAACATATGATAAAAGTCATCACTCACCTGGTCATTACTGCCTCTATGATCTGTATCAGACTCGATAATAAAGCAACGTTTGCGCTTATTTTTAGGCATTTTTCTCAATTCAGAAAAATTGCAAACTCCTCACTCCACAAATTCTGTCACCCTCAGTGGGTAAGACCAGAACCAGAACTTTTATCTGCTCTTCATATTGTGACATAAGTATCTTTGTGACATCATCAGTCTATATAATTAGTTATGGACCACAGATATTGTGACATCATAACACATATATACATACAGCATATGTGTATTGGCGAAAAATAAAAAACTTTATTTCAGCATGTCCACATCCATTGTCATATATACACACACAAACATTGCCTCTTGATAGCCTCATATTAGCTTGGTGTGTTGTTATAACCCTAAATTAGAGAAATGGCAGTTTTTGTTTAACTCCTGAGGGACCGACTCATTTTTGGTTTTTCATTGATTGTTTTATATATCCCCAGTTTCCAAGAGCCATAACATTTGTATTTATTTGTTTTAGCTGCATGTGGGCTTGATCATAGAAGGATAAGTTGTGCTACAATTTGCGCTCCCAGGCAGAGCCATCATGGACTGATATAATCTTAAGTAAATGGATATGTTGAATGATATTCACCCAATTAATATATACGGGGTTGCAAAAATATTCATAACCTTTGAACTTTTCCCTATTTTTAAAACATTATCAGCGCAAACTTAATGTTTTCATGATAACTTTTATGTGAGTTTTTGGGTGGGGGGGGGACACAAACATAAATTGGTATACGGGAAACCTGTAGCTCTATAAAAGAAAAGACATGTTTTTGTCAATAAATAAAGATAATTACCTTTTACCAAATCACTCGATTAGAGGAGAAAAGCCCTTCTAGACTTAATATTCCCTATATAGGTCGCTGAAAGACGGAGTAAAAAGAAAAAAAATCTCATGTTGGGACGGTACGCTACAACTTTGTCCCAACAAAAGAGAAAAGTACCTATATGTATTATGCTTTGGTGGAAAAATAAAATTCATTATGGCTCTGGGGGGGAAAAAACGAACGGTCAAAAAATAAATTATTATATTGGCCCCGGTTTGTTCAAGGGTTTAAAAAGTAACAGAACCAACTAATAAATGGGAGGATTCTTTAAAAACATCTTAAGCACTCTCTATGAGAGGTACATTAACACCTTATGGTAATAAGAGGGGGGGGTTAATTAGAACAGGAAAAACCCAATGTGGATCAACAGATGTAAAGGAGGCAATAAATAACAAAAAGAAAGCGTTTCAGCTACTAAAACGGGAGAGCAGTGAAGAGGCACAAGGAAAATAATAATATGTAAAAGGCAGCAAAGCTGGAAACAGAAGGACATTGCCGTAGAAAGTAAAACTAACCCCACAATATTTTTACTATATTAAATAGTTAAAAGATTAAAACAGAAAATGTTTTGGGCCCTTTTGAAAAGTACGTGAGGTGGCTTATTTTGGAGGGCGTGTGGAGAACAGAAATCTATTAAAAAAAATTGTATTTACTGTATGTACAGAGGAGGATGACCTTCCTAGTTGATGAGCAGAGGGATGAGGTAATTCCACCTTAAATGTTTCTTTGTCTAAACCAGGAAGAAGTGCTAGCTCCGTCTTTAGAAGATTAAAATAGACAAACTCACAGGTCCTGATGTTATACACCCCCATGTCCTAAGGGAGTTAAGTAATGTATAGATAGGCCGCTATTCTTTACTATTTATGGTATGTATAATAAACAGGGTACTATCCCAAAGGATTGGCTCATAGCAAATGTGGTGCCTTATTCAAAAAAGGGTAAAAAAGTGATCCTGGAAATTATAGGCTGGTAATATCTTAATCTCTGTCGTTAGTTAAAATGTTAGAAGTTTTCTAAGAGATGCGATATGGGAGTTATCTCACCTGAACAATAAATGTTATAACGCGTTCCAGCATGGGGGTTCTTTATGAAGGATTCGGTCCTGTCAATCTAATTCATCAGCTTTATGAGGAAGTTAGTTCTAGAACATGCATTGGTGTGAGGCAATTGGAATGTCATACTATTTAGATTTTTCTAATGCATTTGATACAGTGCCACATAAACGGTTGGTAAATAAAATGAGAATGCTTGGACTGGGGGAGAGAAAATGCTTGCAAGTAGGTAACTGGCTCAGTGATAGAAAAACACAAGGAGTAGGTGATTATGGTACCTTATCAGACTGGATCCCTGTAACTTGTGGGGTACCAAGGGCTCGGTACTCGGGCCCCTATTCTCTTTATTATACTATCATTTAATTGATCTTACACATGAATTGACAACAGTTAGGAAATATCGATCTTTGCAGATGATACAAGGCGGGGCCGGGTGTAAATTAATCAATACCTCATAGAGGATAATGTATTATATTACAAAGGGTTATGGATAGGTTGGAGGCCTGGGAAGAGAAATGGCTGATGGGATTAAAGACAGATAAATGCAAGGTTATGCACATGGGGAGCAAAAATCCTATTACCTTGAATACATGGTTAAGACGAGCTCAACGCTGGAGAATAAGGACGATGGAGAGAGAAAGACTTGGGAATTCCTGGGTGGACAGTAAACATGAGTTCGCTAGGAGCGAGTGTCAGGCACGCTCGCTGCCAACGGCTAATAGAATTATGGGGTGTAGTTTAAAAGGGGCATTGATACACATGATGAGACATTAATTCTCATTATTTACACAACACATGGAATATTGTTGTACAGTTTTGGGCACCAGTTCATACAGGAAAGACATTGTAGAGCGAATGAATAAACTCTCGCGTACAAAAGAACAGGCAAGTCAAATATAAACAATAAAAGGACTGGGTGGAATACAAGTACGCCCAGGAAAGATGTTAGCAAGATTAGGGTTATTCTCTCGTTTAGAGAAAAGAATGGCTTCCGGGGGGGACACATAAATAAATAAGTTTAAATATATAAAGGTCAATTTAAAGATTTCTCTTCTCAAGATCTATTGAGATAGCAAGGGACTGTATCTTAGAATAAGGGGACTGGTCTATCCTGCTACATCTTTCTGGGGAAAGAAAGTAGTATCTCTACATAGAAACAAACTGTAGAAAGGGATTCTTTACTGTAAGAGCAAGTGAGACTGTGGAACTGCCGAACATGGCCCTGAGGAACTTGTCATGGTGGACGCGTAATTACTAACAGAGTCCAAAAAAGTGGAGTCTGGAGTGCATTCTTCTAGTAGCTTAATCATATAACTAAGAGATGGCGAATTGATTCTATACGAAGTGGAATTCTAGTTTCAGAATTTCAGGAAAACTTCGCGTGTTTCGGACCGAAGTCGATCTTTGGGGGTACTTCGGAGTGAACGAAGTTGATGCTTTTGATGATAAAATGGCATGAGAGCACATGGGCGTACATGGGGCAAAGCACTCTGGGAGGAAGAAAGGGCATAGCCTGCATGACATGTGCAGAGATGAAGCCCTAATCACGAGACCGGCGGGACTATGTGACGTCACCGCACTATATAAGACCGGAGCGACGCCGCTGGGAGCTCACCACTCCTATCACTGGTTATGATGGGAAGGTGCGGCTGCGGGGTGATAGCGCTTTCTGAAGAACTGAATTTTTATCAGCGATTTCTGTCGGGGCTGTCTCGCTTTGTCTCAGAGACTCTGTTATCTGAATGTTCTATTCTTGATTTTTTGGGGTATTGGATCTGAAATCCATGTGGTCCCACTGCAGCTGATATTCATTCAATATCCAAGTGGGATCTTATGCCAGTTACTGTTGTATTCATTTAGAAAGAAACAGCGTTATTTTACAATACAAATACCACTTCATTTTTGGGCTGCTGAATTCTATGCGCACCCAATTTACAACCCGGGTTTAATTATGCGTTGTTTTGCTGGGTTTCTTAAAAAATTAAACCGTCTTTTTAAACGCCAAATATTTATATTTTTTTTTGGTAGCCTAATTCACAAGCAATGGCAAATTACAACTGTATCATACTTGTTGGTTGTGGCAGCGTGAAAACACGCAATTGTAACACGCTACTAGTTGTGCGGTCTAAATTCCTTTGGCGCCAATTTACATCCAGGGGTTTAATTTAAACGTTGTTTTTGCTGGTGTGCTGACAAAATTTAAACCGTTTTTTCAACGCCAAAATTATATATTTTTTTTTTTTGGTAGCCTTAATTCACAAGCAAAGGCATAAAATTTCAACTGTTTACTCCCTTTGTTAGTGTGCGTAGAAAACACGCAATTGTACAAGCTACTAGTTCTGTGCGGCTCATTCTATTGGGCGCAAATTTACATCCAGGGGTTAATTAAGCGTTGTTTTGCTGGTGTGTGACAAAAATAAAAAGTCGTTTCAACGCCCAAAATATATATATATTTTTTTTGGTAGCTAATTCCCAAAGCAAGGCACAATTACAACTGTATCTATTGTTGTTGTGGAGTAGAAAACAAGAAATTGTAAACACGCTACTAGTTGGTGGACGGGCTCAATTATTTGGCGCAATTTTACATCCAGGGGTTAATTAAGCGATTTGTTTTTTTTTTTTTTCTTGCTGGTGTGCTGTGTACAAAATAAACCGTTCTTTTTCAACGCCAAATATTATATTTTTTTTTGGTAGACTACAATCCACAGCAAAGGCAAATTTACAACTGTATCTACTTGTTTATATGTGGCGTAGGGAAAACACGCAAGATGATATAACAACGCTACTAGTTTTTGCGGCATCTACTTCTTTGGCGCAATTTACATCCAGGGGTTAATTAAGCGTTGTTTTGCTGGTGTGCTGACAAAAATAAACAGTCTTTTTCAACGCCAAATATATATATATTTTTTAGGTAGCCTAATTCACAAGCAAAGGAAAATTACACACTGTTCTCTTGTTGTGTGCTGTGGCTGTAGATAAACACGCAATTGTAACACGCTACTAGTTTGTGCGGTCAATTTCTTTGGCGCCAACTTTACATACCAGGGGTTAAATTAAGCGCTTGTTATTTGCTGGTGTGATGAACAACAATTAAACCCTCTTTTTCAACGCCAAATAAATATATATTTTTTTGGTAGCCTAATTCACCAAGCAAAGGCATATTACAACTGTATCTATTGTGTGTGGCGTAGAAAACACGCATTGTAAACACGCTTACTGTTTGTGGCGGCTCTATTCTTTGGCGCAATTTACATCCATGGGGGTTAATTAAAGCGTTGGTTTTGCTGGTGTTGATGACAAAAATAAACAACGTCTTTTTAAACGCCAAATATATATATTTTTTTTTGGTAGCCTTAATTCACAAGCACAAGGCAAATTTCACTGTTATCTCTTTGTTAGTGTGTTGGCGTAGAAAAACGCAATTGTAAAACGTACTTAGTTTGTGCGGCTCAATTCTTTGGCGCAATTTACATCCTCGGGGTTAATTAAGCGTTGTTTTGCTGGTTGTGCTGACTAATATAAACCGGTCTTTTTCAACGCCACAAAATATACTATTTTTTTTTGGTAGCCTAATTCACAAGCAAAGGCCCAACATTACAACTGTATCTCTTGTTGTTGGCGTTAGAAAAACACGCTATTGTAACTCGCTACTAGTTTGTTGCGGCTCAATTCTTTGGGCGCAATTTACATCCAGGGCTTAATTAAGCGTTGTTTTACTGGTGGGCTGGTCAAAAATAAACCGTTTCTCTTTTTTTCAACGCCAACAAATATATATTTTTTTTTTTTGGTAGCCTAATTCACATAGCAAGGCAAATTACACAATGTATCTCTTGTTGTGGGTGGCGTTGAAAACACGCAATTGTAACACGTACTAGTTTGTGCAGGCTCATTCTTTGGCGCAATTTACATTCCAGGGTTAATTAAGCGTGTTTTGGGGCTTGGGTGCTGAAAATAATAAACCGTCTTTTTCAACGACAAATATATTATATTTTTTTTTGGTAGCACTTTATTCACAAGCAAAGGCTCAAAAATTTACAACTGTATCTCTTGTTGTTGTTGGCGTAGAGAAAGAAAACACGCAATTGTAACACACGATACTAGTTCTGTTGCGGCTCAATTCTCTTGGAGCAATTACATCCAGGGTTAATTAAGCGTTGTTTTACTGGTGTGCTGACAAAATTATAAACCGTTCTTTTTTCAACGCACAAATTATATATTTTTTTTTTGGTAGCCTCTAATTCAAAGCAAAGGCAAATTACAACTGTCATCTTCTTGTTGCTGTGGCGTTGACACCACGCAATTGTAACACGCTTTACTAGTTTGTGCGGATCAATTCTTTGTGCGCCAATTTAAATCCATGGGGTACATTTAGCGTGTGTTTTGCGGTGTGCTGACAAAAATATAACCGTCTATTTCAACTCCAAATATATATATTTTTTTTCTGGTAGAATAATTCACAAGCAAGGCTCAAATTACAACTGTTATTCTTGTGTGTGGCCGTGAGAAAAACGCATTTGTAACACGCTACTAGTTTGTGCGGCTCAATTCTTTGGCTGCAAATTTACATCAGGGGTTAATTAAGCGTTGTTTTTATGGTGTGCTGACAAAAATAAACGTCTTTTTCAACGCCAAATATATATATTTTTTTTTGGTAGATAATTCACAAAGCAAAGGCAAAATATACAACTGTTATCTCTTGTTGTGTTGGCGTAGAAGGACAACACGCATTTGTAACACGGCCTATAGTTTGTGCGGCTCAATTCTTTGGCGCAATTTACATCCAGGGGTTTTTTAAGGTTTGTTTTGCTGGTGTGCTGTCAAAAATAACGTCCTTTTCTACGCAAAATATATATTTTTTTTTTTGGTAGCCTAATTCACAAGCAAAGGCAAATTACAACTGTATCTCTTGTTGTGTGGCGTAGAAAACACGCAATTGTAACACGCTAACTAGATTGTTGTGCGGCTCAATTCTTTGGCGACAATTTACATCAGGGGTTAATTAAGAGTTGTTGTACTGGTGTGTGATGACAAAAATAACCGTCTTTTTCAACGCACCAAATATATATTTTTGTTTTTGGAAGCCTTAATTCACAAGCCAAAAGCAAATCTAACAAACTTATCTCTTGTGTTTGGGGCGTAGAAAGAAAACACGGCAATTGGAACACGCTACTAGTGTGTAGGCTCAAAATTCTTTGGCGCAATTTAATCACAGGGGTTTAATTAAGCGATGTTTTGCCGGTGTGCTGACAAAAATAAAACCGTTTCTTTTTCAACGCCAAAATATATATTTTTTTGTTGGTAGGCTAACTTCACAAGGCTAAAGGCCAATTTCAACTGTATCTCCTTGTTGTGTGGGTAGAACACAAGCAATTGTAAACCAAGCTACTTGTTTGTGCGGCTACAACTTCTTTGGCGCAATTTCATCAGGGTTAATTAAGCGTTGTTTTACTGGTGTGCTGACAAAAAATAAACCGTCTTTTTCAACGCCAAATATATATATTTTTTTTTGGGTAGCCTTAATTCCACAAGCAAAGGCACAAATTACAACTGTATCTCTGTTGTGGTGGCGTTAGAAGACAACATCGAAATTGTAACACGCTTACTAGTTTTCGTGCGGCTCAATTCTTTGGCGCTATTACATCCTGGGGTTAATTAAGCGTTGTTTTGCTGCTGTGTCTGACAAAAAAATAAAACCGTCTTTTTCAACACGAAATATATAGACATCTTTTCTTGTAGCATAATTCAAGAGCGAAGAAGTTAAGTAATGCCTGTTTGGGCATTTTAATTTAGTTAAAACACACAGTGCTTGTTTAAACGGACACATACAAGTAAATTTTTCATGGCATTTTGTGGAGCGCAATTTATTTCCAAGGGTTACCAGCTTGTACTGGGTTCATTTGGAGTCAAAAACAGGGGGTTGTATATTATCATATACAGATAGCTTCATCAAAACTGTGTCCCTGTACATTTTAGAACAAAACAGCTATGTCAGACAGAGAGGTGGCAGGGCTCTGCATCTGCGAGGTTGGCAGTGGCACAAACATTTCTGGAAACCGGGCCCATGTCGTCAGCACAGCAAAGGGGACGTCGCAGAGGGTCACTCGGTCTGAGGCACAACTGCGGCTTTGTACCATCTGCTGGCCGTGATGTGTTGTTCATGCAACACCAAGGGTTCTTGCGATTGGATTGACTGGTTCATCTCTTCTCCCAGATGACATCTGACAACCCCAGCCAAGAGGTCGGTTTGGGGAACCTTCAGAACAACACTTAGTACTGCCATGGCCCGGGAGGGGGTCAGCGGCCATTCACATTGTACTCAGCACGACTCTGTCCCGCATCCAGTTCCCTCAGCCAGGGATCTACTATGTGGTCTGGGCTCAGCGCCACTATTTAGCAGGGGTGAACAATTTGAGGTGGGCTGTCAGGCCCCCCCCCACAGCTGCTACGTGTCGGCAGCGAAGAAATGGGGCCACATATCCCCAGCTTCTTGAGTAGGCGGGAAAGTTAGATGTGGAGAGTGGCTTATGGGAGGTCATGGGTGAGAGGTCAGCCTAGGCTTACCATAGACCTTGTGATGAGGACAGTAGTGACGATGAAAACAAATAGATGATGATGTAGCCGACGCACTTCCGGGTGACTGGGGTGAAGCAAGGGCTTCATCACTCGTCGGAGAAGATGAGGGAAGTCAGGCTTGCGCGTCAGGCAGCGGCGCAGCCCAGCAGTGGGTTGTGTGGGCCCGTGAGTCAGCAGGGTGGTTAGCAGCAGTTGTGAGGTCGGGAGCTCAAGCGGGCCACGGGTAGAAAACGCTTCGCAGGTCCAAGACAGTAGCGGCACAGGGGCTCAGCGATGGCAGCGGCGGCAGCCCCCCCCCCCCCCCCCCCCCCCCCCCCCCCCCCCCCCCCCTAGTCACTCAGTGCGGAGCGTGTTGGCGTAAAATCAGCTACTCGGCGGTGTGGCAAGTTCTATGCTAAGACACCGGAGGAGCCGATATGGGTTATATGTAGAAATCTGTGGCAGAACAGTGAAGCGTGGCCAAGGGAGCTAACGTTGGTACAACGGCCTTCGTCAACCACATGACAGACGTCACCTCCGGTGGCCTGGGAGAAGAAACGTGGCTCAGATGTGGTGGTCCAAACTGCCGCATCAGCAGCAGCAGCGGCCAGTGGCACGCATGCCATATTCAGCCTGTCAAGGCTCCACCAAATCTGCAGAAGGCAGCTGTTTCTTCTTTGACATCCTCTCCCGGTCCAGATGCTCCTGCTCCTCGCTACTCATGGCGCCAGCAGTCGTTTCAGAGAGGCGAATGTAAAGAGGACAACTGTATGCGTCCAACCCATCCTAAGTGAGCAGCTGGAACCGTGCTCCTGTCCAAGTTGTTGGTACTGCATCCCTCCTTCAAATCGTGGAGCTCTGCACCATTCAGAGAAAAATTAATGGCTTGTGTCCGAGACGAGATGGAGGAGTTCCCGCCGTAAATTATATTCTTTTCCAAAAGGCTGACAGTACAGCACCTTCAAAAATATCGTAGTAACAGAAAGGCGGGTGGGTCAGTCCTTGAGCTTTTATCCGGTTTGTTCCCAAGGTACTCGGCAGCGCGGACGTCCTGGAGCTGGAACTACGGTCAGGGCCAGTACATGTCCTTTCCGGCCAATGGGTGGATGTGCTTCCTCTGCCCCAGGAACACCAACAACTTGCGACTGGGAGACGCCGCTTCTCATACACGTTGTCAAAACTGCTGCTTCCTGCGACAATGTCCGCCTCCTCACTCATCCTCACCACCACCACCATCTCAGCCTCCAAAAAGTACTGCTCCATCATACCACATGTGTAGGGCACAGCGGTGTCACGCACGTTTACACCTACTGCCTCGGCGAACGAAGTCCACACAGGGGAGGAATGCTCCGCGTACTTTTTATGCCAGCAAGACGAAATCGATGTGTGGCTTTTCTCCGCTCCAAACTGCAAATCGGAACCATGGTGACTGACAATGGGAGGGAACATGGGTGTCACGCGCTTGCACCGAGGAGGGATGGTCAGCGCCCTGCATGGCGCACGTTGTTCAATCTGGTTGTAAAAAAAAGGTTCCTGAAGTCTTTCCACGATCTTCAGGAACATTCTGAAAATGGCCAGGGAAACTGTGCATGCACTTTATCATTAGTACAAAAGCCAGGAACCCCTCTCGAGGTTGCAGCGGCAGAACTGGCCTCCCCAACACGTTGATATGCGATGTTTACACCGCTGGAATTCCAGCCTGCAATGTTTGGACCGGAATGTATGAACAGAGAAAGGCCATTAACGATTTTTTGTGATTTCCAGGCAGACAGAAGTACTCCCTGTGTAACTTTTTGATGTCAGCAGTGGCCTGCTCATGCGTGACACCTGCCTGTTTGTTGTGGCCATTCTAGAGGAGGCCACGTTATTTGTCAGTCGCCAGGACTACGGGAATGGAATAACGTCATTTCACTGGCTTCTTGTCCTGGAAACAGATGCTGAAAATCTGTCTGGGCAGGGAGCTGGAGTTGTGGCGAACTACATCTAGCTGGCCACATGAGTCGCACGTGGGGACTGAAATGGAGAGGGAGGAGGAGCGAGGTGGACAATGTGAGCAGAAGCATTGTCTGGTGAAAATGAGTGGATTTTTACCCAAGGTGACAAGAGAGGGGGCAGGAGCAGTCTGGAGGAGGTGGATGGAGGATGAGGAAGACGAGGCAGATGGATCCCACTGTATCCGTGGCAGTATTAAAGTGGAAATGGAGGCAGAGCCCCTCGGCACGAGTCACTTGTTGCAGATGTCCCGCACAGCATGCTTATTTGCCTGGCTAGTGACAGCGAAAATAGTCAGCATCCGGCAGAGGATGATCTCTAGGGCTCCTCCACCCTAATGGACCCCTCGCTACCGGTCCAAAATGGGAGCCTTTTTCCAGCTATGAGAGGAAGACAAACTCAAATATATAGGGATATCCTCCGTAATCAGGTTGGCCGCTGCCTAGTGCGGCCATCGTCCCTCCTTTGACAGGTCTGACAGGGGGGTTCACCTCAGCGCTCACAGTACTTAACTGCCGCGGTGCTGGGGGAGGTGGCGGGGGTAGGGCAGTACGCAGGCTCCATCAGCAGTAAACCTAAGTCTGGAGTCACTAATGAGCAGCTTCCTTCACCCGCCTAGTGAGGAGTGGCAGTCACCGCAGCCACGAGCAGCAAGAAGCAGCAGGGACATGGAGCATTTCCCTGAACCAACAGGTTGTGGCCTTACTTGGGAACTGTGCACTCTGCCACCCCAGTTAGAAGATCCGCTGGACTCCTGGGAGCCAACTGGATGTTGTTGGCGCAACTTGCCGATGTTTGCAGTGGAAGAAGCTGGTCCTGCCGGCCCCAGTTGTGTGGCATCAGCAGCGGGTGTTCAGTGCACGGCGGGGGCCATATCGTTACCCCAAGGAGAACACGCCTTGTCCACTGGGAAATGTTTGAACGACTGGACCTTTGTCAAGATGAACTCAGGCGTGGGATTCGGCCAGGATTTCCCACCACACCAATGCACTTAGGCGCCTCAGTCTGGGATTCAAACTTACCTGCCTCAGCACTTTTCTGATGCGCCACCCGCCTGATGCCACACAATCTGTGATAGTTTACTCATCTTCTGCCTACCACTGTCTTTACAGGGACTGGTATTGCCACCCACCTTCAACACTCTTGTCAATTGTGCCACTCTATGTGCTCATGCTGCTTGCTGCTGTTGCATGTTGCCGTTTGACTTCCACAACTGTGTCATTGTGCCATCTGCGGACTCGGTATCTGTTTTGCCCACCTCCAGATGTTCATTGAAGCTCACTCGCTGACCTCATGCTGTTGCTCCTGTCAATACACTCCCTCTCTGTCATTGTGCCACTGCCTGACCTCATGCTGCTGCGCCGTGACCCCCGATATCAGTCATTGTTTGCCGATCCTGTCGGCCACTAATACGAATTTGCCACCTGCAGAATTCATGTGTGCACACTCTCTGACCTCATGCTGTTGCTCCTGTCATCACCTCCACTCTCTGTCATTGTGCCATGCCTGACCTCATGCTGCTGCCGCCGTGACCCTCCGCTCTCAGTCATTGTGCCGCTATGCTGTCCTATTACTATTTTCGCAATCCTGCAGATGTCATTGTTGCCAATCCCAGACTCTGCTGTTGCTCCCTGTCATTCACCTCACTCTCTGTCATTTGCCACTGACTGACCTCATGCTGCTGCCGCCCGTGAACCTCTCCGCTTCTGTCATTGTGCCGCTCTGTGTCCTAATACTATTTTGCACACCTGCAGAATGTCTATTGTGCCACTCTCTGGACCTCATGCTGTTGCTCCTGGTCCATCACCTCCAACTCTCTGTCATTGTGCCACTGCCATGACCTCATTGTGGCTGCCGCCGTGACACTCCGCTCTCAGGTCATTGTGCCGCTCTGTGGCCTAATACTAATTTGCCACCTGCAGAATGGCATTGTGCCACTCTCTGACCTCATTGCTGCTGCTGTGACTCCTGTTCGTGCCCTCCACCACTGTTGTCATTGTGCCACTGTCTGACCTCATGCTGCTGCGTGGCTGCTCGCCGTGCCCTCCACACTGTGGCTACTTCCTGTTTTTGCCACCTCCAGAATTTTGTCATTGTGCCACTGTCTGACCTCATACTGCTGCCGCCGTGACCTCCACACGGTATCTTTGTGCCACTCTGTGGCTTAATACTGTTTTGCCACCTCAGAAATGCATTGTGCCACTGTCTGACCTCATACTGCTGCCGCGGACCTCCACACTGTGTTGATTGTGCCACTCTGTGCTAATACCTGTTTTTCCGCCTCCATAATGTCATTGTGCCACTGTTGACCTCATTACTGCTGCCGCCGTGACCTCCACAGTGTTCATTGTGACCACTCTGTGGCCTACTACTGTTTGCGCCTCCATAATGTCATTGTGCCCCTGTCTGACCTCATACTGCTGCCGCCGTGACCTCCACACTGTATCATTGTGCCACTCTGTGGGCTAATACTGTTTTTGCCCTCCATAATGTCTTGTGCCACTGTCTGACCCTCATATACTGCTGCCGCCGTGACCTCCACACTGTAATCATTTTGCCACTCGGTGGCCTTATACTGTTTTGCCGCCTCCTCCATAATGTCATTGTGCACTGTAATGAACTCTACTAGTGCCGCCGTGACCTTCACATGTAATTTTATTTTTGGTTTCCTGTGTGTGCCTCTGCAGGGGCCTTAATACTGTTTTGCCGCCTCCAGAATTGTCATTGTGCCACTCGCCTGAACTCAAGCTGCTGTGGCTGCCGCCCGTCACATCCACACCCTGTATCACTCAATGTTGCCACCTGAGCTCTCACAGATTGTTTTTTTGCCAGCGCTTTCGCTAGCATTGACTGTTTATCAGGCTATCTTCCGCTTGGAGTTTTTGGTCAGTTTGCCCTCTTAAGTGCCCAGGGAATTTGATAGTGAAGCGCGGATGTCTATGAGCATGGCGGCAGTCATGGTGCGTGTCATACTAAAACTACAACATTGTCGCTCGGAAGACCCTCAACACAAGCGCCCTTTTTCAGTATTTAAGCATAGGCACAGAGAACGGTTTACAGCTCACCCTGAAGGCTCTGGGGCAGCCCTGGAAAATAGCTGTTTTTACGTATTCGTGCAGATAGTAATTCGGCTCCCGAAACGAATTTGTCGTGAAAATTCGGCGAAGGTGACCGAACTCCGAATTTTTGAGAAATGCTGGCCACGCTCTAATTAATAAATGTTATAGACTCAGATTTTGAGAAGGGTCATCTGATCACGGATAACTTTTATGATTGCCAGATTGGAGTGGGAAGGAATTTTTCCCTTAAAATGAGGACCATGGTTCTTACCTCCATTGTGTTTTGTTGTTTCCTTCCTATGGATCAAACAGTTGTAAAATACAATAGACTGAACTGGATGGGAATCGCGTCTTTTATCAGTCTTACAAAACTATGTAACTATGTACACAAGACAGTTCCAAATTTGTGAAAGAATTAAAAAAAACTGAGACATACATGTTGGCGTGCAAATCTGTATTTAGCCCAAATGAGTCAGTATAGTTTTGTCCCTCATCGAGCTTTGCATATCTAGAACGCTTGTAATTTTTGTCCATCGCCTTCTTTGTAATAGTGCTCTTAGCTCAGTAAGATAGGTAGAGAATGTCTCGCCGTGCAAACAGCAATTTTTAGTGCTGCGCAGATCCTTGATGGAATTTAGGTCTGGACTTAGACGGGGTCTTTTATCAAGCTCTGAATATGCTTGAATTTTAAACTCATTCATATTGTAGCGTTTGGCGTTGTATGTTCCGTAGGATCGTTGTACCTGCTGAAGATGAACCTACTGCTCCGCAGTCTCAAGTCTTTTGCAGCTCCGTAATACATAGGTTTTGCTCCCTGTGGATTTTGACATGCTATTTAGCTCCATCTCAGGCTTACCATCTAACTCTACCAGCTACCACAGTCCTTTGCGGAAGCAAGCCTCCCCAAAAGTTTGATACTGCCACCACCATGCTTCACAGTGGGGGTGGTGTGTTCAAGGTGATGTGTATTATTGACTTTCCTTCACACGTAGTATTTGGCATTTAGGCCAAAAAGTTTTGGTTTGATCTGATCAGAGCATATTCTCCACCATGCACTTGCTTTGTCCACTATGTAGATTTTTGCACACTGCAAATGAGACTTCTTATGGCTTGCTTTTAATAAGGGATTTCTTCTTGTCACTCTTACATAAAGTCCAGATTAGTGGAACACACGACTAATAGTTGTCCTGTGGCCAGATTCTCCTCACTGAGCTGTGGATCTCTGCAGCTCCTCCAGAGTGACCCTGGGCCTCTTGACTGCTTCACAAATTAGTGCTCTTGTTGTCTGTGCTGTTAGTTTAGGGGGGAAGCCATGTCTTGGTAGGTTAGTAATTGTGCCATACTCCTTCCATTTATGGATGATGCATTGTACAATGCAAAATACAACACAGCTCACTTACATTTTGTAGTTGATGGACTTTGTAGGTGCGGTGCTCGGAGACACCTAAGTAACTCTGTATTAGGCAGATAAACACAGTTTCTACAAAGCAAGTGTCTGGCAAACAACGCTTCCAATAACTACAATGGCTGGCCTTTTTTGTCTTCTTTAAAAAATACTTCTTTATTAGAACATGACATAAAAATACATGGCAGAGGGTAGTGAATCAGACTCGAAAAACGAACTGCATACACAGATGCGTTTCAATTTTAACAAATCTTATTCATTGTGCCGATAGTAAAAACTGTGATGCATTTCCCTTATATAAGTTGTTTGAATTAAGGGAGTTGCCAGACTTGGCTATTTAACCCTTTCTATTACAACATTCACATGTATCACTATCTTAACCAATGACTATATTCACATTGTGTATAGAAAAATAATAAACTATCTACTTACAATAAAAAACTTTAGAAGAATTATATTTCGCACATGTTTATGCCTATTGCTCTTATGCTGGATTTTTTTGATTCTGTACTTCTATGCAGTGTTTAGACACGGCTGACATAGTTGTATTCCACATAGGATTCTTCGCATCTGATGTCTTCTTAGTCGAAGTGTGAGATTGTTTGTTGTGCATCCTACATTTTGTAGTTTGCACTCTATACATGATATCAGGTATACAACATTTTTTGAGTTACAATTAATATATTGATCTATATTGTAACTTTTGCCAGTAACATATTAGCTAAAATTTTGAGTGTTAGCCATATGTTTACAAATAATATAAATTGTATGGCCACAACCATAATTACCTTTTGTTTGTAACCATTCCGTATTGTTGCTTTAGAGCTTGAACTGAATATACTAAGGGATACAACCGTACCGATTGTTGATCCCCACTTCGGAACAAAGTTAATTCCATCAGATAAAATTCTACTTAAATTATTATTTTGATATAACATTGGTAGATGTCTTTATATTTTTTTTAACTATCTGACTGTACTGTGGTGAATAAGGGGTAGAAAAAGTTACTCCAGTTTGTTTTTTTTATTTTTAGCTCTGTTCAAGGACAGTTTTAGCAGTTGTTTGCAGGGTATATTTTGAACTTTTTCTTTTTGCTTCAGGCAATAGTGTTGTGTTTCGTCTATCCTTGTTTCAAATGCTTCTATATTTAAATGCTCAACTGTTACTTAAATATCTGAGGAGATCGTTGTATTTCTTTTTCTTCTAATCAGTTCGCCAACATGTATGTTTTTAATTACTTGCGGCGGGTGGCAAAAGGCGGCTAAAATCAAGGAATTCTTTGTTATGGCTTTACGATAAGGTGATATAGTAACTATATTATTTTTTGCTGTTAGAGTGATAAAGAAAATCTATTTGTACAGAATGTGGTTTATATGTGAATCGCAGATTCATAGGATTTTTATTGATGTAACAAATAAAATCCATAATTGTATTCTCTGGTCCCTCCCATACCAGGAGGAGGTCTTCTATAAAGTAAGCATACCACCTGATATGGGAGGAAAAAATATTGGAATCCGAAAATAAAAAATACTTTTCCCATAGGGCCATGTACACATTGGCCAATGAGTGTGAAAATTTCGCCCCCATTGAAACACCTTGCTGCTGTAGGTAATAAACTCCATCAAAAGAAAAAAAGTTGTGAGTTAACAAGAACTCCACCGAAAGAAACTCTTTAATAGGTTCTCTATAAAGACAATATGTATTCAAAAATTCTCTCAAAGAAAAAAGAGAGATGTCATGTATCATAGGATACAACGCTTCTACATCGCATGACAACCAATAAAAGTTTGGCTGTCATGCAATACCTTCCAAAACCTGAATGGTATGTCCAGTGTCCTTGAGATATCCCGGTATTAAAGGCTGTAAATACGAATCAACCCATGAGCCCAACAATTCACCAAGGAATATATCTTTATGTACCTTTGGTGCAGAATGAATAATAGGAGTGATAGGATGTTCTCTATATAATTTCTCCGCTAGTTTAGTTGTAATAGCACCCATCTTAAACCCCATATTTAATAATTTTTGCATTGCTTTCTGAAAATCAGATTTAGAATTTTTAGGTAATTCTCTATAAGTTGTATGGTCTTTTAACATTTCAAGAGTCAACTTTTTTTTTATAATTCTCCATCCAAGATCACTATGGCTCCCCCCTTGTCTGCTATACAAACCTACAGGGAGTCTATATAATTAATAACAAGGGGTCTAACTACCTACCTATAGGGGGCCTATGTATCTTACAACAGGAACCTATACACCAGCAGGGGGTCTACCTACAGTGACCCATATATTTATCTACAGTGGACCTATATAACTACCTGAAATGGACCTATATAACTACCCACAGGGGTCTGTATACCTACCTACAAGAGGGCTAAGAACCTACAGGGTTCCTACTTACAAGGGCCTATATTTATATACAGGGGTCTACCTACCTACAAAGGGCATAAATATCTATCTACAGGTGATCTATATAACTTCAGAGGGCCTGTATATCTACCTACAGGAGGTCTTCATATCTATGTACAGGGTAACTATATAACTACAGGGGGTCTATGTGGTGGGGATATGTGGTCATGGTGTGGTGATATTTGGTCTTAGTAGAATTATTGCTAATATCAGCCTTAGGATTCTAGTTTTGGGTAGCAGTGTTATCTGGTAAATGTATGACCATTATTTAGCAGTTCTTAGAATTAGAACTTGGTGTTATAGCTTATTGTATGTTTTTATCTATATAAAATGTAAAATCCCGGAAGGGGGACATATATCTTTAGACCTTTTGGGCGACATGTATGGACGTTCGCAATAGTTTTAATCTAGGCAGGGCACACTAAAACCATACGAAGCTATAGATTTATAGCTTCAGTACGGCAGTTCCAGAAACATTACTGCTGGAACAGGTAAACCACTTTCAAAGTGGTTTACCTGAGCCAGAATTATCGTTTCTGCGCTAGAATGCGCCTGATTTATGACCCGCAGTAGAGCGGTTCATAAATCAGGCACATTGTACACTATTATTATGTGCAGAAAATTTGGCGTCTAAGCACCATAAATCATACATGTCGCCCTTTATGTTAACTACTCGATGTCCTGCTGAAATTAGATGAGGGAGACTTGGAAGCCCCAGTCCCCATCTGAGAGTGTTTGTCAATTCAGTGGGTGGATCCTTCCCTATTTAACCCCTTCCCACCACAGGGATTTTTGTGTACATTGCATTTGTTTTTTCCTCCACACCTTCTTAGAGACATAAGTTACATAGCCATATGAGGGCTTGTGTTTTTGCTGGACTAGTTGTACTTCTTAATGGTACCGTTTACTGCACCATATTATGTACTGGAAAAAACAAAAAAAATTTCTTTGTGGGATGGAATGTGACAAAAAAAAACTGCTCTTGCAATATTTTGGAGGGGTTTTGTTTTGTTGGAGTTTACTGTGCTTTTTAAATCAAATGTTATCTTTATTCTGCAAGTCAGTACGATTCTAGCGATACCAAATATGTAGAGTTTTTTTTATGTTTTACTACCTTTTTTTAAACTTTTTTATTTGATTTATAGCACCATTTTTTTTTTATTTTTCCATATACAGACCATAGTGAGGGCTTATTTTTGTAGACTGAAAAGTTTTTTTGGCACCATATTTAATACCTGCACCTTATTGATCACTTTCTATTCCAATTGTTTGGGGATATGAAGTGACCAAAAAAAAAAACACTATTCTGGCCCTGAATATTTTGTTATGTATAAATTTCACCTTGCTGGATAAATAATGATAGATTTTAATAGATCAGATTTTTACAGACTCAGTAATACCAATTATGTTTAACTTTTTTTACATTTCTAAAATGGTAAATGGTTAATTTTGATCTTTCAATTTATTTTTTAAAACACATTTTTTTTCAACTTGCAATTGTACTTGCCTGAGGACCCCCTAGAAAGTCCGACCACCTGTACACTGTTCTTCAGTACAGAATTGCAGAATAACATTCTAATATGGCTCTCCTGTTACACCCTGCCTATGTAATAGGAGCACCCCGTAACTGTGCTGCAGAGATGGTGGATCTAGGGAACCTCAGTGGGCCACGGTCCTTTCTAATATATACTGCAGTGGCATTTACTTAAATGATTGGGATCAGCGTTATCTCCGATCCTATCCACTAGTGGCGACTCCTGGCTGTATATAACAGCTGTTACCTGCTGTGTATGGCACATATACAACAAATGTCTGTAAATTTTACATATTTGACCCTTCCTACTTTATATGTTTTTTTGCTGTTTACAGTCTCTTTCATGTATGTGTGTATTTTTAGATCAGCCATGTATTTTGACATATTACTGTATTTATGACCCTAGATTAAACCACTTTCAACAGTGACAGATATGTGTTGGGACTGAGATTTTAAATGACCTCAGTTTATGGATAGGACTAAGGCATCTTTCAGTTTTTAGAATTCATGGATGTATCTAAAGCCATAACACCTGCAATGGGTCAAGAAGTTGAAGGGTCCCACTCAGGTGCAAGAACATTCTTCCTTTTTGTAGAAAATAATAAGGCTGTGACATTCTGTTAATTTGCTTATGTGCAAAAAATAAATAAAAAAACCCAACCTCCAAGCTGCACTTCTTATGACAGCCTGTGAGAGTGGGCAGGTGCAGAAAATCAAAATGGAGGCACCCTTTCCTCCCCATATAGGTTAAAATCAATATACACCAAATATAACGTATGGTTCTGCACAAAAAACACTTCTGAAAAAACATATGCAAACCTGGGTGCCACTGGCAGAGCTGCGGCACACATATATATATAATAATATATATAATTATATATTAATTATATATATATATATATATATATATATATATATATATATATAAGATATATATATACATACATGTACATACGCACACCACTGCCAGCGGCACACTACTGCAAAAAGGGCAATACATTACGTGGAAATCCCTTAAGAAGCATTTATGCTATCTATCATACATGAAAAAACTTTGAGATTCTCGGTTCACATATTTTGATCAAAAGATGTTTAAGCTGCCCACGACTTTCAACGTGATCTCAAATAGGGCAGTCCTACACTATCTTTTACCTCTCAATAGAGCCACATCCAGGCCTCTCACTGGGTCAACCGACCTCCTTTACCCAGAGAGAAAAAAATAAAAAAAACCAACCTGCAAGCTGTTACCTGCTGTATATGGCACATGTACAACAAATGTCTGTAAATTTTACATATTTGCCCCTTCCTACTTTATATGGCTTTTTGCTGTTTGCAGTCTCTTTCATGTATGTGTGTAAAAGATAGTGTAGGACTGCCCTATTTGAGATCACGTTGAAAGTCGTGGGCAGCTTAAACATCTTTTGAGCAAAATATGTGAACCGAGAATCTCAAAGTTTTTTCATGTATGATAGATAGCATAAATGCTTCTTTAGGGATTTCCACGTAATGTATTGCCCTCTTTGAAATAGGGCACCATTATTTATTCCTTTAATTATTGCTAGTTACACAACTTTTTCAGTTCCCCATTATTAGGTGGTGAAGACCTTTCTCAGTTTGCTATGGGGCCCTATGAAAAAGGTTTCATCCTTGTATGGAGTTGCCTTTTGAGCATTTAAACCAAATATAGTTTAAATGGTAATATTTTAAACATTTCCCAAATAATTGTGCCTATTTTTTGGCTTTTTCCCCTTAGATCAGAGACTAAAAAAAAACTTTAAAATCATAATAATGCCATAGCAACTCCTTGTACCAAACCCCGATCCTCCCCAACAAGAATATATAAGCAAAAAGGGAAATCGGTGCAGACATGGCCCTTTGACCAGGTAGAGAAATGGGACAGTCTGTTCATAAATAATAGTTTAAAGGTGTTAAAGAGGTTTTCCCCAGCAGTTTCAGCTATAGCCACTTGGAATAGAGATTCTTTCAGACGGGGGGACGGGTCTATGCATGTCTCCCCCTCACCTCCTGTCTTTTCCCCCCTCCTTGTAGTTTTGAAAAGGCCCCCCGGGAGGTCCTCTCTCCCCTGTCGTACCAATTGATTAATCATTATCATTGAACTCTTTTGCTTTTTATGTATGTAACCCTTGAATGTACAAAACCCTGGAATCAATGGCCTTTTAAAACAAAAATTTAATAATAAAAAAATAATAATAATAGCAGTGAATTAGACTCACTTGCTAATCCAGCTTTCTTGTTACACGATATAAATGTAAGATTTTTAAAAGTGAGTATCAATGCGGGCTTTAAATGTGTTTACTTAGCAAAATGAGGAGCTTTAAATGTCCATTACTAGAGATAAAATCTGAGGAGGGGAAGTCCCAGGACAGACTGAGTCAGTGCTGACAGCTTAGAACAATGAGAGATAGAGAGAGCGGGGAGAGGTGGGAAGATATGCTCATAACCAAATAAACTTGTTTTTCTCTAAGAAGAGATAAAATCTGCTTTATCTAAGTTCTGACCAAAGAAAAAATCAAAAAGAAAAGTTTGTAGAAAAAGTATTTAATACTGTCTACATGTTAAAACTAAAGAAAAAACCCCTGAACTGACTGTTTAAACACAAGTTATAATACCAATCAGTGCTGAAGGGACCTTTAAATCTTCTCAATTAGCCCCCAATTTTACAAAGCAATTCTTCTGAAAAATGATTTTTTAAAAAAACTGACATGTTCAAAAATTGGCGGTTGGGGGCGGCGTTTTTGGGTCCCTTTTAAAATTAGTGTAAAGGCGCCAGAAAGTCCGATCCTCTAAAAAAATCGAGAAAGGTAAATAGGCCATTGCGCAAAACCGGCGCATAGTGAAACAGGAAATGAAATGCCCCCCGGGGGTGCATTTTGCAAAGACGCATAACTATCATTAAAGTAATTAATGTCTCAATGGCGCATTGCGTTATGTAGGGCACAGGTTTCATTTTTAGGTGCTTTAAAATATGTAGTCCCCAATGTAAAAATTTGGCCTAGTTTTGGTGCACGACAGTTCATTTACATTGAGAATAAGGCGTCAAAAGTGGTTTTGGTGCAAAAAAGACAAGAAAACTGGCGTTAGCGTGTTGGGACATGTGTCCCTAAATGTCTGACGTCATGAAACACAACACAAAAATATATTTGCAAGATATTTATCAAGATTTATTTAATGATGGAATTTTTTTGCACTGCTGTGATATACGTGTTTAGTCTGCAGCGGTAAGGGATTACCCTCGTAGATGATAGTTTCATCCTTGTAGGAGTTGTTGTTGATTTAGTTAACCAATATATTTGATGAGGGAATTTTTTTAAACTTTTCCATAATTTTTGCCATTTTTTTGGCTTCCCCCTTGATCAATGACTAAAGAAAAAAACTTTAAATCATACATAATGCCATATGCAACCTCTTTGTACCGAACCGATCTCTGCCACTAGGAAAATAAGAGGGGAAACAGGGGCAGACGTTCCTTTACCAGTGTAGAGGCAATGGGACAGGTTCTAAAAAATAGTTTTAAGGTGTTAAAGAGGTTTTCTCACCATGCGTTTCCGCTATACCAGTTTAGAATAAACATTCTGTTCAGACTGTGAAAGGTCTATAGCAGGATTGAGACATCACCTGCTATTCCTACTATTCTTTTTCACGATTATGTAAAGATGTATAAATGTAGTACTCAGACGCAGAGCTAAAGGGGGGTTAAATTAGCTAAATGGAGTTTTTCAATGCTATTATAAGTTAAAACTCTGCAGTAGATGAGTCACCATGGACAGACCGAGTCAGTCACGACAGCTCAGAACAATGAGAATAAGAGGAAACGGGAAATATGGGCAAACCCCAAAAAAACTTGATTTCTCTAAGAAAATAAATCGGGTTTTTCTTCTGACCAAAAAAAAAATAAAAAAAGAATGTCGTAAAAAAGTATTTAAATTTTCTGCCCTACTGTTTAAAAATAAGAAAAAAAAACCCCTAAACTGACTGATTTAACACAATGTTATAATACCACATCAGTGCTGCAGGACATTTAATCTTTTTCAATTTGCACCCAAAAAATTCAAAACATAAATTTTTCGGGGAAATGATCTTATAGCTAAATATTGACATCATGAAACACAACACAAAATGTTTTTGCAAAAATATTTATTAAAATTTATTTAATGATGAATTTTTTGTCACCTGCTGTTTAATAGGGTGTTATAGCGCAGCGCTGTACAGGGATTACCATCATTTACATTGGATTATTTTAAAAAGAACAATTTCCCCTCAGTATATTTTAGAGTGTGGGAGGGGAAAAGGGTACCCCCAGAAAACCCCCGCAAACACGGGAGAACTTTTCAAACTCCCTGCAGATGTTGTGATGGGGGAGATTTACATTTAGGACCCCAGTGCTGCCCAAGACAACATGCTAACCATGAGTCCCGTGCTGCCCCAACTTTTTCAGAAGACATTTTTTTTTAGTGGAAAAATAGAGATGTGACTTTCAAAGGGTTTTTGATATTCTTCCATTGCTGCCATCTTGGGTGGGCCATGTTTTATTTATCTGATGGATCTTTTCAAGTGTGGTTTAGGAAACCCCAATTTTGAAGAAAAAAAGCCACACCAAATTTCCCCGGTTGTGAAAAGGGGGGGCTTCCCAAGCCAAATTTTGGGTGCAAAACAAATTTATTAAAGACAATTCCCCAAGGGTCAAATATATTCAAAATCAATTATTATAGAACTCCCTTTATGCTTGCCTGATTCGCCAGAAACTTTGTGTATTATTTACAATGAAGCAAGCAGTGGTAGGCAATCTACACACAAACATATTCAAAATAATTAAAGCAAGGATACAAGAAACACAACTTCCCATAACACCTCTGCCTCGAGCTATCATGGTATAATGCCCTACGCGCTATGTTGACCAACATAGAGTTTATTGGTTACCTGAAAGGCCCTGAGCTATTGGTAGAACACTGTGGTATGGTATTCTCATAGTTGTGGCTGTTGAGTTAATTCGGTGGGAAGTCAGGGTGAATCAGTGAGGCCTTTGACAATAATTACTGCCATTAAACTGCCGATGGACAATCATCTCCTTTTCCATCGAAGACCGCAGAGGCCGCATATTGACAAATCTCATGGGATCATGTGTCCCTGAAGTCGTTTGAAGAAGAAGGAAGAATAAAAACTTTAGAATCAGTAGTAAAAGACAATTGGAAGAATCTCAACAAAAAACAAATCTCAATATTGTACATGATGTGGAAACCTACCTGCAGAATGCTCTTCACAGATTTTATCAGATAATGGATGGGTGGCGTAGCGTTCCATTATTCAACAGAAGCCGGTGCGACAATCGGTTCTTGTTAGCCTTTTATTCCAGCTGATTTCATGCATGCAGGAAGTGCAGAGAATAAATGGAAAAGCAAAGAAACCACAGAAAAACTTTAAATTTATGATTGTATAGATATATAATATATAACTCCAACCCCCAACCTTTCATTCACTAGACCCACATTTATTTTATTTCTTTTACTCATTGATTTTTTGCGCTTTTATATTCAGAGTGCTGTGCGTGTGGAGAAAATGCTATTATTCACATTGGTCTTTTGTCTCGTTTGGGGGGCTCACAGTTAAATTCCAGATTAAACCTATCAATTTTGTTTTGGAGAGTGGGGGAAACCCACACTACATGTATAGGGATTGCCCGGGTTGGTTGTTTAGGAGGATTTTTAAACCCGGGTTTAAAAAGGGGGGTTTTTTGTTATAAAAATTTTTTATAGACTTTCTTATCAGCCCTGTTGTTCTGAGGGAAGGGGGTTGGTCACATATTTGGAAATTTTGGGAAAAGACAGATTTTTTTAAGAAAAGGGGTTATATTTGGGGACTTTCCTGTCTTTTGGGTCAAAAAAAGAAAAAGAGATTAAAATTTTCAAAAGGGAAATATATTTAAAAAAATACAAAAAAATGCAAAGCAAATCCCTTATCTGAGACTATTCCTATGAAAAAACCCTGCCCCAAGTTCTTTAAAAACATAAATAATGTAAAGGGGTACCCTCCCTTTTACTTTTCTCCTCCTGTACAAAGCTGTATCTTTGGAAAATTTGGCTCTTTTAAAAAATAAACAAACTTTCATCATTGAATTCTAGTAATTCAGTGTTCTTTTTACAAAAAAAAAAATTTAAATTTTCTTTTTAAAATTTGGGAAAGGAGTTTAGGATCATTAGTACCTATTTCTATTTTTTATGGGGCAGGTGGGGAATGGGAGCCCCCATCCTCATCATCAGGTTTGAAGACCTTGATAAAAAGTGGATGACCCTGGAATAAAGAAACATAAAGCCCCGGGAACCAAAAAAAATTTTAAAGTTTAAAGAAAAGGTGAACTTGTGAAATCCATAATCCCAAAAGCCCCCCTGTTCACAGAAAAAAACCCCAGAGTCATAGCAAAACACTGGAAAAAGGTGAGCCTCACCCTGATGGGGGAATACTCATACTGATGCTGTCCTCTGTATGGGAATAAAAAAATTTCCCCGGCATTTTTTTTAGGGCCCAAGAAAAAATAAGAAAGGGAAAAAGAAAAAATTTGATTTTTTGTCTTTAATTTTCCAGTTTTTTAGATCAAAAAACCAATTTATGGGCCCAAAAGGGGGGTTAACAATGAAGCTATGAGAACCAACAAGTCCTTTAGCAGGAATATGACAAACTAGTTGGCACTAGGGGCATTCCTAGGGTTTAATCCATAGCACGGACACTGGGATATGATGTTTTCTTTTTAAAGCTTTGCAAAATTAAATTTATGGGTCCAGCTGGTAATGGAACTGTTGATGGGCACTGACCTAGGGGCCCAAAAATACGGGAAATGCACTAAAAGTAGGGAGCCCAGATATAGGGGTTTAAGGACATTCTAAAATGTGAGGAAAAATCTGAAGATGCACTTATTAATAGAAAATAAAGGGAAAATGGTCCAAAAATAATTTCTTCAGGGGGGGTTGGGGGTTATTGTATTTGGGGCCTTGGGAAAAAGGGGGGGGGGGAGAGGGGCTGGGGGTTTTATCAGGGAAAATTACTTAAAAACCCTAGTTTTTGGGGACATGTCACGGGGACAACATAGGATAAAGTATCACTCCCCCGGTCATTACTGCCTCTATGATCTGTTTTCAGACTCTTTTAAAAAAAGGGCAACGTTTGCGTTATTTTTCAGGGCATTTTTCAAAAATTCTAAAAAATTTGCAAATCCTCACCCAAACAAAAATTCTAGTCACCCCAGTGGGTGAGGCAGAACCGAGCTTTTTTCTGCCCTTCATATTGTGACTTTAAGTATTTTTGTGAAAATCTTTCAGTTTTTTATCATTATTATGGAAACACAGAATTTTGACATCTTAGCACTATATACAAAAAAGGGCATATGTGTTTTGGGAAAAAAATAAAAAACTTTTTTTTCAGATTTCCAAAAGCCATTGCCCATATATATACCCCACACTTTTATTTCTTTTGAATCTTGTTAGCCCCCAAATTTGGCTTAGTGTGGTTTGTTATAACCCCTAGATTCCCCCCAAATCCCCATTTTTTTTTTTTAAAACTCCTGAGGGCCCGGGGCTCTTTTTTGGTTTTTTCATTGATTGGGGTTATAAAAAAACAGTTTCCCAAGGGAACCCTTTAACATTTGTATTTATTTTTTTTTAGCTGCTTTGGGGGTTTTGGATCATAAAAGGATAAATTTTTGGTAAAATTTGCGCTCCCGGGAAAAACTAAATTTGGTTTTGATTTTAATCTTAAATTTTAAATGGATATTTTTAAAATGATGTACCCAATTAATATATCGGGGTTGAAAAAAAAATTCCCATAAACCTTTAAAATTTTCCCCTATTTTTAAAAATTCCCAGCCGCAAATTTTAAATGTTTTTCATTGTTTAAAATTTTTTATGGGGTTTAGAGCAACAAAATTTTTGGGAAAGGGAAACCCTGTAGTCTCAAAAAGGGAAACGGGTTTTTTGGGTTCAATAACTAAAGTTTTAATTCCCTTTTCCCAACCAAAATAGGGGGAAAAGCCCTTCAAAGACTTAATTCCCAAAAATAGACCGGGCCCGAGAAAAAAAAAAGCTCATGGGGAGGTACATTTTTGCCCCACAAAAAAAAAAACCCCCTTTAAAATGTCAAATGTAGGTGGAAAAAAAAAAAAAAAAGTTAGGGCCCTCGGGGAAAGGGCAAAGGAGAGAAAAAAGAACTAATAAAGGGAAAAGATCTCAAAAAACCCTCTTAAGCCCCCACTTTGGGGGGACAAAACCTTAGGGTTTAAAAATTAATTAGAAACAAAAAAAACCCAATGTGGATCAAAAGATGAAAAAGGAAAGGGCAATAAATAACAAAAAAAAAGGTTTCGGGCTTTTAAAACGGTCAGGGGGGCTTTGAAGGGCACAAGAAAAAAAATAAAAATAAAAAAAGGGCAAAAAAAGCGGGGAGACAAAAAGACATTTGCCGAGAAAATAAAAAAAACCCCCCAAATTTTTTTTAAACTATTAAATAGTAAAAAGTTTTAAAAACAGAAAATGTGGTCACTTTTGAAAGTGGGTGAGGGAGATATTGGGGGGGGGCGATGAGGAAAAAGCAAATTAAAAAACCCAATTTTTTTATTTACTGTTTTTTTCCCGAGGGGAGGGACCCCCCCTGTTGATGAGAAGAGGGATGAGATAAACTCCCACCTTAAATGTTCCTTTTTAAAACCAGGAAAGAAAAATGCAGCTCCATTTTTAAAAAAATTAAAATAGACAAATCCCCAGGTTTTTGCGGGTTTACCCCCCATGCCATAAGGGGAGTTAATTTAATGTCAAAGTTTAGGCCCTATTTCTTAATATTTAGGGATTTGTAAAAATTAGCAGGGTTAGGGCCCCAAAAAGGATTTGCGCATAGAAAAATGGGGGTCCCCAATTTCAAAAAGGGGCCCAAAAGTGTTTCCGGGGGAAAAATTTTTAGGGGGGGGGGGGAAAAGGTTTAAAACCTTGTTGGGGGGTTTTAAAATTTTTGGGGGGTTTTCTAAGAGATGCAAAACAGGGGACTATTAAATGAAAAAAAAATGTATAACACGGCCCAAAGCATGGGTTTAAATAAAGGACCCGACCCTGTCAAATTAAATGCTCTTTCGCTTCTATGAGGAAGTTATTTTCTAGACGGGAATCGGGGTGAGGCCCCTGGATGGATATTTCAAGATTTTCTAAAAGCATTTGTTTTACTGTGCCACATAAAAGGTTGGGTAAATAAAATGGAATGTTTTGGGACGGGGGGAAAAAGGGCTTGCAAGTGGTAAGAAAAGGGGCTCGTGTTTAGAAAAAAATGGGGGGGTTTAATTAACGGTACAACCAGATTGGACCCTGTTGCTAGGGGGGGGTACCACAGGGTTCATTTATTGGGCCCTTTTTTCCCTCTTTAATTTTTTTAATTAAGATTTACACTTTTGGATTCCCAACAGTGATTTTTTGATCTTTGCAGACGATACTAAGGTCTGTAAAGTAATCAACACAATGGAGGATAATGTGTTACTACAAAAGGATCTGGGTAAGTTGGAGGCCTGGGCATAGAAATGGCAGATGAGGTTTAACACAGATAAATGTCAGGTAATGCACATGGGGAGCAAAAATCCATTCCATGATTAAATGTTAAACGGAAAAACGCTGAGAATAAGTGACATGGAGAAGGACTTAGGAATCCTGGTGGACCGTAAACTTAATTGTAGCAGCCAGTGTCAGGCAGCAGCTTCCAAGGCAAACAGCATTATGGGGTTTATTAAATGGGGCATAAATGCACATAATGAGAACATTATTCTCCCATTATACAAGTCACTAGTCAGACCACACATGTGTACAGTTTTGGACACTAGTTCACAGGAAAGACATTGTAGAGGTTGAACAGGTACAAAGACGGGCAAAAAAAATAATAAATGGACTGGGGGGACTGCAATACCCAGAAAGATGTCAAGATTAGGGTTATTTAGTTTATAGAAAAGACGGTTTGGGGTGGACATAATAAATATGTTTAAATACATTAAAGGTCAATATAGAGATCTCTCTCAAGTTTAATTGCTGGACTAAACTGAACCCAGAAGCTGGCAACTCTGGCCTTTATGCTAACTGGGATAAAGGCCATCCGTATCTGTATTTATGGCACCCTTCTGTATCGCCTTATTATATGCAATTGTAGTACCAGCTATCAACCCCCTCCTGCAGTGAGAGTGTGCGAGTGGTTGTTTTATTGGTATTTTTGCATTTGTGCAATCTCTCCATGCCTTATACTGCGGCTTTTTTGCATGCTAGTGTGAACAGGTGTCAAGTTGGTGTGCAGTTTTTCATGTAATTGTTCCCCTAGCAGTTGGGTATGTGAGCTTTTGCTCTGTAATTAGTTGCACCTGTGAATTTTTTCCCAGTTAGCATAAAGGCCATTGTTGCCAGCTTCTGGGTTCAGTTTAGTCCAGCAATCAAGCGGTGAACATTGCCCAAAAAATTGTGGTGTTTTTTTGAGTAAGTAATGTCCCATTTTTTGTGTGTAAGATCTATTTATACCCAGGACTGTGTCCAGAACAAGGTCATCCACCTTTAGCTGCAATAACAGCTGCAAGTCTGTTGGGGAATGTTTCTACCAGCTTTGTAAATCTAGAGGCTTGAATTTGTGCCCATTCTTCTTTGTAAAAGAGCTGTAGCTCAGTCAGATTGGTAGGTGAATGTTTGTGAACAGCGATTTTCAAGTCCTGTTGCAGATCCTTGATGGAATTTAGGTCTGGACTTAGACTGGGTCATTTTATCACATGAATATGCTTGATTTAAACCATTCTATTGTAGCTTTGGCTGTATGTTTAGGATAGTTGTCCTGCTGGAAGATGAACCTACGCCCCAGTCTCAAGTCTTTTGCAGCCTCTAACAGGTTTTGCTCTAGGATTGCCCTATATTTAGCTCCATCCATCTTCCCATCAACTCTAACCAGCTCCCCAGTCCCTGCTGAAACAAAGCCTCCCCACAGTATGATACTGCCACCACCATGCTTCACAATGGGGGTGGTGTGTTCGAGGTGATGTGTGTTATTGGCTTTCCTCCACACGTAGCATTTGGCATTTAAGCCAAAAAGTTCATTTTTGGTTTGATCTGATCAGAGCATATTCTTCCACATGCTTGCTTTGTCCACTTTGTGGATTTTTTCATGCTGCAAACGGGACTTCTTATGGCTTGCTTTTAATAAGGGATTTCTTTTTGCCACTCTTACATAAAGACCAGATTAATGGAGCACATGACTAATAGTTGTCCTTTGGACAGATTCTCCTTACTGAGCTGTGGATCGCTGCAGCTCCTCCAGAGTGATCCTGGACCTCTTGACAACTTCATGAATTAGTGCTCTTGTTGTCTGTGCTGTTAGTTTAGAGAGGCAGCCATATCTTGCTAGGTTAGTAATTGTGATATACTCCTTCCATTTATGGATGATGCATTGTACAATGCTCTGTATTGCAGGGTTCGGTTTAAAAAAAACAAAAAAAAAAAACAGCCCAAGCTCTGAACATCTCACACTTTGCCACAACTTTAGCCCTGAGCTGGCTGGTGTGCATTTTGGTTTTAATGATGCTGTTTGTTTACTTATGTTCTCCAACAAACCTCTGATGTTTTCACAAAAAGCTTTAGTTATACTGAGAATAAATTACTCTGTACTCTAGTTACTAATTAGGTGACTTCTAAAGACAATTGGTCACAGTGGATTTTATTTAGGGGTATCAGAATATAGGGGGGGATAAATAGATATGTACACCAGACTTTTCAGTTTTTTAATTGGCAAATAGTTGGAAAATGCTGCATCATTTTCTTTACACTTCACAAATACTTGCTACTTTCTGTTGTTCTATCACACAAAATATCAATAAAATACATGGCACCACTGGCCAGTGACAAAAGCAAAGAATTCATGTCAGGAATGTCTGTAGAGTCATCCTCACAATGGAGTAGCATCGTTGGTAGGGCAGGCCCAGATTTACCAAGTAACTTATTAAAATTTTTTAGGTTGTTTCTGAACGGTAGATCTTCTCCACTCTTGCTATAGGGAAATTCTCTAATTGATCAAGGTTAGGAACGAGGAGGATGTGCCCTTAAATATAATAATGTCAAACGCAGTTTCTACTGAATATAACAGTGTCAAATATGGGGCCCTGTATAGCAACGTGCCAAATAGTGTTTATCATAGCTAGAGATAGGCGAATTGATTCTAACGAAGTGGAATTCATTTAGAATTTCAGGAAAACTTCGGTTCGGAACGAAGTCGAACTTTGGGTACTTCGGGTGAACGAAGTGTGCTTTTGATTGATAAAATGGCTGCGAGCACATGGCGCTACATGGGGCAAAGCACTCTGGGAGGAGAAGGGCATAGCCTGCATGAATGGCAGAGTGAAGCCAATCAGAGACCGGCGGGATTCTGTGACGTCACCGCACTATACAAGTCCGGGGGCGCGACGCCGGGAGCTCACACTCCTCTCACTGTGCTCATCGGGGAAGGTCCCTCCCGCGGCTGATAGCTCTTAATCAAATTCTTCAGTTTATATAGCGATTTCTGTGGGTGTCTCAGCTTGTCTCAGAGACTGTTCTCTTAATGTTCTATTTCTAATTTTTTAGGGTATTGGATCTGAAATCCAGTGTGCGTCCACTGCAGCTGCATATACATTCAATATCCAAGTGGGTCAAGCCATTTCCCTGTTGTATTCATTTAAAGAAACAGCGTTTTTACAATACAAATACCACTTCATTTTTGGCTCCCTCAATTCTACTGCGAAATTTACATCCGGGGGTTAATTAAGCGTTGTTTTTGCTGGTGTGCTGCCCCCAAAAACCCTTTCTTTTTCAACGCCAAAATATATACATTTTTCCTGTAGCCTAATTCACAAGCAAAGGTTAATTACAACTGTATCTCTTGTTGTGTGGTAGAAAACACCGCAATTGTAACACGTTTACAAAGCTACTAATTTTGTGCGGCTCAATTTCTTTGGCGCAATTTTACATCCAGGGGTTAATTAAGCGTTGTTTTGCTGGTGTGCTGACAAAAATAAACCGTCTTTTTCAACGCCAAAAATATATAAATTTTTCCTGTAGCCTAATTCACAAGCAAAGGTTAATTACAACTGTATCTCTTGTTGTGTGGCGTAGAAAACAAGCAATTGTAACACGCTACAAAGCTACTATTTTGTGCGGCTCAATTCTTTGGCGCAATTTACATCCAGGGGTTATTTAAGTGTTGTTTTGCTGGTGTGCAGAGAAAAATAAACCGTCTTTTTCAACGCCAAAATATATACATTTTTCCTGTAGCCTAATTCATGTCCGAAGGTTAATTAAGCCTGTTTGTGCTTTTACATTTAGTAAAACACACAGTGTTTTTAATGACACATACAAGTAAATTTTTCCTGGCCATTTGTGGAGCCCCAATTTATATCCAAGGGTTACCCAAGCTTGTTACTGGTTCATTTGGAGTCAAAACAGGGTGTATATTTATCATATACAGATATCATCATCAAACAGTGTCTGTACATTTTAGAACTAAAAGTATGTCAGACAGAAAAGGTGGCAGGCTCTGCACCTGCGAGTGGCAGTGGCACAAACATTCCTGGAACAGGCCCAGGTCGCAGCACAGCAAGGGGAGGGTCGCAGCAGGGGTCACTCGGTGAGGCCACAACTGCCGCTGTCATCTAGCGGCCGTGTGTTGTTCAGCAACCCAAGGGTTCTTGATTGGTTGACTAGGTCATCCTCTTCCTCCCAGATGACATCTGACAACCCCAGCCAAGAGTCGATGGGAACCTCAGACACAACCATTAGTTGGCATGGCTCGGGAGCGGGTCAGCGGCCCTCACCTGTCCTCAGCCCCCTCTGTCCCTTTCCGGTTCCTCAGCCAGAGATCTACTATGCGGTCTGGGCTCAGCCCCACTATATAGCGAGGGATGAACAATTTGAGGAGGGCAGTCAGCAGCTACTTGGCAGTGAAGAAATGGGGCCAATATCGCCTGCTTCTTGCAGTAGGCGGCAAAGTACAGATGTGGAGAGTGGCATGGGAGGTCATGTTGTGAGAGGTCAGCCTGGGCATCCCAAAAGACCGGTGATGAGACAGCATGACAATGAAACACAAATAGATGATGATGAGCCGACCGCACTTGGGAGCCGGGTGAGGCAAGGGTTCATCATCGTCAGGAGAAAGGGCGTCAGCTTGCGCGTCAGGCGCAGCGCACCCAGCAAGTGGGTCGTGTGGACGTGAGTCAGCAGGATAGCAGCAGTGTGAGGTCGGGAGCCAAGCGGCCACGGGGGAAAAAACCCGCTTCGCAGGTCCACGAAAGTAGCGGCACAGGGGCTCAGCGAGGTAGCGGCGGCAGTAGTCACTCAGTGCGGAGCGTTTGCGGTAAAGTCCGATACTCGGCGGTGTGGCAGTTCTTTGCTAAGACACCGGAGGGCCGAATATGGGTATATGTAGAACCCTGTGGGCAGAAAGGGTGAAGCAGCCAGGGAGCTAACGTTGGCACCACGGCCCTGCGTCAACACATCAGTCACCATCCGGGGGCCCTGGGAGAAACGTGGCTCAGATGTGGGGGTTTCCTCCTGCCGCCAGCAGTAGCAGCGGCCAGGGCAGCATGCCATTGCAGCCAGTCAAGGCTCCACCACCTCTGCAGAAGGCAGCTGTTTCTCTTTGCCATCCTCTCCCGGTCCAGATGCTCCTGCTCTTCGCTACTCATGGCACCAGCGTCGTTCAGCGAGGCGATTGCAAAGAGACAACAGTATGCGTCCAACCATCCTAAGGTGCAGCAGCTGACCGTGCTCCTGTCCAAGTTGTTGGTATTGCAGTCCCTCCCTTTCCAAACGGTGGACTCTGCACCATTCAGAAAAACAAATGGCTTGTGCCGAGCCGAGATGGAGATTTCAAAGCCGTAATTTCTTTTCCAAAAAGGCAGTACCAGCACTTCATAAATATGTAGAACAGAAAGTGGGCCAGTCCTTGAGCTTATCGGTTTGTTCCAAGGTGCACGGCAGCGCGGACGTCTGGAGCTGTAACTACGGTCAGGGCCAGTACATGTCCTTTATGGCCCACTGGGTGAATGTGCTTCCTGCCCAGGCACACCAACAACTTGGACAGGAGACGCCGCTTTCTCCTCCACGTTGTCACACTGCTGCTCCTGCGCCAATGTCCGCTTCCTCCTTCACCACCACCACCACCACCATCTCAGCTCCACAAGTACTGCTCCATATACCACATGTGTAGGGCACAGTGGTGTCATGCAGTTCTACACCTGGCTTTTCCTCGGCGAACGAAGTCACACAGGGGAGGAACTGCTCCGCGTCATGCAGCAAGAAATCGATGTGTGGCTTTCTCCGCGCCAACTGCAAATCGGAACCATGGTGACGGACAATGGGAGGAACATGGTGTCCGCGCTGCACCGAGGAGGGATGGTCCAATGCGCCCTGCATGGCGCACGTGTTCAATCTGGTTGGAAAAGGTTCCTGAAGTCTTCCACCGACTTCAGAAACATTCTGAAAATGTCCAGGAAAATGTGCATCCACTTTAACCATTCGTACAAACCAGGAACACCCTCCTCGAGTTTTCAGCGGCAGAACTGCCTCCCCCAACACACTCTGATATGCGATGTTTCCACCCGTTGGAATTCCAGCCTGCACATGTTGGACCGACTGTATGAACAGAGAAAGGCCATTAACGATTTTTTGATGATCCATGCAGACAGAAGTACTCCCTGTGTTTAAATTTGATGTCAGCCAGGGCAGCCATGCGTGACACCTGCCTTTTTTTGGGCCATTCAAGGGGGCGACGTTATTTTTTCAGTCGCCAGGACTACGGATAAATTAACGTCATTCCACTGCTTTCATGTCCTGGGAACAGATGCTGAAAAATCTGTCTGGGCGGGGAAATGGAGAATGGCGACTCATCTTCGCGGCCACATGAGTCCGGGGGGGGACTGAAAAAGGAGGAAAGGAGGAGGAGGAGGACATTGGAAAACAGAAGCTTGTCTGGTGAAATGAGTGGATTTTCTACCCCCAGGTGACAAGAGAGGAGGAGCAGGAGCAGCTGGAGGAAAGGTGGATGGAATGAGGAAGAGGGCAGATGACCCCAAGCAACGGGGGCAGTATACAGTGGAGATGGAGGCAGGGAGCCCCTCGGAGTCACTTGTGCAGATGGCCCGCAGCATGCTGATTTGCTCTGGCTAGTGGGCAGCCGAATAGTCAGCATCCGGCAGAGGGATGACTTCTGGCTCTCCACCCTATTGGGCCCTCGTACCGGTCCAAAATGGGAGCCTTTTCCCAGCTATTGAGAGGGAGGACAAACTCAAATATATAGGGAAATCCTCCGTAGTCAGTTGGCCGTTGCCTATGTGCGGCCCTCGTCCCACCTCTGACAGATCTGACGGGGGGTTCCTCAGCGCTCAGTACTACTGCCGCGGCTGCTGGGGGAAGGTGGGGAGGTAGGAGCAGTACCAGCTCCATCAGCAGCAACCTAAGTCTGGAGTCACTGATGAGCAGCTTCCCTTTACCCCCTAGTGAGGAGGGTAGTCGCCAGCAGCAGGACCTGGAGCAGTCCTGAACCAACAGGTGGTGGCCACTTTTGGGCAGCACTCCCGCCACCCCAGTTAGAAGATCCACTGGACTACTGGGCAGCCAAACTGGATGTGTGGCCGTAACTTTCCGAGTTTGCAGTGGAGAAGCTGTCCTGCCCGGCCAGTAGTGTGGCATCAGAGCGGGTGTTCAGTGCGGCAGGGGCCATCGTTACCCAAGGAGAACCGGCTTGTCCACGGGAAAAAGTGGAAAAGACTGACCTTTGTCAAGATGAATCAGGGGGTGGATCGGACAGGATTTCCACCCCACCAATGCCTTAGGCGTCAGTCTGGGTGCAAACTACCTGCCTCAGCCACTATTCTGATGCCGCCACCCGCCTGATGCCACACATCTGCTGACAATTTCTCCATCTGCCTACCACCATCTTGACCAGAGACTGGTATTGCCACCTCAACACTCTGTCATTGTGCCACTCTCTGACCTCATGCTGTTGCTCCTGCTGCCGTCACCTCAAATCTCTGTCATTGTGCCACTCTGTGGCCTACTCCTTTTTTTGCCACCTCCAGAATGTCATTGTGCCACTGTCTGACCTTATGCTGCTGCTGTGGCTGCTGCCGTGTCCTCCACACTGTGTCATTGTGCCACTGTCTGACCTCATGCTGCTTTCTGTGGCTGCTGCCGGGGTCCCCACACACTGTGTATTGTGCCACTCTTGTGGCCTAATACTGTTTTGCCACCTCAGAATGTCATTGTGCCACTGCCTGACCTCATGCTGCTGCGCCGTGACCTCCGCTCTCAGTCATTGTGCCCTCTGTGGCTTTCTCCTGTTTTGCCACCTACAGAAGTCATGTGCCACTGCCTGACCTCAATGCTGCTGGGTGTTGTGACCTCCACACTGGTGATTGTGCCACTCTGTGGCCTAATACTGTTTTGCCACCTCCAGAATGTCATTGTGCCACTGTCTGACCTCATGCTGCTGCCGCCGTGACCTCCGCTCTCAGTCATTGTGCCATTCTGTGGGTTCCTCCTGTTTTTGGGCCCCCCTCCAGAATATCATTGTGCCACTCTCTGACCTCATGCGCTGTGGCTGCCGCCGTCACCTCCACACTCTGTCACTAATGTTGCCACCTGAGCTCTCAGCTTTTTTCCAGCTTTTGCTGGCATGACTTTTTCAGTCTACATTCCCGCTTCGGTTTTTTGGTCAGTTTTGCCCTCTTAAGTGCCCAGGGAATTTTATAGTGAAGCGATTCTAAAAGCGGCGGCAGTCATCTGCGTGTCATACTAAAACACAACATTGCATGAAGACCAAACAAGCTCCTCTGCCCTATTTAAGCATGGCAAAACGTTCTACAGCACCCTGCAGGCTCTGTGCAGCCTGGAAATAGCTGCTTTTTAACTCGATTCGTGCCGAAGTAATTCGGAACGAAACGAATTTTGTCGGAAAATTCGGCAAAGTGACCGAATCGAATTTTTGAGAAATTCGCCCATCTCTAATCATAGCATCAGTACCTGTGTCATATCCCTCTGCTACCCTTAAAATGGTTTTACCACAAGGTAAAATCCCATGCCCAGGTCGCCTACAGCCAGCTGTGACAGGACCATGCATGAGATTGAGGAGGGTGGTGCTTGCAGCCATCCTCTCCATTCACTTGTACAGGAGCTCCCAAATATAGCCGAGTGAGCGTGGTTGGCGATATCGGAGAGCTCCCATATCGGAGAGCTCCCACCTCGCAACTAGCTGCAAGCGACTTGTGCAGGGGATTTTACCTTGTGGTAAAACCCCTTTTGTTGGGGCATATCAGGTCTGGCCTTTTTGGCCAAGACTAGATCTTGTAAAATATAGAACTCTCGCAGCTGTCACTGCCTGTAAAAACACCTCATCAATTGTATCCACATTATAAAGACATGAATATAATTGATTCTGATGGAGGTTATCTGGAAGATCAGCAGAATCAGGGCCAAGAAATGGAACTGCAATGACAGTCCAGGCCTGGAGGCCACACAATTTCCTAAATAGTGTCTTGTGTGGTTTTACACCACGCTTATCAAATGAATGAGAAGACATGTAATACATGTATGTTAAGTTCAGTAACAGTGCTTTCAAGTTTCTCTGCACTCGAGCTAGGAGGATAGTGTGTCCCGAGTTGGAAATCCCTTTCTAAAGTCTATATACTGTAATAGACATAATCTCATAGTATATCTTTATAGAGGTTAGAGCTCCATCTTTTTTTCTAAAGCATAGTGGTAAATTCCTTTGCTTAGTTAAATATATAAATCCTGGCTCCCTGTAGCCAAAACTAGTTGGAGCTTATGCAGTCAGTTCCCATTGAACACACTAATAAATCTGTACCATTTCATTCTATGGCTATGTTGAATATTTTGAGTTTTGTATAGGGAAGAAACAAAAACTGGAATCTTGCAATACTTAGAGGCAATTGCCAAATTGTCGAACTGGTGTCCGTCAGACACAGGCGCATGCGATGCAGTAAACTCCAAAACCTCAAACCTCCGGCACCACAAACTAACATAAAAACATATCCTTCCATCCATATTTATATTAAAATGTTCAGGGCTCTCCATACCATCTTGCTTCTAGACTGAATAAGAGCATTTACCGCTCAAAATGCGTCAGATGATATGGAGAAATCTGAACATTTTAATATAAATATGGATTAAGGGATATGTTTTATATTAGTTTGTGGTGCCGGAGGTTTGAGGTTTTAAAAAAACTATAGACCCTATTCTGAAATGAAAAGAGTTGTCCACCTCCCCATCGCCTTTTCAGTAAGGAGCTCTTAATCCAGATTTTAAATGTTCTTTTTTTTCCCTCTTTTCTAAGAGCCATGATTTTTTTTCCTACATAGTCCTTAGGCAGCACCCTATTGGTCCATATTTGCATCTCTCCAGCTAAGACAGAATAATAGAAACAAGTATCAGGTGTAATAAATATAAAGCATTGATTTGATCACCCATATAAGCCCTCCTGAGACCATGAATAGATGTTTTTAGCCTTCTCTCCCAGCAGGACTTTTGTTTTGTTTTTTTTCTTTAGTGGCTGCCTATGAAGGAGACCCAAGAGTTTCTTGGTGCATCCCCTTAATTCCCTCACTATTAATCTACCTAATTTCTGGTGTAACTGTGGCTCAGGAATGATGGAGATAGTATCCAATTTGAGCAGTGCATTCTACCTTGCTGACAGCCATATGTTGCATGCTTCCCACCAGGAGACTAGCGCAGTAGCAGAAGGTTGACTTCCTCTACCAGTTTATATAATGTCATTCTGACTTTCTTTTGTAGACTACATGGTTGCACGTTCTCCATGGTGCAAAAGTAGGGAATGAGTTCTCTCACAGCATCAGCTTCCTCTGGTAGTTAATACTGGTCTTTGCTGGGACTGTTCTCCTGGCTCAGGAGACTGGTTACCACTGTCCCATTCATTTTCTTTTCTTCATTGTTTAAGTCCTATATCTAATTAGCAGCAGAAAAGAGAGAAAGGACACTGGAAGTTATTTAATTGTTCTCAGCTCCTGCTTGGTAATTAAATATCTCCAATCTGCCAGTGTTGTGGACCCCACATGGTAATTCTGTTGTTCAAGCAAAAGCCAAAAAATATTTAAATTTTTTTGATTGTTTTGTGTTGCAACTGCAGAGATCCTTCCAGTGGTTTCTATGAGGTCATCATGGGTGATGGACTCTGCCCAGATAACACATTTGAAGCTTTGCATCAGAAGCCTCCGAGACATTGAAAGCAGGGCTTTGTTCGAGGGGTTCTCCAGTTTAGAAAACCTTTTGTTTTATACACTTTTATAAAATTCTAAATTCATTGCTAGAGGTCGTCTTATCTGGTTCCTTAGCTTTCAGCTTTGTAAATAGCAAATTCATAAATTGTCTCTTGCTTTGGGGAACCTGTCCTGGCCTGCATGATGCAGACAGCCCTTTGAATGAAAAACAATGTGTAATGCTTAAATTTCCCAATGGTGGCACTGCAGTAACATTTTATTCTTTCTACCAGACTTTCCTACAAGTTACAGCTTCATACCAAGGGCCTTAGCAGTGCAGAACCCGTCTAATCAGTTAAAGGACTAGTAGAACAGAGGAATAACTACAGCCACTGCTTCTGCTTAGGGGCCCAGACATTGAGGGGCCCATTCAGGCGCAAGTACATTGTACCATTTGTAGCAAATAACAAGGTTCTCTGCTGTCTACCTCTACCATATGGTTTCCCTGATATGTGGTGCGGATATCCAGAACTTTAAGTTTGACTTATGCTACTGGTTCAGTTTTGGCAGTATACTGTGGGGCTCATTTAATTTTGCTTGGGACCGTATGAATTAGTTATGTCCCCGAGTAATGTTAAATGCTGCTAATAATGAATAGTAAAAAAAAAAAAAAAAAAAAAAGGATCTGCTTTACTTTCCTAGATAGATGGGTAATGTTCTTCCACAGCATCCATCAAAGAATGAATGTTTCATCTAGACTGGGAGAAACCAAGGAAAAGGCCAGATAGTTTACTTTACGGGTCACATGTATAAAAACTGTCTAGGTCTAAAACTCACTTTGTTGCCCATAGCAACCAGGGCGCCCCTCTCATTTTTGCAGAACACTATATGAAATGAAAAGGGAGATCTGATTGGTTGTTGTGGTCAAAAAAGTAAGTTTTAGACCTAAAGTGAAGCTATTGAGAACATTCAGACAAGGGAAAATGGTTGACAAGGAGTGATCTATCTAGGAATGAATATCTGGCTCTGAAGAATCTCGAATCTGATGAATTAATTACTATCAAACCATCTGACAAAGGGGATAACCTGGTGATCCAAAGACATTCGGATTATAGGGAGATGTGTTTAAAAATCTTGAAAGACAAAGAAGGGTATGCCATCTTGAAAAGTGATCCTACGGAAATATTTTTGGGGGAATTAAAAACAATCCTAGATACAGCAATAATGGAAGAATTGATTGACAAAAGGGAGTATGAATTTTTACTCCCTAAAACACCTCGCCTGGCGACTTTCTATGGACTACCGAAAGTCCATAAGGGATTAAATCCCTTAAAACGTAGACCCATTGTGTCACGCATTGATTGCCTGACACAGAACTTAGGACTGTACTTAGATCAGATACTCCGTCCATTTGTGTTGGCGTTACCGTCATATATACGAGACACGATGGATCTCCTGCATAGGTTAGAAGACATCACAATAGAGGAAGGGTCTCTTTTGTGTAGCATAGACGTCGAGGCACTTTATAGCTCAATCCCCCATCAAGTAGGCCTTAGAGCAGTGGAGTTCTTCCTTTCTTCCCGCAGTTCTTTTTTGCAGTCGCACAACAAATTTTTGTTGGACGTGCTACGGTTTGTTCTCACACATAATTATTTTTTATTTAACGGAGTTCTCTACCACCAGCTCAGGGGCACGGCCATGGGGAATCCCTGTGCGCCGACGTATGCCAACTTGCTCCTGGGCTGGTGGGAGAGGAATATAGTATTCTCCGATGAGTGTGAGGACTTTCATCAATGTATCTCCCTATGGGGGAGGTACATTGATGATGTTATCATCATTTGGACCGGGACGAGGGAAAAGTTTAGCCGCTTTGTAGAACATCTGAATGTAAATAACATTGGCCTTAAATTTACATCTGAATGTAATGTGGAGGAGTTATGTTTTTTGGACATCCTCATAAGGAAAAGTAGTGATGGACACCTTCAAACAAAAGCGTATAGGAAGCCAACAGCGGGGAATAGCCTTCTCAGATGGGAGAGTGCTCATCCCCTCCCCCTGAGAAAAGGAATCCCTAAAGGCCAGTATATTCGCATTAGACGTAACTGCTCTACCCTTGCTGAATTTAAAAAAGAAGCTGATGATCTGAAAAAAAGATTTAAGGAACAGGGTTATCCTGGAAAAATACTCTCAGAGGCATACAACTATGCCCTAGAAGTGGATAGAAAGGAGTTATTAAAACCTAGAAAAAGAGCGGAGATGAAGAAGGTAAGGATAATCGGAACCTTTGATACAGCAGCAAGAGAGATAAAAGAAATTCTGGCGAGATACTGGCCAATCCTAACACAGGATCCTAACATTGCTGATCTTGTGGATTCACGTCCAATAATCACATACAGGAGGGGAAGAAATCTTAAGGACCGACTGGTACATAGTCACTATGTCCCCCCCCAAATTAACGACAAATTGGCTTAAGAACATAACGTGGGGTACATACAAATGCGGCAATTGCAAGGCTTGTAGGTATATTCAAGTTTCAAAAGGATTTAAAGACCCGAAAACGAATAAGTTTTACAAATTATTATCCTTTGCTAATTGTAAATCAAAGGGTGTAATTTACCAATGTACATGCCCCTGTGGAATGACGTATATCGTAAAAACATTAAGGGAGTTCAGATGAAGAATCCTAGAGCACATAGGAGACATCGAACATAGACAGGACACCGCGGTTGCCCGACACATGGTGGATACACATTGAGGAGATTCGTCCTCCCTGCATTTTTCGGTATTAGAGGTGGTCCCAAGGGATATAAGGAAAGGAGATTATGAGAAAAAAAACCTTCAAAAAGAGACGAGATGGATATTTAGACTGAAGACAGTACATTCACTGGGTTTGAACGAAACATTATCATTTGCCCAATTTATCTAAGAAGCATATATATATAAAAAATAAATAAAATTTTCTTCCCTTTTTTTTTTTTTTTTTTTTACATCTATACTTATCACTATTTTACTATGTTCATGATAAATGCTTCAGCCACTTACCCTAGGTAGTGGATATTATAAGAAGGTGTGACACCCTTTCTGTATTGTCACCGTGGACTGGTTCTATTTTTGACCTTATACACCGATCTTATAAGCGAGAAAATAATGTGTGAGTGGATATAGATCTAATTTTATATGTCTATGTTTGTTGTTTTGTTCCCCCATTTATAGCCAGAGTTTTGCACACTTTGCCTGGAATATGACCCCATTAATATAAGGTGCATAATCAGAAAGTAACCAAAAGCAGGGCCCTTGATATAGAACATATGCAAGGCTTTTCCACCATCTTAGAATGAGCAATAGATTTAACATGACTACATTAGGGCTAAATGACTTCTATCTATGCAGTAATAGAAGCGCACACATTCGCAGGGCTGAGGGAAGTATCTATTCGCCCTGAATGGGTCCTCTTTTTAGGAGTGCGCATGACTGGAAATGGATTGGGATAGAACGGAAGCGGGCACGGCGTTTTAGTAAGCGTGTAGAGGGTAAACGTCGCCATTATAGGAAGATCGGACTTACTACAGCAGGATAGGCTGAATGGTAATTAGTGGAGAGTGATGAGAATCACATGATGGTAGAATAGCTTTTTATAAGCAAGCTGTCTGAGGGATTAGTTGTCCCTTCCTATTCATCAAAGGAGGAGGATAAGAACTCTCTGCTGGAAACCCTTGCCTTGAGGAACATTATCGGCCGATGTTAGGTTTGTTGGTTTTCTAATTTAAATGCTATTGAAAAACGTCTTTCTGACTGGATTTATTATACATGGATATATATATTCTCTTTTTATAGCATTTGACATTGGCGAGTACATGCAGGGGTTTGTGAGTATATCATGGCTGAGATGTAAAAGTTGTTAATATCTGTCATCTAAAGAAGCATCATATATGGATGATAGGTGTTGATGTTCTAATATGATCTCTATTGTGAAAAAGAGTATCATAAGAATGCCTACTGCATCATACATGTTTTGCTAATGTATAAAAATCTGTTTAATGATTATATAGCAGCTCTATGCATATCACAAACAATTGATAGTGTTTCAGTCTGTGTGATCCCTGATGAGCCCCGATGATTGCACGGGGTGAAACGTGTAGGACAATAAGTACATTGGGACAGAACATTGAAACTATCTGTGTTTTGGACAATAACAATATACTATTTGTAAGAGCATAGGAACTATAGTATAGAGGATAGTAAATACATCGGGACAGAATATTGAAATCATATGTGTTTTGGATAACAGTATACCATTTCTAAGAACATAGGAATTGAAATACATACGAGACATCTGGATGTTATTTAGACAATAGAGAGACATTAGTTGGGGCGGTATATATATATACATAAAACATATATATATATATTTTTTGTAGGCTTCTATGGGTGGATATAAGATATAGGAATAGTTTTAATTGGTATTTATTAAAGGCTAAGTTTTAGGAGTTTAACTAGGTAAATTACTCTTCTGTGTTGTGAACCTTAAGTATTTATTGAGAGTTGTTGCCGAATTATCTATTAGACAGGCCCTAGTCCGTACATATTTTTGTGCTGGGGCATTGAAGGTATATATAGGCTAAGTTTTAGACCTAGACAGTTTTTATGCATGTGGCCCTAAGTCTCAAATCTGTCCACATAATTGATCTCGAGTTCACTGAAGAGTGGTCTCCAACCCAAAACAAGATCTGGCTATAGAATGAGCAGGAAAAATGATCCAGCATCCCAAATAAAATCTTCAAGCTTTATAAGTGGATATATTACTCCAAAAAGATGCACACAGGATACAAACAAATCGCTTACAAACAGCCCTTACTCAGCACGATTCTTAACATTTAGTGACTTAATAAGTACTATACATAAACTAATCACAATACAGCAAAAACACCACATGATCAATAAAAAAAAAATATATAAGATCACTCCGATCCAGAAGACATAATCCTCCTCACAATATGTTCATTCGAAACTCCAGTATTAATTGGGTTAATTGGGTAGTGACCAATTCTGTTTCTGCATATAGATGCCTCAGAAGAGGTCCCTTCAGTCTGTAAGGCTCAAGCATCTATTTGTGTCTCTCTGCTGAAGACTGGTTATCAACCTCATTTTATTAAATTCTTGTTGAAGAGGAAGTTTACTATGGGATCACTGATCTTCATCCTGGATAAAAAGGATTGGATGACCACTATATGTAGAAAATATGCTTAAAAATTTCTCTGGTTGGCAGTAGAAATGAACAAATCAGTCCACCATTCTAATTTATTTTCCTTCCTCATAGGTTGTCCGCACTGGTCTGCATCAGAATTATTCTGGTTCTAGTAGCAGAAATCAGATTCAGAGGCAAATTCCTTTTTCAAGACTTATTTGAAGACTCACAGCAAGCACTCAGCAATCCTCCGCTTCTTCAGGGAAACATGTATCTGACAATTAAGTCACTTTTTCCACAAAGGTTTACAATGAATGTCAAAAGTAAAGAGAGGAAGAAAAACAAACACTCTCTGTCTTCCTAAGCTTTCTCAAATCTCATCCTCTAGATTTTATCCCGGCTCAAGAAAATCTCCAAAATCAGACCTATCAACTGGTTGAGTTCTGGATACAAATTCTAGTTAAGTCATGAGTGGTGGTTAGAATCACTTTAAGAATGGAAGCAGGCAGTCCTAAATCGGTCTTTTTTCAGGTCCTTAGAGCAGGACATTCCCAAGGCAGTGAAACAAGTTTAATCTGGGTTTAGATTGATGCAATTTTCCTTCCGTACAAGGAAAGATCACAACTTGGGCTATGCCGCTCTCACCTGAATAGAGAAGAATCAAAGTTTTAACAACTCATTCTGCCCTCATGTGTGTACTGTCAAGGTTGGCGAACCCATGTCAACTCCAACTGAATTCAGACCTCCAAAGAAAATGCCAGATGATGGAATTTTTGGTCCTTTAGCTACACAGTCTTTTCATTAGCTGGAATAAATTGCTTTTGTATGTCTGTCTTCTTGTCCCTTCATTTTCCCAGGAAAAACTTGGACAAAGAAGCCATGAATATTGCAGTCATTGCTTTTTTTGACTAAGAAGGGACTAGTTTCTATTCAAACTTGTGTTCTTGAAGGGAATATTCTAAAAGCTGCTCACATGAAAAGATCTTCTAATCTAAATGGGCCTCCTACATCCAGATCTGGAGAGTTTCAATTTGATGGCATGCAAGTGGACAGGCAAAACAGACAGGAAGAGTGTCACGATGTGTGCTGCGGTCCCCGCTCCTGACCATGGCTGTACACGTGTCTACGTTCCCTGCTCCAGCCATCCTGCTGGCAGCTACTCACTTCTCCTTGCGCCTGTGACCAGGGCATACCGGTACTTTCAGATTTAAAGGGCCAGCGTATAATTACCCTCCAAGGGCTGGCCAACTCCTGCTTCATAAGCAACTTCCTTCCTCTGCTCCTGGCTATATTGCGGATGTTCCTGACCTTTGCTAGTGCTTCCTTATCTGCTATTAGTGTTTCCTGGTTCTGACTCTCTGCTACGGACTTCTGACTATGCTTTGGCCATTGCTTGCCCTGATCTCCTTGCCCGTGACCCGGTTCTATCTTTGCCTACCCCTTCTCTACCACGTTTGGCACTTCGGCAGTCAACACAAGCAGCCATGTTTGTGGTAGCTACCTGGGAGTCCCACGCAGCCAAGTCCTTCCTGCCTTAGGCTAGGTTCACACTGCAATAATTGCGGGACTTATTTCACCCGCAATTACGCCGTGTGCTAGGGAGGGGAGCGGGGGTGCTGGCAGCCCGCCGGCCCCATAGACATTCATTATTCACGGCGCGTATACGGCGTGAATAATTGACATGTCACTTATCTCCCCGCTCGTCGTATCGTGCCTTAGACTCCGCTCCCGGGCGTGGTCAGTGTCACCTCTCGCAGTGACCCAGCAGATCCACACCTGCATCCGTCCACACTGGTAGAGCCTCTGACAATAGAGTCTTCCACAGGACCAAAACCCAGCAGGTGCCAGGCAACATTTCTAGTTTAGCCGTTTTTTTCATCCAACAGCAGGGGTTGTGTGTTTGGACTGCATGGGGTGGGGTATTGCCTAGTATTCTGTTAGTCCTCAGTAGAACTCCAAAGTCCTTTCAAAGGTGGCTTATGAGAACAAAATCAACAAGGAAGAAACTTGATCAGGTTTTCTTTCAGATTCTTCCTTTGCGGATAAAACTGCTCATCCTTTTGATGTCTAAAAAAACAGTGTAAGCTTAATGCTAACATCTTAGAAAAACTGTCACAGTCGGTTTCTTCAATTCCAAGGGCCTCTTACAGCTAAACAAGCCATCATAGCTTCAGACACTGGATCCAAGACGCCACTTGCTTCTGTGATGGAGAAGCATGGCCATTATCTAGAAAACTCTGGGCCAGTGCACCATGATCTGAAGCATCTTTATGGCAGAATAAGATTTTTAGCCTTACCAGTTCAAATTTGCCAAGTAGCTACTTAATCTCAGTCTGCAAAATTCGTGCAGAAGACTGAGAAGTTTTGAAGTTGCTCATTTTGGATCCCCCAACTTGCTTTTCCTATACTGCTTTGGATACCCTATTGTGTTCTGCTTGAGGACAATGGGGGAAGTATTTACTTACTGAAATCTTTGTTTCCGGGAGTCTGTAGGCAGCACAAGTAATGTCTTTATTGCTGTAAAAAACACATCTGTTCATTGTCTCAGGATGGCTTATATTGGGGATGTGGATCTAAATGATGCTTTAAATTATTCCAACTTGATACTCATTTTTATTCCTCTGTCCAAGCTGGGGAGATGCAAACACTAACCAATTGTGTGCTGCCTTCAGACACACAGGGAAAAAAAAAAAAAAAAAAGATTTTAGTAATTAAAATCTCCTTCCATTTACATAGACCACAGGTGTCAAACTGCCAGCCCTCCAGCTGTTGGGAAACTACAACTCCCATCATGCATTTGTATAATCGATAACAGTGGGCATGATGGGAGTTGTAGTTTCCCAACAGTTGAAGGGCCGGCAGTTTGACACCCCTGACATAGACGTATAAGGGCTTGTTTTTTGAGGGACAAGATATAGGTTTTTAATGGTACCATTGACCACATCATATAAAGTACTAGGAAGTCCTCCAAAAAATTCCTAATAGAGTGGAATGTGAGAAAATAAACTTAAGTGAGCCATTCACTGTTCAGTATACCAAAATGCTCTCTGTAATTCATGGGATCAGTATGATACCAGTGATAACTAATCCATATGGTTTTTATTATGTTTTACTACTTTCAAGAAAAGTTTATAAAAATTTCTTTGCATTGTCATCAGAGACCAATAACTTTTTATTTTTTCTGATAGATGGTATGGTTTTTCTTTTTTCGGGCAATGTCTGGTTTTTATTGTTACCAATTTAGAGTGCATGCGACTTTTTGATTTTTTTTTATTCTATTTTTTAGGGTTTTTGTTTTTTTAAAACAGCACTCATTGTGCGGGATAAAGATCAACATAATATGTTAGATCAGACTTTTATAGATGATACCAATTATGGTTTTTATTTTCACCAATTTATTTAACGTTGAGACCTGAACTTGCGAATGCTTGTGCTCTATGTGGCAGAACTGATGCACTGCTGTTATTTAGGACAGAGTCTCAGAATTAGGAAAGACAAATTTCTGGGAACTAATTTTTTTTTTAACTTGGTTTAACGGTTCTGTACATATACAGTTGAAACCAGAAGTTTACATACACTATATAAAAAGACAAATATATATGTTTTTCTCCCTAACTGACATGAAATCAGAATAAACCTTACCCGTTTTAGGTCAATTAGGATTACCAAAATTATTTATATTTGCCAAATGACAGAATAATGAGAGAGAAATAATTTAAGATATTTTTATTACTTTCTGCAAAGTGAAAAGTTTACATACAGTGGGGGGGGGGGGGGGAAAGTATTTAGTGAGCCACTAATTGTGCACGTTATCCCATTTAAAAAGAGGAGAGGCGCCTGTAATTGACATCATAAGTAGACCTCAACTATGAGAGACAAAATGAGAAAACAAATCCCGAAAATCACATTGGCTGATTTGGAAAGAATTTATTTGCAAATTATAGTGGAAAATAAGTATTTGGTAACCTACAAACAAGCAAGATTTCTGGCTCTCACAGACCCATAACAACTTCTTTAAGAGGCTACTCTGTCCTCCACTCATTACCTGTAGTAATGGCACCTGTTTGAACTTGTTATCAGTAAGAGACACCTGTCCACAACCTCAAACAGTCACACTCCAAACTCCACTATGGTGAAGACCAAAGAGCTGTCGAATGACACCAGAAACAAAATTGTAACTCTCTACCAGGCTTGGAAGACTGAATCTGCAATAGGCAAGCAGCTTGGTGTGAAGAATCAACTGTTGGAGCAATAATTAGAAAATGGAAGATATACAAGACCATCTCCCTCGATCTGGGGCTCCACCAAAAATCTCAAAACCACACATGAGGACCTAGTGAATAACCTGAAGAGAGCTGGGACCAATGTAACTAAAGCTACCATCCGTAACACTCTACGCCGCCAGGGACTCAGATCCTGCAGTGCCAGATGTGTCTCCCTGATTAAGCCAGTACATGTCCGGGCCCGTCTCTGAAGTTTGCTAGAGAGCATTTGAATGGTCCAGAACTGTATTGGGAGAATGTCATATGGTCAGATGAAACCAAAGTAAAACTGTTTGGTAGAAACAACTCATCGTGTTTGGAGGAGAGAGAATGCAGAGTTGCATCCAAAGAACACCATACCTACTATGAAGCATGGGGGTGGCAACATCATGCTTTGGGATTTCTCTGCAAAGGGACCAAGATGACTGATCCGTGTACATGAAAGAACGAATGGGGCCATGTATCGTGATATTTTGAGTGCAACCCTCCTTCCATCAGCAAGGGCATTGAAGATTAAATGTGGCTGGGTCTTTCAGCATGACAATGATCCCAAGCACGCTACCAGGGCAACGAAGGAGTGGCTTCAGAAGCAGCATTTCAAGGTCCTGGAGTGGCCTAGCCAGTCTCCAGATCTCAACCCCATAGAAAACCTTTGAAGGGAGTTTAAAGTCCGTGTTGCCCAGCGACAGCCTCAAAACATCACTGCTGTAGAGGAGATCTGCATGGAGGAATGAGCCAACAAACCAGCAACAGTGTGTGCTAACCTTGTGAAGACTTACAGAAAACATTTGACCTCTGCCATTGCCAACAAAGGATGCATAACAAAGTATTGAGATGAACTTTTGTTATTGACCAAATACTTATTTTCCACCATAATTTGCCAATGAATTATTTCCAAATCAGACAATGTGATTTTCTGGATTTGTTTTCTTATTTTGTCTCTCATAGTTGAGGCCTACCTGTTATGTCAATTACAGGCCTCTCATCTTTTTAAGTGGAAGAACTTGCACAATTGGTGGCTGACTGAATACTTTTTTTTTCCCCACTGTACATTTCATTAGTATTTTGTAGCATTGCCCTTAAACTGTTTGACTTGGGTCAAACAATTTGGATATCTTCCACAAGCGTCTCACAATAGTTGGTAGGAATTTTGGCCCATTCCTCCTGAAAGAACTGTTGTAACTGAGCCATGTTTGTAGGTCTCCTTGCTGACACCTGTCTTTTTACCTTTGCCCATAAATTTTCAATAGGATTGAGATCAGGGCTTTGTGATGGCCCCTCCAAAACATTGACTTTGTTATCTTTAAGCCACTTGGTAACCAGTTTGGCAGTATGCTTCGGGTCATTGTCCATTTAGAAGACCGATTTCCGCCCAAGCTTTAAACTTCCTGGCTGATGTCTTGAGATGTTGCTTCAGTATTGCCACATAATCTTCTTTCCTCATGATGCCATCTATTTTGTGAAATGCACCAGTCCCTCCAGCAACAAAACAACCCCACAACATGACACTGCAATTTCCGTATTTCACAGTTGGGATGGTGTTCTTAGGCTTCCAAGCTTCTCCCTTTTTCCTTCGAATGGAACGATGGTCATTATGGCCAAACAGTTCAATTTGAGTTTTGTCAGACCAAAGGACATGCTTTCAAAAATGTAGGTCTTTGTTCCTGTGTGCATTTGCAAACACTAATTTGGCTTTTAAAGGTTTCATTTCAAGTAATGGCTTCTTTGTGGAAGAGTGGCCTTTCAGCCCATGTTGATAAAGTACTCGTTTCACTGTGGATAATGACACAATCTTACCAGCTTCGGCCAGCATCTGCAAAAGGTCTTTTGCTTTTGTTCTTTGTTGATATGCACATGTTGGACCAAAGCACGTTCATCTTTGAGACACAGGACATTCCAAACGGGTCATTTAGCAGCTATTCCAACTGCAATGAGGAAAGGTGGGAGAAGGATGAATGGGAGGCAGACTACCCATCACTGGGACCCCTAGGTAGCTAGACAAAACAAAAATTATACGTCAAACAAATCTGTCATAATCAAACGTTGCCCATTACTGATTCTTAAGATTAGAGCCAAGGAACCCAGCCCATTTCCCATATTAAATGCCAGAATTTTCAGCTGTAGAGACCCATAGATCTAGCTATCAGCCCAAATTATATATGTCATTCATGGTTGGGAACCTTGCAGTCATACTATCTAGATAAGAGACTTCAAGGATTTTTTTTTAGTGTCCCCGGCAAATAAATAGCCATTCCCCTCTGTGACCAATGACATAGGAGGAGTTACCACTGAGTGTAGCTCTGTCCAGCTGTCGGCTAACTGAGCTCCTCAGTAGGACCGTGCACCGATCCAATTAGCAAAGGTTTGTTTTTTGTAACTTTATCCTTCTGGTTTATATTCTAAAGTGCACATTGTTTTTTAATGCATGTTGTCATTTTTTTTTTTTGGCTAAGCACTGTACCTTTTTATTAAAGCCTAAAACTTTAATATTTTTGCCTTGTTGCCCTATCGAACCTCAAATAGTTGTAGAGTTTAAGTGGTTGCTGGTGCCTGTTACCCAGAGCGTCAAGTCCTTTACCTCTCTTGGAAAGGGGTATCTGTGTGTTTATTCCTGAGGGTGTTGACCATTTGGGGGTACTTGTGGCACAAATGTGTGGGCCGAGTGCTAGATTGAGCTGCGGACTAGTGTACCCTGGTCACCTCCAACTCTGTGCAAGAAGCAGTGAAGCCTAAGTGTGTGTCTGAGACAGACTGTGCCCTACAGTCAGCCTCCTGTGCATAGTTCCTCTTTTTCTTGAGGCAATCGAGGTTGGCGATGGAATACAATTCTCTGCCTTCCTTCTTTTGTGCCTCTATGTCCTGACAATTATTAAAAAATGTTTGGATAAAACTACGTGTTTGTAACAAAGAATATCATAATACATAGAATATTTACCTTCAATTCTAACATTTTTTTTACATGTATAGATACATAGGGTCTTTTTGCCCTGTATGACAACACATTAAGTCTTTGCAATTTTAAAATACTGATCTGTAGGTATTCTGGGTCAACAAGGTTAGACTGTTTCTGGAAGAAGAAAGCAGCCATGCTTCTTAAAAGGAGTATTCCCATCTCATAGATTATCTCTAACTACCTGTTTAAAGCCAAACAAACATTACCTCAAGTTTAATTTTAGAGAGATATCTGTTTTATCTCATGCAAGTTTACAGATGGTTTTGTAGGTTTATTTACCACCTTTGCTCTGGCAGTGAGCAGGTGGCATCACTCTTTACTGTGTCTTATCAGCAGGACAGGCCCCCGCTTTTAGGTCTACAGTGAAACTTATCGTATGTAACCGCACAAATAACAGTTGATGGTGACAGCATGTAAGTTTCTCTTAAGACAGATACAGTTTTGCTAGCTCACATTTATAGCTAGACTTCTTGTTTGAACAGTGCCCTATTTTTTTCCCTTCCATCACTAAAGTTCATCAAAGAGGCACAGCTAGGAATACAAGCTAGCAGAGGTGACAAACTAGTGCTGTGGAACCGTCGACAGCCTGTTCATAAAGCGGGAGTCTGAAGGTAGGTGTGTATACATTCCAGCTTCTGATAAAACAACCAGATGGGAAAACCTTTATTAGGACTACATTATTAGAAAATTATTAGGAAGAGGAATCTTACTCGCTGAGCCACTGCAAACACTACAAGGAGACACATCCTGTTGCTGTTCCTGCAACTGTGGAACTTTACATATCAACTAATGAGGACACAAAACTAAGCAGATATAATTAAGACAGAAAATAGCTGCAGGCCCTGTTTATATGGGATACAATGGAGAAATTTATGGTGCCCTGCTGATGTACCACAATGTTGCGGTATTAACCGATGCAGAAATAGGTAAAACAATCTATTAAATAATTGCAAACATGTCACAGTTTACTGTGAAGGAGAAAAGAGAATGTGCCTCCCCTGCAGTCAAGTTATACGGTACAGAACGCCGGTCAGCAGGACCTATAGTTTGTTCTATTACAGGACAGATTCATGAGTCATATACTGTAAACGGAATATTGTCTCTCCCTCCCACAGGCTCTGCGGGATGCACAATTGTGCCATGTGAGAAAAATAGAGGTGGGGCTCTCACCTTCTACAGCATCACATTCACATTAATAGCAGGTTCACATAAATATCCATTGAAGATTGTTCTAGGACATCAGGCTATCAAAAATAAACCTTATGATGCCTGCTTCTTAAGGGCATCGATTGTAATGCTTGCCTAGACCTTAAACATTTTTTGAAAAAGATCAAATTTTAAAGGGTATGAATACTTGTGCAAACATTTTGTGTTGCCACAATGCATCTGAAATAAAATAATGCAGCACATTTTCAAAGTAGTCTAAAAACCTCCCACTGTTTTGTGTATACAGCTCATACACGGAACTGTGCGTTTCCATAGGTAGAGATTATAAACAAAGCCCATGTAGTACTTTTATCGCAATCAACCCCTACGATCACATAAAATAGATTTAGCAGTGCTACAAGATCCCGATGAACATTCCTCCTCCAAACTATCAGTAGAAAAGTCACTACCCTTGTGCTTATATGTATGGTTTAAGTGTACATAGGCTGGGCCTTATCTGCACCCCTCCAGCAAGACTTCGAGACCAAAAAAATGACACAGGGGCTTCTGTACAGGAGGTGGCGAATGCTTGCTTACACAAGGTCTAAGTAGCCAGAGAGAGTAAGTTGAAAAAGGATAATTTGTCTAAATGGAGTAGTATACCAACATCTGAACCTTCCTAGCACTGATAATAGGGAGTCTGTCATACTGAACTGGCTACCTGATCAGCAGCATGCCAGCACCATGCTCTAGAACAAGCAGAGCAGACTGATACAAGTTTTACTAAATCTTTCCTCACATAATTAACTTATTTTTGGTTTTAATCAAGTGGGCGGTCTCATCAATGATTGACAGGTATTTCTGAATGCACACTCGTACAAGGAAGGCTATCATAAGACTTCCCACTGAACTTCTTAACCAAAAAATTAAATGAATACATTTCAAGTTACCAAATTTTCCCTACAAAACAATATATCAATCTAAATACATCACAAATACGAGAAATAATGGCTATCCCAAACCTCTCAGAAGTACAAAGTTTCACTTGAAAGATGTAAAACTTAACTTCTAATATCCACACAGATTAAAATGCAAAGAATTTAATAAATAATTAATATAACATAACATAGCAACCTACAACAGGGACAATCTATATATAGGTTTAACTTCATAATCCACATACATATACAAGCCAGGAAGAGACTATCCCTAGTAAGCCCTGTGTAAAACCCTAACACAATAATGGGGACATCGTCCTGATAAAGGACGGCCCCAGCCAGAACCTAAGGCTAGTGCAGCCCTGCAATATCCAATGTATAAATTCTCCCGACATGTTTTCTTCCAGGATGTTAATAAGAATTCATCAGGGAAGTCAAAATAAGTATTTATTTAACGGCATATAGATAGATTCTTATGAACCCAGCATCAAAAGATAGATGTGTTCCCTGGCGTCTGTTAAAATACATGCTGGAACTACTATTAGCTCTAAGTATAGCATAGTAACAAGCATCTGTGTGTACAGTGGCACTGTAACCAAGTGCCCTTTTTTTGTCAAATATGCATTTTAGTAACCTGGCCCGCAAGTTCTTTCAGAGACCCAATCTGAACTTTGAATGGTAAGTCTGTCACTAAAAACGCCTTCACGACTCCAATCTGACAATCAGAATAAATCCCTGGATCTCTGAATCTCTCTAGAATAATGATCATTATAACTTGTTCTATAATTACACTCTAGAAATGTATGCAGACCCTTTCAACTCTGTTAGTGAATTCACCATGACAAGATCCTCTGGCAGAGCGTCCCACAGTCTCACTGCTCTTACAATAAAGAATCCCTTTCTATGTTTAGAAACCTTCTTTCCTCTATAGGTGATGCCTCCTTGTTCTAAATACAATCCTGGGTATAAACAGATCTTGGGAGAGATCTCTACATTGACCCTTGATATATTTAAACATATTGGTCACCCTGAAGCATTATTTTATCTAAACTTAATAACCCTAAATTATTCTAATCTTTCTGGGAATTCACAGATTTCTTTTATCATTTTTATTGCGCGCCTCTGAACCTGTTCAAGCTCTACCATATACAATATTTCATGTATAGCCTGACTAGTGATTTGTACAATGGGAGAATAATGTTCTCATCATGTGCATCTATGCCTCTATTAATACACCCCATAATCTTATTTGCCTTGGCAGATGCTGCCTGACACTGTCTGCTACAATTTAGTTTACTGTCCACCAAGATTCCCAAGTCCTTTTCCAGGTCACTTTCACCCAGAATTTTTCTGTTTAACAAGTAATCATGGAATGGAGGTTTCCTCCCTTGTGCATAACCTTGCATTTATCCATCTAAATCTCAATTGCCACTTCTCTGCCCAGACGTTCAACTCATCCAGATCTATTTGTAATAGTATATTATCCTCCATTGTGTTAAGTACTTTACACAGCTTCGTATAAGCTGCAAAAAACTAATATGTTTATTAATGACTTTAAAGAAGGCTTGCACAGTAGAATATCAAAAGATAATAGGGCCCAATACTGACCCTTGTGGTAACTCACTAGTAACAGGGATCCAGTCTGTGTATTAACCATTAATCGCCACCCTTTGTTTTCTATCACTGAGCCAGTTACTTAGCCATTTTCAAACATTTTCTCCCAGTACAAGCATTCTCATTTTACTTACCAACTTTCAATGTGGCACAGTATCAAATGCTTTAGAAAAACCCAGATACATGACATCCAATGCCTCACACCAATCAAGTCTAGAACTAACCTCCTCATAGAAGCTGAGGAGATTAGTTTGACAGGACTGATCCTTCATAAACACATGCTGGGATGGAGTTCTATAGTTATTTTCAAAGAGATACTCCCGTACAGCTTCTCTTAGAAAACTTTTAAACAATTTACCTAAAACAGAGGTTAAAGTTACCGGCCTATAGTTTCCAGGTAATTTTTTGACCCCTTTTTGTATATTGGCACATTTGCCGTGTGCCAATTCTTTGGAACATACTATGTTACTATACAGTCCATAAATATTAAAAACAAGGGCTTCTCTAGGACATTACTTAATTCTCTTAGGATATGGGGGTGTATACCATCAGGACCTGGTGATTTTTCTACTTTAATCTTCTAAAGGCAGAGCTGCACTTTTTCCTGAGTTAGAGAGGATACATTTAAGGTAGAGTTTACCTCATTTCTCTGTACATCAACAGGAAGGTCATTTTCATCTGTAAATATGGTTGAGAAAAAAACAACTGTTAAATAGATTTGCTTCCTCTTCATCATCCTCTACAATACCTCCCTCATTACTTTTCAAAAGGCCAACATTTTCAGTTGTAATCCATTAACCATTTATATAGTTATATATTGGGGTTTTACTCTCTTTGGTAATATGCCGATCTCCAGCTTTGCAGTTCATCTTTTTTTATTTTTTTTTTTTAAACATTTTCGTTTATTCCTTATAGCTTGTATCTTTTCACTGTCCTCCTGTTGAAGTTGCTTAATGCTTTTTTTTCTAATTTATTGCCTCCTTCAAATCTTTTTTGATCCACATTGTTTTTTTCCCATTTCGAATCACTTTCCATAAAAGTATGTACCTCTCACAGTGAGAGCTTAATAAATAGGAAATTTTTAAAAACCTCTCATCTGTTCTGTTATTTTTGAAGACGTTGTCCCAGTCAATGCGGTTTAAGGCCTCCCTAAGCAGATTAAAATTAGCCTTCTGGAAATTCAATGTTTCTGCGATTTCTCAACAAAAAACACTATTGAACAAAAAGTGGAAATTGATTATATTGTGGTCACTATTTCCTAGGTACCCCTCTGTCTGAACCTTTGTCACCTTTTCAGGTCTGTTACTCACTACTAGGTCAAAAGGGCCTTCTCTGTAGTCGGCTCCTGCACCAGTTGGGAAAGGTAGCCATCTTTAGTTCTTGCCAAAAACCGGTTTCCTTTAGGAGAGGTTTCAATTTCCCAATTTATGTCTGAGTAGTTGAAGTTGTTCATAACAACAATATAATTGTGATTTGCCACCTAATCTATTTGTCTGAGGAGTACATCTTCTATGGGTTCGGTTATATTTTGTTGCCTAAAACAGACTCCTAAAATAACTTTATTATTACCACCCTACCCCTCCCCCTCATGTATAGCTACAGATAACTACTCCACATCCTCATTTCCTAGATCTATATCTTCCCACAGTTTTGGCTTCAGACAGGATTTTTCATAAAGACATACCCCCTTGTTCCGATTATTACAATCTTTTCTAAAACTATAGCCCTGTAAATTAACTGCCCAGTCAAAGCTCTGATCCAGCCAGATCTCAATTATCCCCAATATGCCATATTTTTCTTCAGAGAATAATAATTGAAATTCATTAATTTTATTGGTGAGACTACTGACATTGATAAATATGCAACTTAGATATGTATGGGGTGAAAAGAATAAAAAACACACATGCGGATTCAACCGCTGCTGTGGATACTTGTATACCTGAATATTGATACAGACGCTGCTGTGAATTTATATGATAATTCGCAAAATAAAATTATATATATATATATACATACATATATATACACACACACACACACACACACAGAGAGATATACACATACACACAGTGGGGAAAGTAGTATTTGATACATTGATGATTTTGCAAGTTTTCACACAAACGAAGAATGAAGAGGTCTGTAATTTTTATAGTAGTCACACTAACAGTGAGAGACAGAATCTAAAAAAAAAAGCCACAGAAAATCACACTGATTTTTTTAAATACAATGGGGGAAAAAGTATTTAGTCAGCCATTGATTGTGCAAGTTCTCTCACTTAAAAAGATGAGAGAGACCTATGAGAGACAGAATGAGAAAACAGATCCTGAAAATCGCATTGTCTGATTTGGAAAAAATTTATTTGCAAATTATGGTGGATAATAAGTATTTGGTCAATAACAAAAGTTCATCTCAATACTTTCTTATATATCCTTTGTTGCCCTGGCAGTGTGCTTGGGATCATTGTCATGCTGAAAGACCCAGCCACGTTTCATCTTCAATGCCCTCATCTTCAATGCTGATGGAAGGAGGTTTGCACTCAAAATCTCACGATACATGTCCCCATTCATTCTTTCATGTACATAGATCAGTCGTCCTGGTCTCTTTGCAGAGAAACAGCCCCAAAGCATGATGTTGCCACCGCCATGCTTCACAGTAGGTATGGTGTTCTTTGGATGCAACTCAGCATTCTCTCTCCTCCAAACACGATGAGTTGTGTGTCTACCAAACAGCTCTACTTTGGTTTCATCTGAGCCCATATGACATTCTCCCAAAACTCTTCTGGATCATCCAAATGCTCTCTAGCAAACTTCAGACGGGCCCGGACATGTACTGGCTTAAGCAGGGGGGACACGTCTGGCACTGCAGGATCTGAGTCCCTGGCGGTGAAGTGTGTTGCTGATCGTAGCCTTTAGTTACGTTGGTCCCAGCTATCTGCAGGTCATTCACTAGGTCCCTCCATGTGGTTCTGGGATTTTTGCTCACCGTTCTTGTGACCATTTTGACCCCACGGGGTGAGATCTTGCGTGGAGCACCAGATGGAGGGAGATTATCAGTGGTCTTGTGGTATGTTTTCCATTTTCTAATTATTGCCCCCACAGTTGATTTCTTCACACCAAGCTGCTTGCCTATTGCAGATTCAGTCTTCCCAGCCTGGTGCAGGGCTGCAATTCTGTTTCGGGTGTCCTTCGACAGCTCTTTGGTCTTCACCATAGTGGAGTTTGGAGTGTGACAGGTTGTGGACAGGTGTCTTTTATACTGACAAGTTCAAACAGGTGCCTTTACTACAGATAATGAGTGGAGGACAGAGGAGCCTCTTAAAAAAGAAGTTACAGGTCTGTGAGAGCCAGAAATCTTGCTTGTTTGTAGGTGACCAAATACTTATTTTTCACCATAATTTGCAAGTAAATTCTTTCCAAATCAGACAATGTGATTTTTGGGGTTTTCTCATTTTGTCTCTCATAGGTGAGGTCTAACTATGATGTCAATTACAGGCCTCTCATCTTTTTAAGTGGGAGAACTTGCACAATTGGTGGCTGACTAAATATTTTTTTTCCCCACTGTAATTTGTTTTTTATTGCATGAAATAAGTATTTGATACAATAGAAAAGCAGGAGGTCAGATGTTTTCTGTAGTTCTTGACCAAGTTTGCACATCTACAGCAGGGATTTGGTCCACTCCTCCATACAGATCTTCTAAAGATATTTCAGTTTTCAAGGTTGTCGCTGGGCTACATTGAGTTTCAGTTTCCTCCAAAGATTTTTGATTGGGTTCAGATCAGGAGACTGGCTAGGTCACTCCAGGACCTTGAAATGCTTCCTACTGAGCCACACCTTAGTTGCCCTGGCTGTGTGTTTTGGGTCATTGTCATGCTGGAAGACTCAGCTTCGACCTATCGTCAATGCTCTTACCGAGGCAAGGAGGTTGTTGGCCAAAATCCCATGGCCCCATCCATCCTCCCTCTTCAATATGGTGCAGTCATCCTGTCCCTTTTGCAGAAAAGCAGCTCCTATGTATAAGGTTTCCACCCTCATGCGTCAGGTTTGGGATGGCGTTCTTAGGGTTGTATTTATCCTTCTTCCTCCAAAACACAGAATTTTTTGGTATCCACTCGTTATTTTGGTCTCATCTGACCACATGGCCTTCTCCCATGCCTCCTCTGGATCATCCAGATGGTCACTGGTGAACTTCAAATGGGCCTGGACATGTGCAGGCGTGAGCAGGAGGACCATGTGTGCCCTGCCGGTTTTTAATCCATGACGGCTTAGTGTGTTACAAATTATAATCTTTGAGGTGAATGACCAGGTCCTCCCATGTAGTTCTGAGCTGATTCCTGACCTCTCTCAGAGTCATCACTCCACAAGGCAAGATCTTGCTTGGAGCTCCAAACTTTCTGGTCTTGGCCATGGCCAGAGGTTGGAGTGTAATTGAATGTGTGGACAGGTATCTTTTATACAGGTAACAAGTTCAAAGAAGTGCAATTAATACAGGTAATGGAGTGCAGAGTAGGAGGGCTTCTTAAAGAAAACCTAACAGGTCTGTGAGAGCCAGAATTCTTGCTGGTTGGTAGGTAATCAAATACTTATTTTATGCAATAAGATGCAAATTATTAAAAAATAAATAAATCACACAACGTGATTTTCTGGATTTTTTCCTCAAGATTCTGTCTCACAGTTGAAGTATACCTAAAATAAAAATTAGACCTCTCCAGTCTTTGTAGGTGGGAAAACTATATGTATCTAGTTCCAGATACTTTTCATGGTCTCCTGTGAAAACTTGTCGACAGTTACACTGGGTATCTCTATCTTATGGACTGCTGATATACATTAATTATTACAACTTATCTATATGTGGTTTAATTTGTATAAAAATTTGACTTCCTGATGAATTCCTATTAACAGCCTGGAAAGAAACCGGTTGAGTGCATTTACACATGGCATGCTGCAGGGCTGCATTAGCCTACGGTTCCATCTGGGGCCATCCCTATCGGGACAATGTCCCCATTATTGTGTTAGGTAGGGTTATATAGAAGGCATAGTAGGGATGGTCTCTTCCTGGCTTGCACATATATGTGGATAATGAGACAAAACATATATACAGATTATCGACACAGGTTAAAAAGTAAAGCTTTTCACAGATTATCATCATCAAATGACAATCTACAACAGGGACATATCAATTGGCTCAGCTCTGCCTTCTATAGAAGAGGCAGCTTGTTTGTAAAGGGAACATCAGTGGCCAAATTTGGATCCACATGACCTTTTTAGCATACAGAAAATATTCTTTGAATCCATAATCAAAATTCTCTGCGTCTTTAAAGGTACTATTTACAAGTTAGAAAACACTGCCATCTCCCATAAACATCACCACTCCGGTTCTTGGGTTGTTCCCGATATTGCAGCATTCACATAAATGAAACGGAGCTGCAATACCCAACAAGTGCTGCTATTTCAGGAAGTCAGCAGCCATGTTCTTCTAATCCTGTACAATCCCTTTAAGCTCACGGCTCCCACAAGAAGCACATCTGTATACGATAGAGCCCTGTTTTCCAGGTGGATTGCTTATATTTCTCCAAGATTTCAGACATGAATGAGATTCAATATAAAAAAAACATGAACAATATAATTTTTAATTGAGTTGATTGCATTATTAAATAGAAATAAAAACAATAGGCAAATAAGCAATGTGGAAAAAATAGCAAAAATAAATTTCTTACTTTGTTCATCAGAAATTCACAGGGATACAATGAGAAAAAAAAATCATTATTGTGCAGCAAAAAATAGGGCTAGAGGTTGTACTGTGGCGGGTGAACTACAAGTCCCAGTTTTCCAAGAGGAAAACACATTTCTGAATAAAAAAGGTATAGCCCTGTACTAATTAGGAGGGGATGGTGCATGACAAAGACCATCACAGAAAATTCCTGTATCATGCCCAGCCCCCTTATACCTAGCACTAGGCAAAAAGAGTGAGTTTTGTTGACCCTGCTCTTCAGACTAAACCTGGCCACATACCGTTTTCTGAAAAAGCCAGACGTTAGTTTCTAGAAAACATCCTATTTGAAGTATGTATAACGGCATATTCACAGTGCCTGGGGTTTCTGTACATCAGTCGTCTCCAACCTTTAATTCCAGATGCTGCAGTTATGACATTCTGGGAATTGCAATTTTTTTAAATCATCAAAAGAGCAACAAGATGGGATCAAAAGCCGCAGCATGATGGGAGCTGTAAATCTGCAACAGCTGTCAAAGGTTTGAGGTGTGGGAAAGAACGATTAAGCATATTGCACACCCAATCCTTCTCTTCTGTCAGATGACAGTCAGGACACCCATACCCATAAGATTGTCCACTAGTCCTGCTGAAATATATGGGTTCAGCCAACATTGTGCTTTTACGTATAGAAGCCTTAAGACCTTACAAATGTTGCATCAACTCCAGTCATAGAACTATCGAATGCTAATGTAAATACATCCTGTCAAGCACTGGTCTCAAAGTGGTGACTCTCAAGCTTTTGCGAAACTACAGCTTCCACAGTGGCCAGACAACCCATGAACACAGAGTAGGGACCAATGGTATAGAGGGACACAATTACAAACAGTCAGTATATCATTATAAGGGATCAGAGCACTATTCTTTGAGAAAGGAAGCAGGACAGTTGAAGATCTCTCCTCAAAGACTTGGACATAAAAGGTGATTTTTGCTACCCGAGCTACAGCAAGATATGATAGAAAGCAAAGATCTTGGTTTCTCTCTGCCTACTTTATCATATGCACATAGAGTAAATCCTGAGAGAACTCCTTAAGAGACAGTAGAAGTCCTGCTTATCCCACTCACATACAGCGATTACCAGTTTCTGCTGTTCTCACACTGAGACAGGGAAAGCAGTCACACTACATGGGCAGAGCTTCTACTGCCTCAAAGAGTTTCAACAGGATTCATGGTTACATGCATATATAAATTTAAAGCAGGACTTCCAATTAAAAATTACAGAGTTCAACTTCCCTCCCATGATTATATCCTGCTCTCAGATAAAGTAGCATAAAATCACCAGACAGGTTTGCTTTAAAATGATCAAATCCTCACTACCTACAGTGACCATTAGAGCAACCTTGGCTTTTTACTGAAGACAACTTTAGTAAGCTTCCCCCCATTTGGGGAGTGCATTTTACTGCATGGCTGTGCAAAGGGAAGCAGAAGATTTGGAACTTTGTATTAAAAAACAGCAAGACAAGAAACAATTTTTACGCTCCCAGATCTGTAAAAAGTGTGAAGATTAAGTAACAGTTGGGTTCTAGACGTTCAACTAGCATGTCATGCTGGGACTTGTACTTCCAAGCCAAAGTGTTTTTTTGTTTTACTTCTGGCGTACAGTATTGGATCGACAGTCTCATTCTGGGCGTGTGATTAAATATATCCATTTTCTATGTAAAAAAGCCAGTCTGGTCAAATTTAGGGTTATGCAACATTGGATACAGGTGAACAAAAAAAAAAAAAAAGCAACTTTACTATTCATCAGCCCTTAAAACCGCCTTGGCCACTAACTGCTCAGATTTCTGTGATTTGAAGATCCATTCCCTTTCATTAGCATCACAACATTTAAAAGAGAAGCCCAACATGTCCCGGAGATTGTCCTATATGGCTTCTATGTAAGTGAATTTAGCACACAATCATGGCTTCTAGATTCCAAGGTTTCTGGCAAGTTCATCACACTATAGAACTGGGCCCACGAAGACCCACACCTCGCGCAAACTGTTCTAGAAGACCGCTGATTGCCCCTGAAGGACTTGGTGGCACCGTTCTTACGCCAATTGTGGTATTATAGGCAGATAGAAAGATGGACTGGACAGCTTCTAGTCGAGTCATCCGTTCTGTCTGTGCTGTGTGCCTGTAAGAGAAGAACAGGATATTAAATATTCTTGTTAACAGAAGGGGAGGGGGGCGGGGGGGAAATTCTGAAGCTCTTCCTCAGAATTTGTCAGGACAATGTTGACAGACACACTTCTAACAGCTTAGCTAAGTATCTATCCTGGATTGTAACCCATTTCAGTCAACTGCATAGCACATGGCGTCAGCACTTTGGGGAACATTTATTATGGGAATTGCAGCAAAATAAACGTGGTGTTTAGCCTGTGCAGACAATATGGGAGCTAGACGTCTGGCGTCTTTTCAGCACGATATCCAGCGAAGCCCCATTCGTGATCGTTTTAAATCTCGGCGGGGGTGTGTGGGGTGGGAGCATGCACTAGAACCATATGAAGCTACATATTTATAGCTTCGTTACGACATTTGTAGGCGCATTACTGCTGGAACAGGTATACCACTTTCAAAGTGGTATACCTGAGCCAGAAATGTCATTCAAGCGCTAGAATGCGCCTGATTTATGAGCCACAGTAGAGCGGGTTCATAAATCAAGCAAATTCTATAATATTGCGCATGAAATTTGGTGTTTAAACGCCAAAATTTCATACATGCCGCCCTATGCGTTTAAGACAGTTTCTAGATACTTCTGTGTCTTCTCTGACATAAGGGGTGTGACCTTGGTAAACTGGCATAATAAGTGGAATAAAGTAAGTAAACGAATAGGAGGTGTAAAGCGAAATGTGTCGCATTGTAAGACAGTATAGTCTATCATAGTGTTGATAAACGTGGCACATGTTAGAACGGTTTAGTCTAAGTATTGGTTAAGTACAACACATACTGGGGTAGATTTATTAATACTGTCCAACCAGGAGCTGCTCAGGAACTTTAAGGCGCAGCTACAATGGAAGCTTGAAGGATTATGGATGTTGTCCTGGTCACAAGTAAAGTATGCTTAACTCCTTAACGAACGCCCGTCATTTGACGTTGGCTGGTGCAGGTCGTTAGTTTGCAGCGACGTCTTTTGACGTCGGATCGGATTTTGCGGAGCCCGGCGCCGTAGCACCGCTGGGAACGGGGCTGTACTACACAGCCTGTTCCCAGCACAGCTCCTGCAAGCACTTTAACCCTATGATTGCCGCAGTTAGTCACCGCAGCGCAATCAAAGGGTTTCCCTGCTCTGTTGGGTGATCGGGACACCCGGTGACCCGACAGAGCCCGGGGAACAGCTGCACAGTCAGCCCTGGGGACCTAGAGTAGCCCCACGGCTGTTTGTAACAAGCCAGTGATCAGGGCAGACTGTGTGTTGCCCTGATCACTGCCCTGTGTCAGACTGACACAGATTACAATGTATTAGCATATATGAATATGCTAATACATTACTAAGTGTAAAGTAAAAAAAAAAAAAAAAAAAAACGTAACACCATTATAGTTCATGGGATTTAATTTTTTTTTTAAAACATAAGTGTAAAAAAAAAAAAAAATTTTATATAAATTGTGCATACATTACACACACAAAAAGACCCTACATATAAGGTATCCACATGATCGTAATAACCTGTATAATTAATCTAACAAGTCATTAAGTGTGAAATGTGAATGTTGTAAATTTAATGTGAATTTTAACTATTCCCCCATAAAGTACAACTCGTCTCGAATAAAACGAGGACTCATACAACTGCATCACTGAAAAAATAAAGTTACAACTGTTGAAACAAAGGAGGCAAAAACTAAATAAAATGTTCTGGTCATTAACTACTTTTCAGGCGTTCGGCTGAATGGGTTACGCAAAGTAAAGATAGATATAAGGGCACAGGGTTTTTAAATGCAAACTTGCTCCACCAAAACCATCTAATTTAGCTTCTGATAATTTTGTGAGCTGAGGTCAATCTGACCTCGGGTCAATCGTGCATCTATATTAGTTGCATGATTGAAATTGCTAGATTTGAAACCCTGAAGTTGTAAGTGATCTTGAAGAAATATGACCGAGGCATCCTGCAATCATCTGATTCATGTCTTTCTCCCTCTTTTCAAAGGTATGTGTGTGACTACCAATCCTCAGCCATCCCTCTGAAATATATGCTGTATTATATTGTGCATTTGAATTGGTATGTGTGTAAAATACAATCCTCTGCCATCCCTCTGCTCAAACATCTGCTGTATTATATTGTGCATTTGAATTGGTATGTGTGTGACTACAATCCTCAGCCATCCCTCTGAAAATATCTGCTGTATTATATTGTGCATTTGAATTGGTATGTGTGTGAATACAATCCTCAGCCATCCCTCTGATTATCTGCTGTATTATATTGTGCATTTGATTGATTTATGTTGAAACAGACTAGGCATCCCAGGTCTGTGTTCCCTAATGAACCTTTGTTTAATTTATTCAGCCATTTGATCCCAAATCTTACATAGAAGTCTGTTTTCTGTGAGAGGGCCATTTGTTATCCACCACATTTTACAACACCTGAGTTCACAGAGATAGGAATGGACCAGCTCAGAGCACACTATAAATTTTGTGAGCTGAGGTCGCAATCTGACCTCGGGTCCAATGTGATTCTATTTTAGTGCCAAGATTTGAAATTGCTAGTTAAACTAAAATAAATAATATATAAAATAAAAAAAAATAAATTTATAAAAAATTAATAAAGATTTTAAAAATTTGAAAGTGGATAGTTTGTAAGTGATCTTGAAGGAAATATGGACCGAAAATGGGACATAAGGGGGCCAGGAGAAGGCTTTTTCTGTGAAGTTACCTTATCTTTAATTCCACAAATCATTCACCAAGCTCCTAATGCTATTCTCACCTTGCAGCCATCTCCCTTCTACTTGTACCACCCAGTCTCAACCCCCTGACAATTCTAATCCATATCAGCGCTCTATCCTCCACTCACCCATGTATACATCCCCACACACTGTTCTCCCTTTTTAACCAACCCAAAAATCGCCAGCTTGCATAGTGCTGCTCAAACGCGCTCCTTACTCATCACTTACCATCTGCTGTCGCTTTTCCTTTTTCCTGCTTCTCGCTGCTGGTGACAATCTCTCCACCCCGGGCCCTCCTTCCTTTACTGCGCTCATCCCACTACCTCCTACCTTCCATAGAAACCCTGCAACCTGCTCGCTATTCGCTGTACGTCTTTCCCTGCCCTTTTAAATGTGACCTGTGGAATGCCAGATCTGTTGGCAAACAAAACTCACTGTGTTCATGGACCTGTTTCTTTCTCATTCCACTCTACCTGCTGGCCCTCACAAGGAAATCATGGCTCCAGGCACTTGACACCGCTTCCCTTGTGCTCTAACCTATGGCGGCCTACTCTTCACCCACACCCCAGACCCCCGAGACAGGCGGGTGGAGGAGTCGGCTACTTCTCTCTCCACACTGCACTTTACCTCAGGTAATTCCTCCGCACCCTCCCTCAACTTTTCCCTTTTTGAAGATCCACACCATTAGAATTTTCGGACATTTTCCATCAGCGTCGAGTTGTGTACAGACCCCACGGCACACCCTGCCAATTTCTGGATAATTTCGCTGCCTGGCTCCCCTATTTACGCTCTTCTGAAATGCCCACTCTCAACATGGTTGATTTCAACCTCCCCATTGATGCCCCCATGTCTCCTTCTGCCTCTCGGTTTCTTTCAATGACCTCTTCTCTTGGCCTCTTGCAGTTTACTGCTCTCCCACCCACAAGGATGGGAACTCTCTTGATCTGGTCTTTGTCGTTCTCCATTCAATTTCTTAACCGCACCCACATTACTCCTTATGCTCTCTTGATCATAAACCTTATCTCTTTTAATATCCAATTTCAGCTTCCTCTGGACACACCTGCCCTTCACCCATTCAGAAATATCCGCTCCATTAACACCCAGGAACTCATAGACACCATTTAAGTCATCCACTGACCCAATCTCTCCCTCTCTGTCCTGACCTGGCTCCCGTCAAACATTACAACGCAACCTCACCAAACCACCCTGGAACATATTGGCACACTCACACACCGTACCACCAGGTCAGGACGCCGGCAGCCATTGGCACTCACTCAGACTCGGTTCCTGCAAACGATGATCCAGGTGTGCTGAGCGTCTGTGGGAAAGTCGAAGTGACCTGCAGACTTTCTTCCACTACAAATTCATGTCAGGACTTATCACACTGCCCATTCACGCGACCAACAAAAATATTTCACCTCCCTCATCTCAACACATACACAATAACCCAAAACGCTGTTTGACACCATCCACTCCCTTCTCAGGCCTAAAGCTCAGGCCCCGGAGTCTCTGACTCTTGTGCTGTGGACCTGGCCACTCACTTACAAATGAACAAAATTGACAGTATCCGTCATAACATCTCATCACAAAACCCCAAGTACGAACCAATCTGTCCCTCCCCGCAGATCCTCTAGTGTGTTCTTCAGCTCCTGACCCAACGACAGAAGAAGTATCAAGGCTTATCTGTCTGCTCGTATCCCACCACCTGCTCTAGCGATCCCCATTCCCTCCCACTCTCCAGTTCTATTTCTCCAGCTATCCTCTCTCACCTTCTGCATTCTGTTAACCTCGCTTCATCAATGGGATTTTCCCTCCTCCTTTAAACGGCTACTATAACTCCCCTTACTAAAAAAACCCTCCTGGACCCATCCTGTGCTGCCAACTACAGACCAGTCTCTAACCTTCCTTTATCTCTTAGCTCCTGGAATCCTGGTAATACTCTCGCCTAATACGCTATCTCTCTGCTAACTCTCTTCTGGATCCTCTCACAATCAGGTTTCCGCTCTTTACACTCCACAGAACTGCTCTAGTTAACGTCTCTATCGAATCTCCCACACTGTAAATCTCAGGGCAAATATCTGTTGTTCTTCTGGAATCTATCTGCAGCATTTGACAATGTTGATCACCATCTTTCCTCTGCATGCTCAGGCATCACATTGGGGCCCATTCCAGGACACTTGCTCTGCTGGTTCTCTTCCTACCTCTCTGACCGCTTCTTCAGTTCTATTTGCAGGTTCTACTTCCTTGCTCTCCCTCTTGCCGTAGGGGTCCCTCAGGGGTCAGTTCTTGAGTCCACTCCTCTTCTCTATCTTTACAGCCCCCATTGCCAAACCAATCAGTTGATTTGGCTTTCCAGTACCACCTCTACGCTGATGACACTCAATTATTACACCTCTTCCGAGACCTAACTCCTGCCCTGCTACAAAACACCAAGTGACTGTCTGTCGCTGTCTCTGACATCATGTCATCTTCTATCTCCAAACTAAAACCTCACAAAAAAAAACCGAATTATTGTTTTTCCCCATCTACTAACAAACCCCATCTGCTATTTCTATCTCAGTGTGTGGCATCTCCATAACTCCTAGCAGCGGCCGATGTCTTGGGGTTATTCTAGACTCTGATCTGAACTTCACCCTTTATCCAATCCTTGCCGCGCCGGTCACTTGCACCTCAAGACATCTCCAGAATCCGTCCTTTTCTCACTGTGGAAACAACTCAAACTTCAATGTTGGCCTTATTCATTCTCGTATTGAATACTGTAACTCCTTGCTTATCGGTCTCCCTCTCTGGTAAACTCTCCCCTCCAATCTATTCCTGAATGCAGAGCCAGGCTTGTCTTTCTCTCCAGCAGCTATGACTGATGCCTCTACCTGTGTCAGTCACTGCACTGGTTGCCCATCCAGTACAGAATAAGCATAAACTAATCATCTACTCAAAGCTCTCCCACAGTGCTGACCCCCATACATATCCCTCCCTCATCTCTGTTACCAACCTGCCCGCTCTCTCCGCTCAGCTACGACATCCAAACTACAGATTACAATCATCATAAACCTCCCATGCCCGTCTTCAAGATTTTGCACGTGCTGCACCCACTTCTCTGGAACATCCTTCCACGTACCTCAAGGCACAATCACCAGCCTTTGCAGTTTTAGGAGTGTCTGAAAACAATCTTCTCAGGCAGGCCTACAAAACCACTAATTGTTAACCCCATATTCTATCACACACTTTTGTCACTCCCTACCACTAGGGCAATCACAGGCACTAGCTGTATATAGATGTTACAGTCATGGTGGCAGGTTCACCAAATTATTATGTAAACCCTGAGCTCACTGTTCCCATATTTATAAAGCATGGCTGGGCCATTGTAAATTTAGCACTTCTCCCCCTTTGTTTCCCCCAGGGCACCCTCTTAGATTGTAAGCTCTTGGCGAGAGGGCCCTCAACTCGTGTTCCCACCTGTAAAGTAGCTCTCACTGTGTAATGTCTGTCTTTTGTCTGTAATTATACCCTCTACATTGTAAAGTGCTGCGAAATATGTTGGCGCTATATAAATAAAGATTATTATTATTATTCTTACACCCAATTATATTATTTTGTTAAGAAAGTGAGAAAGTGAGCAAATTAGGACTCCGTTTCAATGGCAGAATTATTTTTTGTGCTTATGGGCTGACATTTTAGAACAGATACATTTTCATTGGATATTACATTGTTTATGATTGCTACATTATTTATTCTATGGATTTCTTATAACATTTTATTCTATTTATGTCACTTGTTTGATTTTTTTTTTTTTAGCTGCTATGAAACCTAGCATGTAGATAAAGTGGTCATATGCACATAAATCCAGCGTGTACACCATATATAAAACCTTTTTTGGGAGAAAGTTTTACCATTTATTGTTGATTTTTACTATGATGAATAACTACTATGAATAATTATAGGAGAGTACTACAATCTGATTATATTATTTAGTAACCCTCAAGTTTTTTTGTCTTCCAAAATCGTTTCAGCTGCTTGATGTCAATTCTTCTGAGTAATAACATACTAAATTTACTCACAAATATTAACTATTGTGGGAGTGTACTTTCTCATGTGTTCTACTCACCCAAAAGTTTTCCTTATTAACACTAGAGAAAGTGAACAAGGCTGGGCAGTATAAACACTGCTTATATGATCATCACTGAAGATACGTGCACGAGATTCGCAAAACAAATCTGGAGCATCTTTTGTTATATGTAGCCTTTCTTATTTCGTTGAAACTGTATGAAGAATTGGTGTTATCACTCCCTAGTCAAAAGTTGTGTGTCCTTACACACTATGAAGTTATACCCTATATAGTATGACACTGTCAGCACCGATTGGACACCCGACTGACAAAGGCAACGGTAACACTAAGTTGTCATAAATAGTTGTTAATAGATTCCCATGAGGAATTACAGAAACCGCACAAGTCAGTTCAGAGAGTGGTGTAAAGTTCAGAGGACTCAAGTCTTAGGGCTTCATCTCTAAGGCCTGGTTCACACTGCTTATTGCCAGCGTAATTGCGGGACAGATTTCGCCCTGGAATTACGCTGGCAGCCGTGCAGTGGGGCGGGATCTCGCCGGCCCCATAGACTATTACCTATGGCGCGTACGCGCCGTAAATAATTCACGTCACTTTTTCCCCCCGCGGCGTATTCGCCGAGCGGGGAGGAGAGACGGAATCCATAGTTCTCTAGGAGAACTGTGGATTACCGTAGTTACTGGGACGGATTGGAGCCGTACTGAAGCACAAATACGGGCCGGAGTACGGCGCCAATCCACGCCCAAATAAGCCGTGTGAACGAGGCCTTAGTCTATCTCATGGAAACCCCTCTGAACCATGACAGGTGTAACAAACAACATATGTATAGTTAAAGGTCCTCTTCACTCAATACGTTGGCTTTATAAAGAACTTTAATAGAGGAGCATTATATTTTGCGATTTTAATTCTACCCACCCAACCGAATACAAAACTGCTTTTACTTTAAGACAAAACCTTTAATGGTGCTAGAACACAATGGTAATAACGTACAAAAAATAAGGCTCTAAAATCACAAGATGCCATGATTATAAAAGCATCTCATCAGCTTTGTAGGGAAGACAAAAAGACCTAAATGTAAAGAAGAGAACCCCCAATTACTGCTGTGGTGCATTCCCACTGTTAAATTGCCTAGTCAGACACCTAATTTTTCAATTGTATAAAAGTGTCATAGGAAGACAATTCAATTGTGAGAAAATGGTTGCATCCTGTAGTTACTTCAAATGTAGTTTTGATATATAGCTCTAATTTTCCAATTATACAAGTAACATTGTATTCCTAAGACACAAGCTGTTAAGTTATGCATGGTATATTCAGTTAGACACACATACACTATAGACCGATATTAAATAGACCTACAGATGTCATAGTACCAAAATATCTGGTCTCGTCTGGTCAGTGGTTCAAGGCAAAAAATCCAGCATATAGCCATGCACTCCTTGTAACAAGCATGTGTAGTGGAAGATCAGTGACTTCCGAGCTGGCAAGCAAAGGTTGTCTTCAATCGTTTGAAAAGTGGTAGCCACATAAGCTTGAAGAACTGGATCAAAATCCATAAAATAGTCTAATTCCTCAGGAAGAATGGTCTCTGAACAGCAGCACATGAAGTACTGCATGGAGACTGGGTTCCCAAAGTCAAGCAGCTGCACATAAGCCTGAGATTTTTAGTTGTGACATAAAGCAGAACTCTGGAGCACTTGAAACATATTCTGAAGTGACAAATGTTTCACAATTTCGGCTTGCTGCATCCCAGGAAGACACCTCTTTCCCAAATGCAAAAGGTCAAGGTAATATTTGCTGAAGGTGTAATCTCCGTAGTCATGTTTTCATAGTTCCATTTTTAAATAAAGACAACACAAGGTGCTTCGTAGGAAAAGAAAAAACATCACTGACCAGATCCCTGACCTGAACTGATTGAATAAGTTGAACATGAACTGGAATGCCCACTAGAAGCCAGGCTCCATCTGATAATGGCACTTGTGGCCAAATACATCCACATCTTTGCCGACTTTTGAGAACAGCAAAAACACTCTGGCAGTAAAGGGAATTAACTCTATATCAATACACATGGTGTAGCAACGGGACATTTAACAAGCACCTAGATGATGGCATGGGTTACTTGTCCATTTTGTCGGAAAGTGTATGAATGATAGGCCCGCTCGAGATCCTAGTTTCAATTTTGCAGTTGGGCTGATCAAAAATAAACAGCAAAAATCCATCACCCTCCTGTATATAAAGCTACGAATTGTGGTAACTGCATGTTCCAGCAAGTGGGCATACCCTGTAACTGGTACTCTGAACAGCTCTCCGGTATCCATGGCACTATTGTGCAGCCAATGATCACCTACATTTTGAAGAAAATCAAATCGGCAACAATTTAACCAGTGCAATTCCGGAGAAAAGTCTGATGTATTAGTGGTGTATTGGTAAACCTCAAAATGGGTGTCCCCACCAGGCACTGGCTAAATCACCCTCATATCCATCATGGGGTACCTATAAACTCCATCCTATGCGATCAGTGTGTATGGGGAAACCATAACAAAACTTTAAACGTGTACTACCACAAAGGCATGAGTGTGATGGGTTTTTCCACGTAAGGTCGAGGGGTCTGCTGCACGTTTTCCTTTGTTTATTTTAAATGACTCTTCGGGCCATTCCTATATTCTATTGCCTGCTAACAATTCAGTTCCACTGAAGACCTAATCTACACTAGCCTCCTCTCCCAAGGTGCCATGAAATAGTATGTATTAGTTATACATGCTATATACACCATGTAGGAGAGGTACTTAACTTTTACAGTGTTTGAGGAAGGTGGAGCTCAATGCAATTTTATAGCTATAGAAAGCATCCCTGACCAGCAGTAAAAGCAGCCAGTTTTGCAACTAACATTACTGGATATGAATCACATACATTTATTGGGCTGTATTTATAGCAGGTTACAAGTTAACAAGTGAATGTGCACTAGGGTGGCTCTTAAAAATTTAAGTTTAAAATTTTCAGTTTTCATTCCTTCAAGCTGTTCCACCTGATGAGTTGATAATTGGATAATTTTGGATAACATTTAGATGTGACCTCAGGGGTCTACAATAGGGTGGCCCTTAGCACAAGGTGAAAAATTAAAGTGGTTAATTCAAATGCCTCACCCCCTGAAGTTGTTCCACTTATGAAGAGAAGAATTGGACAGAATTTACAGGTGGTCCTTTCATTTAAAAAAAAAAAAAATTCCACGAATAGCAACCTGTAAATGCTGTACAACTGCAAAAAACAAATTACACATATTCTCCTCTTCATAAGTGGAACAACTTCGGGGGGAGGTTTGGAATTAACCACTTTCATTTTTTCACTTTGTGTTAAGGGCCACCCTAATGTACACATTTATTGAGGACAGACTAGGTGAGGGTGATCAGCTGTGCACTATTGCCCTGTGAACAGGAGCAGACGAGAACAGTTGAGCCTCTGCAGTTCTACAATGCTAGGTCTATGGGGACTGTGCTAGCCAAGTACACTTCTCCTAAATTGCTAGACTGCTGACACTCAGTCAAATGTCAAGTGTTTTATTTTTAGAAGCAGCTGGTCCCTGGTCGTTCCAGCTGCCCGAAATATGCATATCTGAGCATTTATATACCAGGTTAACACATTACAGCAATGTATTTTACTTTTGCATTGCCACCATGTTGTAAAAGGCCAACTGCTGGGAATTCTATTCTTGTACATAGGGGGCTGTAATATAATAGCTGTATTCCTTATATACTTGCAGATACAATGCTGTATTATAGGAGTTCTAATTTTGTACAAAGAGTTAAGTATTACAGTGATAACATTCTTGTACATCAGAGGGTGGCATTATAGTAGTTTTAGTCTTGCACATAGGAGGCAGTATCAGTTGTAATAGTCCTAAAGGGGGCAGTATTAGAGGATTTACACTAAAATCTGGGTGGAAAGCTTCAGATTATACCGAATGTGAATCTGCAGCATAGCATGAACAGCACAGATATTGCTAACCTGAATTTTTCCATGATATGAAATAAGTAACATGGTACTTGCTCTGTGCAGTTTCTGTTGAAAAACAGGATGCAGATTAGCCACATTCAATGGGGCTAATCCACTCCCAGGTACACGAGGAAAGTTGCCATACGAAAGAATGTTAGCAGTGGATTTTTCCTTACAGAAGATCTGCCATGTTAACATCCATTTATGCTAGTTATTTTCTTTATATTCTATATATTTATATTCTATATTCAGAAAGGCAGTACTATACTAGTGATATTCTTTAGCTACGTCTATATAAGGAGCAATATTAAAGTATTTATATTCTGTTCATAAGTGACAGCATTATAGTATTTATATTGTACATAGGGAGCAGTATTACAGCAGTAATATTCTTTATATTCTTGTACATAGGAGCAGTATTCTAGTAACTATTTTTTGTAAATAAGGTAAAGTATAGTTGCTGTACTTTTATCCAATATAAAAATATAATGATTCGTCCTTATAATATGATTAGTCACTTTTTTAAGAAGTACAACTTATTGAGATTATTTGAAACCAAGTATTGAATACACGTTCCAATTGCTGTAGTCACTTGCTGCCATTTGGGCTTGGCAGCAAGAAGGCCCCATGGAATTCATAATCTTATAATGATAAATCCGACAAAGCCATCTATTATTTTTGATATGGAAACTAGCATTTCACACAGACTAAAGGACTCTCTAGTGAATTAGGACACTTAGCCCTATCGTTTGGAAAAAAATATTCATGCCAGGCAGCTTCTAAACCGTGCCCACTTGGGAGGGAGGGGGGGGGGGGACAAAATAAAAAAAAAAAAAACACCAAAAAACCCCCCCAACATTCTATATAGAGTAGAAGATTTTAAAAATAAAATACAAAAAATGCAGCACTTGAAAGTCCAATTTACGGACTAGGAAGTTTTATGACCATCTTAAAAAGGTCATCCAGGGTTTATCTCATGCAGAATATCAATGCTTGGAGTTTTGAGGATTAATTTTCATGCTAATTTGTATTTTTCTTAGAACATACTAATGGGTAATCGAAGGAAAGCTATTATGAAAAAAATCTGTAATGGAATCTCAGGAGGAGATCTGCAGCCCATCACGGTTTCCAATACTTTGGGGCAACACAACAGTCCGAATGCTCATTCACTGAAGGTAAAGAGCAGCTGACACTCTGGATTCCACTTACAGGCCATGTAGGTTTGTCTTTGGGAAGTAAAGGGGAGGAAGATCCCGGGCCCCGGGGATACCTTTTGGTAAAAGGAACACTCCCACCCTCCGATACCATCTGCCAGCTGCCATAGTCTGTAGAGACGGAAGATCCAGGTAGGGAATGGTCCGCTGATCTGAGTCGAAGAGAGAGAAAGGGAAGACCATGGGATGAGTGTCTTCTATTAAAAATAAAAAACAAGCCCTGTCCCTTCATCCCTTTGGGAAAATCCCGTTTTGCGAAGCTCTTGTCACTCTGCATCAGTGAAGAGAACTGCAGACAGTGCTGTCCTCCAGGAGATTGTAGAGACGTGGGGCCAAGGAACTGCTCTCTCCAAGAGATGGTCAAGGGTTCTCTTATAATGCGGAGCTATTGCAAAGCCAAGGTGCATGCAGACACCAGCACACCCAAAGCGTGAGGACGCAGCAGATTACTAGGGTCTTCATATTAAAAGATCCAGACAACAGCCAGAAGCAAGTTATAGAAAACCAAACACTTTTCAGCTGCAGATAGGGCTTGGGAGAGTTTAAAAGAAACACCACTGCCCAAGAGAAAAAGGCTGGAAAAAGGAATCTTTAGACAAGAGGTCATGATTAGTTGATTAAGGTTTTATTTTAATTCAAGGCAAAATTATTTCATTGGATTTGCACAATAGTGAAGATTAGCACAACACACAGTGTAATGTGGTAGTACTGTAAATGCACCATTACAAAATAACAACCACTAAAAGTCTAGGACCAATCGGGGTTAACGGTTTTATCTAATGAACGGGAGGGGGGGAACCCCTTTTCAGTGCTATGCCTGCTGGTGATATATGTGGGTACAGCTTTAAAATCCCTGATGATTGTCCATCTTTGTAGGGAAACCACATCTGGCAATGAATTTTTCCCCCAGTGGGCCCCTCAGAGAAATGTAAATTACATGATACCCTTCAAAAGAACAACCTTCTAGTTTTTAAACTGCCAGAAGAGCAGTTCTCCACCCTGGTTTATAGAAAGGACACATAGAAAAGTGAGGTCATTAAAAACATCAAAAAACAAATTACTAAAGAGCCACCTATAGGTGTAATGCTGACTATAACTTAACTAGTAGGACACCTTTTATACACACCAATATTTGACCAATATTTCTGGCCAGGACAATTTCCCATTTCATCTTATGCTTTTCTTCTGTAAACCTGGCAGGTCAGACAGCGATTGTATTGCACAACCTTTGCACCAGTTAACCAGTCTTTCCTTTGCATCTCCAAGTTATCCTTATGACCCCAAGACACCTTTCTTGGCTATACAACGTTGCCTCTTAGGCCATGTTCACACGGCTTATTTTGGGCCGTATTTCAGTCCGTAATTCGCGACGTAGTGCCCGAATTAAGGGCTGAAATACGTCCCAGTCATTACAGTAATCCACAGTTCTCAGAGAACTATGGATTACGTCTCCTCTCCCCGCTCGCACAATACGCCGCGTGGGGAGATAAGTGACATGCAACTTCTTCACGGCGTATACGCGCCATGGATAATGCATGTCTATGGGTCCGGCAAGCTGCCGCCCACCCACCCTCGCTGCACTGCAGCCGGTGTAATTGCGGGCGAAATACGTCCCCGCAATCACGCCGGCAATCACGCCGGCACTAGCCTTATAGTAAAAAATATTTAGCCCCTATTATGATGCATAGTACTATATTAATTTCCTGTTTGTGTGTGAAAACATAATAATAGTCTATAGTTACATAAAACAGACTGTGTGTCTTATGCAAAGTAGCTTTGGTTTTCATATTTTTCAAAGCCTTCTGATTTGTTTTGGTTCGACACACATGAATTAGACTCCACATGCTGAGAAGGACTTGGGCAAGTCAAATACAGAGTTGTAAAAACCTAAGTCTGCAATGATCATGCCAGCTGACCACACTGCGCGATGTTCTTTCCTTACAGAATATAGTATGGGTGCTGTTCGTACTTGAATTAATAGATTCATAGTCAACTTAGAGATGGCTAGATCTACCCAGCCAGAACTCCACTAGAATCTAGGGGAATCCTTAAAATTTTTTGCATGAACAATCATATATGTTTTTGTAACTTCCACCGATTTCAGTCAAGAGGTAAATTTGTGGCCAACAAATTTTGCTTTGTTCTTTGTAATAAGGGCACTTTCTCTCTAAATGCTTGTCTATATGTCAGAGCGGTATGCTCTGAACCAAATTAGATGTCCTGCTGCTCCCCCTCCCCTTTCACAGCGTGCAGTCTTTCCAATACCAATACTGCAGCTGCATCCCCCTCCTCTCTGCTTAGCATTTACTTTCTTACAATTAATGGATTTTGTGGTGATCAAGAAGGTTTCTGAAAAAGTAGAGAGTCTACAGGCAGTGAAGGAAATTGCAAGCTGCTGGAAATTGAAGAAGATGCAATTTTCCCCTAATCAGGTACATTACAAAGATAGATAAACATCTTTCTCTTACACACACGTACTGCACAGAAAAAGCATAATGTATTAAGCATTACGTCTGATATAATAAAATACTGTATTTAAAAACTATTGAAAAATGTTTGCATTAAAATATTATACATTTATTTAAGACACTATTCATTTCCTTGGCTGGTTGTTATTGAGCACACGTTTTAGCCTAATATTTTAGCATAATAATTTCCCTCTGCCTCAGAAAAATCAACACACCACTGTAAAATGAGGTCAGCCTTCAGCAGTCTCTGTTAGCATCGTGCTAATCTGGGAATAGGGAATGTGTGGAGAACTGCAGCCGGGGCTTCAGAACCCACCGCACCTGCTATTACTAAAATACATGCCAATTTGCTGCTTTCTCTCCACTTATGCCACAGTATCGCCACTGGGGAATGGAATGTAGTGTTGTGTTATGGGAGCTGAAAATACAAAGACTAACTGGCCGTAAAATCAAGATTCAGCGTCCGATAGCTGCAGGGTCAGACTATTCAATCAGACTATAGTATAAGTCACTCATTCCCAGCATAGTATGAACATGTGCTTAAGTAATGATGTGTTATGTAAGCAGATTACAAGCCTGCTCCTCTACATGACACTGGGCGTATATCACAAAAAAAAAAAAAAAAAAAAAAAGGACAACAACACGCGTCTCATTTTATGATTGAGGAAGAAAAGGAAAAAAAGAATGGAATTTGGGATGCTGAAGAGGGTTGGATTAAATACTTCTGTTTTGATCCCTGTCCACAGTCACCCATCAGACAGGAAGAAAAAGGAAGCAGTCATCAAGTGCAGGATAGGAAACAGTCAACAAGCTGGCTATCCAACACCACAATAACACTTTAGCCTACTTCCTATACATTAGGGAGACGGACAGGTTTTTTTCTTAATATCAAATTAGAAACTGAAAATTAAGAAAATCTAATGTACTTTTCAATAAAATAGCAGTGCGAGCATTTTCATTATCCAACTCAAATTTTTACAGTATAAAGAAATGTGTTGCCACATTGAGCTTTTCTGTAGATCACTTGACTAATATTTAGTTGTGTAACCATTATTTCTGAGAACTGCTTTACTTCTATGTGGCATGGAGTCAACCAACGTCTGACACCTGAAAACAGGTCTTCCAGCCGAAGCAGACTGTACTACATTCCACTATTCATTTGCATTTTTGAGGTCACTCCACAAATTCTCAATTGAATTGAGCTTTGGGGACTGGGCAGCCACTTTAGAACATCAATGTTGTTGGTATGGAACCAGGATGTTGCCCGCTTGCTGGTGTATTTGGAGTCATAGAACAAGTCTTCTTCAGCATAAGGCAACATGACCTCTTCTAGCATTTTTATTTATTTATTTAAACTGGTCCATGGTGCCCGATATGTGATAAATGGCTCCAACACCAGAGAATGAGAAACATCCCCAAACCATTCTGCTTGCACCACCCTGTTTTACAGTCTTCACAGTGTACTGTGGCTTGACTTCAGGGGTTATGGGTCGTCTGACAAACTGCCTGTGGCCCTTAGACCCAATAAGAACAATCTTGCTCTTTAGTCACTTCTCTTTGGTCAATGTGTTCTTTGACAAACTGTAACCTTTCAAAGACCTGTATTTTTTTTTAGCAATGTCCTTTACGAGGGTTTCCAGTGAATAGTTTGGTTTCACGTCGGCGCCTTCAGATTGTTGCAGTGCTCACACATAACTGAAGATCTTCTTTGATCTCCCTGGAGTTCAGCACTGGATGCTTCTTTGCCATTCTTGTTATTCTATCATCTAGTCGGATGCTAGTATTCCTCTTCCTACCACATGTTTCTGGTTTTTTGATGCCTTTTTTAAAGCACTGATGATGATCTTTTTAGCTGAGCAAGCAATTATTTTCTGCACTTCTTGAAGTTGATTACAGGGGGCAAAACATCTTGAACAAAGTTGTTTTTCCTTTGGTACAGTGTCTGGAACGACCCATTGTACTCACTGAGAATGGGCTAAAACCAGTAGCTACAACATATGTGTATATTTTGTGTATGTGTGTATATCTATATATATTATATTTATATATATATATATATATATATATATAATATATATATATATATCGGTTGAAAAACAACTTGTGTCACTCCTTCATGAAATAAGCGGCACAATTGACGCCTGTTTCTTCACAGAATGAATAACTTCACTAAATGAAGCCCAAACGTGTTTTTTATTTGAACACTCCCTTCTTTCACCAGGGTCAGTTACACCAAATTGGCAGTGTGCATGTCATGACTCCCATTACTCAGGTAAACCTACTCTTGAATTTTTGACCATGTTGCATTATGTTTTCAGACAAAAACAGTAATGAAACATATTAGTGATGTTAGACTGCTAATATTTTGCATAAATAACTGGACATACAGAATTTAGATATTAAATGTTATGTGTCCACACAGTCTCCATGACAACACATCACCTTAAGGGTATGTTCACACGGCGTGTTGAGTCCATGTGAACATATGCCTTTAGATTTGTGTTTGGATCCGTCTGTCGAACCTCAAAACAGATCCAAAAACGTATCTAATACATAGCAATGTGATTTTACATTGCTTTTAACTAGAAACACGCATCGGTGTTCACACAAGTGATCGACAATGTGTCTCTCATTGCGTCTTTCGGATCTGTTCCAAGAATTGTCATGTCAATTCTTAGTCCAAAAGACACAGCAAGAGCCCTATTTTAAACTATAGGGTGCGATCCTGCTGCGTGCTGGATCTGATCGCCAGTGCGTTTTTGGAAACAATTTTTGGATCCAACACGGATCCAAAAATGCTGTGTGAACGGCCTCTGAGACAAAAAGCAACATTACCAAAATCTCTCATGAGAGCAAGTTACAGGCCACAAGCCTGAGGCTGCACTAATATGTCAGCTTACAACAATAATATCAGAAAGCAGTTTACATATTCTTATACGCACTGAAAGGCATTTTAGGATTTGTTAATCGGTCCGGGTTAATTAAATTGCTCTATTGATTGGTTGTTCTTAAGATTAGCTATAAATGAGCTGCGTAGAAAACAATGAGCCATGTGAGAAGGTCTACAGCACTGTGCATCCCAAATACAAAGCAAAAGGTAAGCACAAGAGGAATCACCAAACCCTGTAAGGGATAAGGAGTTTAAATTAATAACAATGTGGCAATATCAAGACTATGGCCTCGTTCACACGGCTTATTTTGCCGCGGATTGGCGCCGTACTGCGCGCCGGATTTGCGCTGCAGTACGGCGCCAATCCGTCGGAGTCCTTACGGTAATCCACTGCTCTCATAGAGAACAGTGGATTCCCTCGCTCCCCCCCGCTCGGCGGAATCCGCCCGGGCGGGGAGAAAGTGACATGCACATTATCCAGGGGCAATACGCGCCGTGGATGATTTCAAGTCTATGGGGCCGGGGAGCGGCGCCCCTGCCGCGCTCCGGCCCGCCCCGTTCGCCCCTTATTTACGGCTGATTTGTGAGCCGGATTGCGCTCACAAATCAGTCGGGAATAAGCCGTGTGAACACGGCCTAAGGGCGTGTTCATACAACGTTTTTGTGATCCGTTTTACGGATCTGCAAAACGGATCTAACAATTGTCAGTGTGATTAACATTGCGTTTAATGGCAAAAGCGTATCGCCGTTCTCACGGGAGATCGGTGATGCACTTTTGAGTGCTCTCCTGCACTGCGCTTTTCGCATTCGCTTTAAGAATTGACATGTCAATTTGTATTGCGTTTTATGCAAGGGAAAGCCCATAGGAGATAATGGAGTCTGCTTTTGGCACCTGTCCAAAAGCACTCCACACTCCAGGTACGTATCAGCTGCACTTTGCATCCTGAAAGTGGATGTGAAAAGCGCAGTTGGCGGCTGGACGGGGCATCGGCGGCTGGACAGGTGAGGTGAGGAGAGAGGGGAAGAGAGAGGAGAGAGCGAAAGAGAGCGAAAGAGAGAGAGCGAAAGAGAGAGAGCGAAAGAGAGAGAGCGAAAGAGAGAGAGCGAAAGAGAGAGAGGGGAGAGAGAGAAAAAAGAGGGGGAGAGAGAAAAAGAGGGGGAGAGAGAGAAAGGTTGAGAAAAAGAGGGAGAGAGAGAAAAAGAGAGAGAGAAAAAAAGGAGGGAGAGAGGGGAAAAAAAGGAGGGAAAAGACGAAAAAAAAGGAGGGAGAGAGAGAAAGAAAAAGGAGGGAGAGAGAGAGAAAAAGGAGGGAGAGAGAGAGAGAGAGAGAGAGAAAGAAAAAGGAGGGAGAGAGAGAAGAAAGGGGGAGGAGAGAGAGAAAAAGGAGGGAGGAGAGGGGAAAAAGGAGGGAGAGAGAGAGAAAAAGGAGGGAGAGAGAGAAAAGGAGGGAGAGAGAGAAATCAAAAACGCATCCGGAAAGCGGATCCATAAAACGCAACTCGAAAAGCATGCAATACGGATCCAAATAAAGTATCAACTGTTGCGTTTTTCGGATTCGCTTTACGGATGCACTTTTCACTCCTCAAAAACGGATCCGTAAAAAGGATCAAATACGTTGTGTGAACAAGCCCTAATACCTCCTTTCTTCACACAAGCAAGCTTTCAAGTTCTGACTGCGCACTAACCCCTAAACACTCACAGGTTACTCTGCTGTGACTGACCATAGGAATGAAAGCGAACAGTGCAGGCAAATGCTGCAATGGGTTATAAAACCCAACAACAACACTTGTATGTATTCTGCAGTACCAGGAACTAGAACATCCTATATAAAGGTTCACAACTGCCGACTGTGGCCTTATTCAAAACACTAACTAAATAGTTAGGATCATGAAGATAGAGGTGTTGAGTGATGGGCCTCAGTAACAGTCTCTATAGTGTGCTATAGAAGCACCCTACTGCAAGTAAAACCATATTGCAGAAGCTGCAATCCAGTTCTTATAATCTGCAGAGCCTGAAGACCCACATGCAATGGTAGAACTGCAAGCATGAGAGGTCTGAGCAATGCTGGATCAGGTTCCTTGGGCCCAACAAAAGAAATTATTCTAGTGCTGATCCTCCATAGGAAAATTTTTTTTTTTTACAAAAAAAGCTCATGTGCACATCCACTTAAAGTGGTTTTACCACCTAGTAAATATTTTATTGGATGGCAAAACCCCTTTAACTATACTGTAATCTTTAAATCCACCATTACATGCAGGACATATAAATAAGCCTAATGATGATTTATCAGTCATCCCATAAGAAATAGATTCTGTCTCCAACGTCACCTTCATCTTCTGCTAGACCTTTAGGGCTTATTGTTTTGACTTGGTGTGTGCCCACTGGAGGATCATCTGATGTTCTGGTAGGCCAGATCCTAGGTTTAAAGGTCATCAATTCTCTCTCATGCTGTAATCTTCCTTACCTGGCCCTACCATAACCCCATTACTATTCTAGACCAGGCATCCTCAAACTGCGGCCCTCCAGCTGTTGAGAAACTACAACTCCCATCATGCCCACTGTTCTAGATTATATAAATGCATGATGGGAATTGTAGTTTCCCAACAGCTGGGGGGCCGCAGTTTGAGGATGCCTGTTCTAGACTATGAATGCTTGCTATAAAAACTGTAGCCAAAACATTAAAAAAGTAATAATACAGTCGTGGAATGGCTGCATGTGTCACCTGCGCTGCGGCACCTCCAATGGACTACTCCCTGCTCTCAGTAAAATGTCTGAGTGGTTTGATGAGGAGGAGCTGGAGGATCTAGCTTCAGTTCCAGATGGCTGGAGTAGATGGTCTTCTGATGTTCGGTTCCAAATTGCTGCTTGTGGGGAAGAGGTATGAGTCTTTTTCCTGGCATAGGAGGGAAGGAGAAAGTAAACAGTCCAGTCACCATGGAATTACATGTTTGCAAAGCTTTTACCTCCCAACCTTCCTCTAGGTGCAATGCCTGGTATAAAGAATAATGTTTTTTTCCAGTCTTGATGGAAAAAAAATTCAGTTCTAATATTTTACAGTGTTACCAGATACTGGAGACTGTACCAGAGTCTAAGGGCCCTGCATGTCTCTGACAAACCTCTGCCCTGTGTTTGGTTTTTTTGGCTTGTCCAAAATACCTGCTATTCAAACGCCTTTTACACAGGCTGCACAATCTTTCTAGGGTTTTGGGCTGTAGCAGTTTTGGGAAAGTCCAACCCTCTTTAACCTCACAAACCAGACTTCCGGTTCCGGCGCCATCCTGGAGTGACACGTCTCCACAGGCTCCTGGCGCGGCAGGCAATTACCGGGCAATCCGGAACCGGGCAAGACAGCCTGAACACCCCTAAGCATACCTCCCGACAGCTGAACACCGGCGGAGAGACCAGGCAAAGGTCCGTGACTCGCGACACCGGAGGACGCGCCGACTTGGAGGAGCGTGGTTAGAGGCGCGGGAGCGCAGTGTCAGTCACCCGGGAGCGAGAGCGGACGTCTGCAGGTGCCGTTCTACTTGTTGCGCAGCACACCGGCAGCCAGGCGAAGCGGCCTGTGGCTGAGGCGCGGCTTGAGGCGATTCCGGGAACGCCGAGGAGGTGGCCCGAAGACGCAGAGGCAGCTTGTATAGGAGGGCGGCCGCTACTGTAAACACCGCTGCAGAACCCCGACAGTATTCTTGCGGCAGTCAGTGACTAGGGCAGGTAAGCGGAGCGGCGCACGAGCCTCCCCCTTATACTCCTGTATACTTCTGAGCGGGCAAGCACTGGGCACCGCCGACCGAACTGCGCAGATAGTACATGTGCCCTTCACTACTCACAACCGACGCAACAGCCTCCCCATTACCAAAGGACAGTCTATTAGCTGAGACACCTCCACTGTCACCAACGGCTGCCACTGGCTGTAACTCTTTGGCACGTGGCCGTGTCACATGCACCTACTGGTGGCTATAAACAAAAGCAGGCCGCTGCTCGTCTAAGCGGGATCTGGTTCTAACAAATCTATTTTTCCTGCAACACAGTGCCGGATAATATATAATACCAAAAACTGCGCACAGTACATCAGTGACTAATCTGCGCCAAAGTCATAATAAACCGCATAGGGGGCGCGCAGGCAGAAATCAGAAAGGCCACAATACCCCGTGCCTCATACCTCCCCCCCTTGCAAGGACTGTGTCTTTCTCTGGTGCATGGAAAAGTTCTTGTATAAATGGGCTTTCCCAAAGCAATTTAAACAGCAAGGAAAAGGGGAGAAGTCCCAATTACCCCCCTCCCAAGACAACTTTGACCATGATACTTTGGAAGAGTGCAATCCGACATCAGATTGGGACATTCCAACACCTCCGGCACAGGGCATAGTCCCTACCCTGTTTAGCGCAGTCCTTGGACTTAACAATTAACGCTCGGATCACAAACTCCAGCTAGATTTCATGGTGCCAACTTCAAAAAGCTCTGGCTGCTGAGGTCGCCAGACTAATTTCAGCCGAACATTCAAACCTCACTGGCCCCCCAACGGGGGAAACGAAATGTTTTCCCAGGTTAAGTCTGACATACAAACACATACCAAGCGCCTAGATCGCCATGACGCGCAGCTACAAGAGTTGAGGGATGAAGTCGACAAAACGCGCACCCAGCTCCTAAATATCACCCAAGAGAACAAGCGTGTTAGAAGTTAGGAGAAGCTTGAGAACGCTCTAGGAGAAATATAAATTTGAGGGTAGTTGGTATCTCAGAGGCAATCCCTGCAAGAGACTTAGTAGCTCTGTGTGAACGAGATCTACCAGAAGCACTTGGCCTCAAAGCCCCTTGTAAGGTGGAAAGGGCGCACCGACTCGGCCCAGATCTCCGTAGCAGAAATAAGGCACATCAAGAAGCTGACATGCCAGAACAGCTAAAAGAACGACCCCGCCAGGTTATTGTGAAATATTTAGACTTCACGGACAAAGTTGCGATCCACAAACAAGTGAAATTTGCTCTGTTGTACCCGGCAATATTAAAAGTCTTCCACAGGAATGGAAACATATCCACTTTTACATCACCCGCAGAGGCGAAGGCTTTCCTCGACCGGCTGAAAGCTCCGGATCCTAAATCGAAATCCTCGTCACCAGCAGCCCTTGAAAGGCCCTCGCCCTCCTCCAGATTCCAATTCCTGGCCGAAGACAACTCCGACTCTGATGAGGGCGAGGCCCATGCGGCGCAAGCAATGACCCCAAAGGAACAAAGAAAACACTCTGCCTCTAAATTGGGGGACTGAGGTCAGGGCACGACACTGGAGGACCTTGACATGTTCTGCACTTTTTCTGTAATATATATAGGCTATTCTAATCCTTTGCCTGCCTTAGTTAAGTGTTTAATGTTTATCTTTATAGAATACGTGTTCTTCTCGATGGAAAAAAAAGTGAAGTCTTTGGCACTTTTCTCGGAAGGAGGTATATTTTTCCCTCCCACCTCTTCCTGAGTGCCCCTGGTCTGTTGACCATTTGTTGAGAATGTTTGTGGTTATTGTTCTAATTGGTTCTTCCGCCAAGGATGCTGTGTCTTCCTTATTATATCCTTTGGTTATGGAAAATAATAACCTGGAATTTTTAAAGGCCTACCTTCCCCAGGCAAACGCATAATGATACTAAGACACCTGAAGCGACTAAAGGCGGACATAGCTCTCCTGCAGGAGACCCACTTAAACAAAGATGATTTTGAGCGCATGCGGAGCTTATGGGTAGGGCAAGTATTTGGCTCTCCGGCAATCAACAACAAGGCAGTTGTGTTGATTCTGGTGGGGAGAGGCTGGGAGAGTCGAGTAATACAGCATGAGAACGATCTAGAAGGGAGGTGGGCTCATATCCAGATCCAGTGGGGGGAGGAACTTTTATCCATCCACAATGTCTATGGTCCAAATGTAGCGAGCGCTTCGTTCCTAAACTCCCTTATTCCTCAGATCCTTGGAGATACCTCTGACCATAGGGTAGTGGGAGGAGACTTCAACCTCACAAACCATTGCCTACAATGGTTCCAATGGTATCCATGCTGAAAGCAGGGCTAGCAGTACACAGTAAATAACTAATTTACATTCAGAGAAAGCAGTGAATTAGGACATGGTGATGAGCGGAAACACAAAGGGGTTTCCAGCTTTATGGAAATTACTGTACAAATGAAAAACTTGGGCTAGTATAGATGATGTACGGCTGCTTCACATGTTGGATGAAAGGGTCCGTCCACATGGTCAGGCTTTCAGACGTTTTTCGTAAGTGAAAATTGACTGGCTGTCAACCTTCCACATAGACTTTAATAGAAAATCCGTTCAGTGGTCTACACTGACGGATTTTCAGCCGGACTTTTTTTTTTTTTTTTTTAACCCCATCGGCGTTCTGAAAAACGTAGAACCTGCTCAATCTTCTGCCCGATTTATGTGCATTTCAATGGTTGAGGGGGACGGGAGAATACACAAACCGTGGACAGAACTGTGCCCCCCTAAAACCACAGGTGTCAAACACAAGGCCCGTGGGCCGAATCCGGCCCGTTGCCTTGTGTTTTTCCGGCCCGGCATTTTTTGCTGGAGCTGTGCTCCGCAGCGGCTTGTTTTCAGTTTAGCAGGAGCAGGCCCCGGGCAGCACAGCACAGTGCGTCGGGGGGGGGGGGGGGCAGCACAGTGCGCTGGGGGGGAGGGGGGCCGGGCAGCACAGGGCCCCTCGGGGGGCGGGGGCCGGCACCCAACGGGCCCGATCGGGGGGGGGGGGGCCCCAGCACAGTGGTTCGGGGGGGGGGGGCCGGGCCCGGGAAAATGAGCTCGGGGGGGGCGGGGGCCGGCAGCACTGTGACCCCGGGGGGCCGGGGGGGCCCGAAAAGGGTGACCCTCGGGGGGCGGGGCCGGGCCCCCCAAAAAAGTGGGGTGCTCGGGGGGGGGGCCCGGCCCAGCCCCTTTTGCCTTTAAAAGAGAAGGGGCACTGGCTGCCTGGCCCCGCCTGTTCAGTGCTCCGGGCCCCCCCCCCCCTCCCAAGGCCTGGCAGGAGGGCTGAGCAGGGAGCTTCCAAACCTGAACGGGAAGAAAACCATGCTCCTGCGGGGGAAAAGTTTTAAAATGTGGTGGTTGGGGCCCTTCCCAGGGGCCCCTTCCAGCTAGTCCTTTAAAACCCCCCCCCCCGGTCTTAATTTAAGTTGGCCTTTCATCACCCCCCTGGGCCTCCCCCCTCTGGCTGCCCCCCCTTTTCCCTGGGCCCCCCAAACCCTTGGCCCTGCCCCCCCCTTTTCCGGGGCCCTCCCCCCCTTGGCCGGGCCTCCCCCCCCTGGGCCCACCCTCTGGCCTGCCCTCCCCCCCGGGGCCCTCCACCCTTTTGGCTCCCTCCCCCCCCTGGGCCCCACCCTCTGGCCGGCCCCCCCCCTCCCGGGGCCCTCCCCCCTTTGGGCCCCTCCTCCCCCTCCCGGGGGCCTCCACCCTCGGGGCCTGCCTCCCCCCCCCCTTTTGGGCCTCCCCATTTTGGCCTGCCCCCACCCCCCTGGGAATTTCCAAACCTCGGGCCCTGCCTCCCCTCCCGGGGGCCTTCCCCAACCCTCTGGCTGCCTCCCCTCCCTGGGCCCCCAAACCCTCGGGGCCTCTCCCCTCCCCTCCCCCCAACCCCCTTGGGCCCTGCCTCCCCCTCCCTGGGCCTCCCCCCCTCTGGCCTGCCCCCCCCTTCCCTGGGGCCTCCCCCCTTGGGGCCCTGCCCCCCCCTCCCTGGGCCTCCACCCTCGGGGGACTGCCTGTCCCTCCCTGGGCCCCCCCCCCTTTTGGCTGCACCCCCCCTCCGGGGCCCTAAACCCTTTCTGGCCTCCCCCCCCTCCTGGGCCTAAACCCTCTGGCCTCCCTCCCCTCCCTGGGCCCTTTCCAAACCCTCTGGCCTGCCTCCCCCTCCCCTGGGCCCCACCCTCTGGCTGCACCCCCACCTCCCTGGGCCCCCACCCCTCTGGGCCGGCCTCCCCCTCCCCTGGGCCCCCACCCTCTGGCCTGCCCCCCTCTCTGGGCCCCCCACCCTTTGGGGCCTGCCTCCCTCTCGGGCCCTCCACCCCCCGGGTGGCCTCCCTTTTGGGGCCCCTCCACCCTTTGGCCGGCCCCCTCTCGGGGGCCCCTTTTTGGGGCCTGCCTCCTCTCTGGGCCTCCACCCTTGGCCCTGCCCCCCCCTCTGGGCCTCCCCCCTCGGCCTTTCCCTCCCCTCTGGGCCTCCACCCTCGGGGCCTCCCCCTTCCCTTCGGGGCCCCCCCCACCCCTCTTTTGGCCCTTGCCCCCCTTTCCTGGGCCCCCACCCTTGGCCTGTTCCCTCTCTGGGCCCCCAAACCCCCTTTGGGCCTAAACCCCCCCTCGGGGGCCTCCCCCCTCTGGCCTGCCTCCCCCTTTTGGCCTTACCTTCGGGCCCTTTGCCCCCTTTTTGGGGCCTCCCCCCTCTGGCCCTGCCTCCCTCTTGGCCCCCATTCTGGCCTGCCTCCCACCAGGGCCTAACCTTTTTCCCCTGTTTTCCATCAAAGGGTGATTTTAACGGTTTTATGTAAAAAATAAAAACTCTCCTTTTAGCTTTTAAAACTGTTAAAGGAAAAAGTTACTTTTACACGTTCTAAATTTGGTTGGCCCTTTAAGATACCCCGGGTTGGGGCCCGGGATTTTGGGCCCCCGGGCCCGGGAAAACGGTTTTGGGCACCCCTGCCCTAAATTTGAAAAAAGACAAAATTTGGCCAGTTTCCCAAAAGCCCCAGCTTTCGTTTCCGGGTTATTTTGCGGGGGCCGTGTGGAGATGGGTTTGGGAAAAGCCCCACAAAAAAATCTGAAAGTCAAGAAAAAGTATTTTTTAAAGCCTCATTGAAGGTGCAAACCGTTTTTGATTTTGCGTCCCATCCGCTGCACAAAAGATATGTGCACACTTTTGCCACATAAGCATACACCTCTCTGGACACAGACTTCCAAATATTCCCAATACTGCCCATTAGAAAGTTACCAGGAATAAAAACTAAACCTTACCAAACTGCATGGCTTTGTGCTCCAAGATTTATCAGGTCTATAGATTCACAGTTTGGATTCCCGAAGGCACTGGGAGAGTCTTCAGTAATAACAGAAAAGTCACTACTGAGACTGGTGGCGCTGCCACGATCCCGAGGTTCTAGTGGAAAAGAATACCAATTTATACACAAACCTTAATCAGGTCAAATTCCCTTTATCCGGCATCAATGGGACCAGACAGATGCCATTATTAAAGGAAGTTAACTGCATACATTTTCTATTTTATTAACTAAATAATAGAACACTTCTAAAAATATTAAATATCAAACACTGAAATAAATGTATTGAACAGAGGACACTTATTTTTGCACAAAAATTTTTTAATTTTAAAAACAGGACCCCGAGGTGTAAACTTTTCCCGCCTACAAATAGAAAGACGTCCCCCCTTGTCCTGCCCTTTCTCCCCTGGTGCCAATTCCTTCAAAAGTGAATAAAAGTGTACATAATAGGGGAATGTTTAAAAATCATTTTAAAAAAAGGAACCCTGCCCTTTTTGCACTTTTTGGGTTAAATTTTATTTTTAAAAAAAGGTCTAGTTTTGAAGGACATAGACCCTTTAAGGGCTTTTTTCACAGGCATTTAATTGCGGGGGGCGAGGCGGGAGGCCTACAGCCCGCGGCCCCTTTTAAACATACTTTCTGTGGGCGTTAGCTGTAAATAATTTGGGGAACATTTTCACTTCTTCCCGCTCGGTGTTTTTTGGGCGAGCGGAGGGAGACGTAATCCATAGTCTCTATGCGAACTGTGGTTCCCTTATGAGCAGCGCAAAAATAGGGCGAGATTTTCCCCCCAAAAAAGCCGTGTAAACTGCCTAAAAGTTTGAAAATGTTGGGAGGGCTTTAGGGGATGAAGACCAAATTTTTAATTATTTATGAAAATTTTAATTTGGAAAGGGTTTTTAGCTGGGGATTGCAATGGCATACTTGCCCTCACCAGTTCAGTGGTCAAAGAAAGCCTAAGCAGAAAGAATAGGCACCTGGCAAAAAAAAAGTAGAGGGTCCAAAATAGGAGCATATACTAAGGGCGACATGTAAATGCCGTTTAGGCTTTAAAATCAGTTTTAAGTGCGCCTAAAAAGTCCGATATTTTCAAAAAAACTGGCGTCAGGTATACCTTGTGGCCTAAAAAGGCGTTTCTAAAAAAGGCGCAATGCGCAACTTGCAGAGCATGCATTCTTTGGGTGTATAGTTTGCCCCTATCAAGGCGTTTTTTCCCGCCGGCCCGATTCAATGTAATGTCCCTCAATGGGGCGCTTGCGGGATGGGGGCCCCCAAGGCACCAATTGAGGCGCATCCAAAAAGTGTCGTGCCGGGTATAATGTGCCTATTTTTGGGTAGACAGTCCATTTACAACAAGAACATGGTGTCAAAAGTGGTTTTGGCGCAAATAGCCCAAAAAACTGGCGTTGGCGTGTTGGGACGTCGCCCTAAATGTCTAAAAAACAGGCCCCGTTTTTTTTATGACAATTGCTAACGCACGGACAGCAGTAGACGTGGCTGAAAAGGACTCTTTTGGTCCCAAGAGGTCCCACAGATAAGCAATTGGGTTCACGTCTGGGAAATTAGTGGGCCAGGGTAGTATTTCGAAGTCTCTGTCATAATCCTTCAACCAATGTCAGACATTTCTAGCCATGTGACATGATCTTGCTGCAAGATCCCATCCATCGCAAGGAAGACAAATTGGCATTTTATGGGTGATTGAGGATAAAAAAAATTTAAAAAAAAAAGTTGCAATGGCAGCGGGATTGGATCCTCACTAATTAGGAAATGGTTGCCTTCTCTGATGGAATACACTTTGTGCATCATTCAGCAGATTGACATTGGCATGCGAGAAACAAACACTTTGTAACCTTTGCTGGAAGAACATAAGTTGGTGGTGGTAGCGTTCTGGTCTAGAAAGTGTTTTCGTGGCATACTTCTGGCTCCACTCATCCATGTGGAAGGCACTCTAAACTGATTTGGGTATGAACCATCTCTGTAGATACATAAACCCAACTGTGATTTCTTCCCCGGCGGATGGGTAAACAACAAGACAATGTCACACAGCCAGAAATTGCCAACACTGGATAGAAGAGCATGACTCACCTCGATTGTCATGTTCCCTATATGAACCACTCCCAGCCCGTTTAAATGGTTGTTGGTGCTCCACACGGCATACTAGCTGGTGGACATCATAATGGTGACTATCATAAATAATATAAATATATACATATGACATTTTTAATTTTATTTTTTTTTTTACCCTTTTGCAAAATATTGAATATTTTTGCATCCTGCTACTTTTATGGCGAGGGGACACTTCCATAAAAAACCCCATTTGGGGGGAAAAATCCCCGGGGGGGAACATTTCCAGCAGAGAATAAATTAAATAAACTGGGTCAGGACACTAGAGGTTTCCTGGCCTCCATCGATATCCCATCACCAGCTCTGCTAACGAGGTCAGTGGCTCTCTCTCTCCCGTTACAGGTGAGCTTACCGTGCTTTTCTTCCTGATGAGGAGAACTATAAAAGAGTGCTTTTGAAAATTAAGCAGAAAAAAAATTTGAAAGGGGGAGGGAAAAGTAATCTTATTAAACTGCGAAAAGCAGTAAGTCAAATATTTCACTGCAAATTCAAAACATTAAAAAAAGAATTTAAGAGCAATTCTGTACACGGTATTCGTTCGGGAAAAAAAGTAATGCATCTTGAGCGCCCTAATTCATGAGGAGAAATTTTAGTTAAAAAAAAGGGGGCAAAAACGAGCGGGGTTGGTTTCTGATGATAAAAAAAAGTATATACGCTATTTTAAAGGTTTTTGAAATCAGATCTAAAATTCGAAAAACCCTTTTAAAAAAAAAAGGCTTCCAGTGGTGGTCATGGTCATAAAACCAATACCCATGGCCAAGGAAAAAACGTACTTTTTCAAGGCTGTTGCCTACCAGGAACACTCCAGGAGCGTTAATGCACTATCAATTATGGGGCGGAAAGTGCCCAAAACTCCTGTTAAAATTTTTAGTTGCGGTAGAGGGGGGATTTTTGTCTTTACAAAAGCTCTGGTCTCTCATTACGTGTGGGTTTTTTTGAAAACCCGATTGTTTGGGACGTTGTTTGGACCGCAGTACAATTCATAACAAGAAGTAGTCATTAGGCGTTGTGTATATGTATGTTGTGTAAATTTAGGGAGGTTTGTCCCCATAGGAGGATAGGCCCCATAGCGGTATAGGGGAGGGATAGGGCCCCATGCAGGTAATAGGGGTTAGTCCCCCCCCTAGATAGGTTAGGCGATATATGTCCCCCCCTAGATAGGTATAGGGAGATTATGCCCCCCATGATAGGTATGGCAATTTTATGCCCCCCCCTAGATAGGTATAGGGGATATATTTCCCCCCCATTGTTGGTATAGGCAGATATATGTCCCCCCCATAGATAGGTATAGGCAGATATATGTCCCCCCCATAGATAGGTATAGGCAGATATATGTCCCCCCCCTAGATGGTATAGGAGTATATTCCCCCCCCTGTTTTTTTTAGGGGGTTTTGTCCCCCCCCCTGAAGGGATAGGGATTATGTCCCCCCATAGAAAGGTATAGGCAAATTTGTCCCCCCATGATGGGTTAGGCAGATATATTCCCCCCCCTAGAAGGTTTAGGGGATTTTTCCCCCCCCCTAGAAGGTTGGAGAATTGTCCCCCCCCCTAGATGGTATGGCAGATATATGTCCCCCCCCATAGATAGGTATAGGCAGATATATGTCCCCCCCCATAGTGGTATTTGGGATATATGTCCCCCCCCAAATGGTATGGCGTATGTCCCCCCAAGATAGGTATAGGGGATATGTCCCCCCATAGATAGGTATAGGAGATATTTCCCCCCATGATAGGTATAGGGAGTTATGTCCCCCATGATGGTATAGGGGATATGTCCCCCCATAGAAGGTATGGCGATTTGTCCCCCAAGATAGGTATGATGGGCTTATTAAAAAAAAAATACTCCCTCACTCCCCCCCTACTCCGGGCTTACCTGCCCGGTCTTCGGACGCGGTGATGTCTTCGGGGGCCGCGCGGCATCGCGCGCTGCCGTGCCGGAGACTTTGGAAGATCGAGGTCGTTGTTGTTTGCGTCCGGGAGGGTCGCGTAAAAAGCCCAAGCGTCCCCGCTGGTGCCCGGGCCATGGCAGTGCCTGGACGCGGACTGCAGAGTCAGCTGTATGCGCTCCCATGAGTAGCATACAGCTGCGAAGATTGCGGACACCGCCCGGGCCACAGCAGCGCCCGAACGCTGTCAGCTGTCCCTGGCTTGCGTCGTTCCGTTCCCCGTTCGTAACTAGGGAACAAACGCAAGTCGGAGCGACGTAAGTCGGGGACTGCCTGTATAGCCAGTTGCGTCAGTGTTATTACAGGAACATTATCCTTTAGATTACAGCCAATAAGCTGAACATACAGCAAGTTGCAAAAGTATTAATACTCATCGAACTGTTCATTTTTAAACATTGCAGTCCCAAACTTGTATGTTATGTGATAAAGCAGCACAACGTAGCAAGTGTTCATGAAGTGTAAAGAGAAGAACACGTGCTTTTCCAAATTAAAAAACTGAAGTGTGGTGGGCATATGAATTCAGCCCCCAGAGTCAATACTTTGTAGGACCACATTTAGCTGCAATAACAGCTGCAGGTCTGTTGGGCATGTACGTCTCTACCAGTTTTGCACATCTAGAGACTGGAATTTTTACCCACTTTTCTTTGCAAAACAGCTGTAGCTCAAATCAGATTGATTGGCGAACGTTTGTGAACAGCCATTTTCAAGCCCTGCCACAGGTTCTCAAGAAGATTTAGGTCTGGACTGTGACTGGTTAATTTTAATACATGAATGTGCTTTGATGTAAACCATCCCATTGTAGCTTTGGCTGCATGTTATGGATCGTTGTCCTGCTGGAAGGTGAACCTACATCCTAGTCTAAAGTCTTTTTCAGCCTCTATCAGGTTTTCCTCCAGGACTGCCCTGTATTTAGCTTCATCCTTCTCATCTCTGAGCAGCTTCCCAGTCCCTCCTAAAGCAAAGCATCCCCACAGCATGATACTACCACCACCATGCTTCATGGTGGGGATGGTATGTTCAGGGTAAATGTGCAATGTTGCCTTTTCTCCACAATTGGCGTTTGGAATTTGTCTTTTCTGAAAGAGCACCTTCTTCAACATGCTTGCTGCGTATAGCTTTATGTAAATAGGACTTGTTATGGCTTGCCTTCAAAAAGGATTTTCTTCTTGCCACTCTTCCATAAAAGGCGTGATCTGTGGAGTACACGACCAACAGTTGTCTTGTAGACCGATTCTCTCACCTGAACTATGGATCTCTGCAGAACCTCCAGAGTGACCCTGAGCCTCTTGGCTGCTTCTCTAATTAGCATTCTCATTGTTTGGGCTGTCCATTTACGTGGATAGCTATGCGTTGGTAAGTTAGCAGTTGTGCCATACTCCTTCCATTTACAGATAATAAATAAATAGCCCAACCCTACACTACACTTTGCCACAACTTTATTCCTGATTTTTCTGATGTGTTTCTTGGTTTTCACAATGCCGTTTGTTCACGAATATTCTCTAACAAACCTCAGGCGCCTTCATAAAACCGCTGTAGTTACACAGAGTATAAATTACATACATTAGAACTTTATTTACTAGGTGACTTCTAAAGGCAATTGGTCACGCAGGATTTTATTTAGGGGTGTTTGACCACCATGGGCTGAATATATATGCATGCCACACTTTTCAGTTTTGCTACTTTTGCTACTATGTGTTCCTCTATCACATAAAATATTAATAAAACCCATTTGTGTTTCTGGCTGTAAAGTCTAAAAATGAGAAACCATTCAATGGGTATGAATGTTTTTGCAACTCGGTGTACCTACATCAGTATGTCACAGATCGGTGCAGACAAATGAAGAGAAGTCATTCAATGACATATCTTTCCAGGCTTGTTTGGAGAAAATTCTTCAGTTCCACCCAATTATTTCACTTTTTACAGCAGGGGACGCCAATGGCGTTATTGGTGCATGATGTCTTGAGTTTTCCCAATCAGAGTGCTCCATTTATGTAAATTAAATCAAGATTCTCCTTTTTCCTTGGCTTGCCTTTGCACTGCTACAAATGAATAGCAACCCCTTTTTGCTTGCTGACCGATTGTGGATCGGGTTTATGTCTATGATTAAAGGGAACTAAACACAGAGATAAGAAAGAGATCATAAACAACTTTGTGGTGACTGCTGAGCACTCGCAGACAGATGTTGGTTTGGTCTTTAGAAAGAAGTGCTTTCCTTTGACGAATTTTGCTCATTAGATAGAGGAAGAAACGCTCAGCGTCTGGAAGGTCTATATAAAGCTGCCAGTCTAAAAGCATAGACTTTCATCAAACTTGAGTAATCACTATGCAATTATAGGAGAGATGCAATTCCATGAAACTAGTAATGTGCAAACAACCAGGAACCCACAAAGTAGACAGAGAAATTAATACAGACATACTTCTAGTTTGCAGCAACTCTATGCAAAATTTGGATTCTTGCTCAGAAAGTAGCAGATCCAGATAATTGTGAATCTTAAAAGACCATGCTCCGCAGAAAACAAAAATATGCAAATAGCTCTCTTCCAAAAGGAGGAAAACTGTCTCTCCAGTGACATCTATAGGTGATCACCCTGTAGTTCACTGCCTGAACCTAAAAAGTTCCACAGGAAGTAAACAAGATATTGACGTATTTCTTAGAGTATAGGACCGGCATATGCCATCAATGTACAATCGCTGGAGATTCAGACATTGTGCTCCCTGCCAATTACTAGATGAGGTGAGAGAGGAACGAAGAAAACCCTTGGCCCTTCAGTTTTGCCTTTACTGGCGGTTGCATGGTCAGTGGACAAGAGTATAAGAGACTGTTTACCTAGGATATCTGCCACTTTCTTCTAGCAAGTAGCAAGAGTCATAGCAGCGAGACTCCCACCAACTGGACACTGCTGTTATATCCTAGTGATATATAGCATCAGAAGTTCAGTAACATACTCCTTTGAAAGATTAGACATGGAAAAAAAAGATTTACATATGACATTGAAAGTTTCTAACTCATACTTGCATTTCTAACCACCCTCCCCCCTCAAAAAAAAAAAAATAAAATTAAATTTTGTCAGTCTATTAGAACTTATTTTTTACTGCAATCACTGTATGAATAGAATTATATAAATATTATAAATAATAAGTTAACTTTATTCTAAAGGTCATTATTTTCACAGCGTTAAAGTGTATATGGTTTATGTGCTGGTAAGATTTTACTACTTTTGCTCAAAAACTTTGTTTACTTTTCAACAGCATGAACTGCAAAGGATAAATGAGGCCTTAACTTTATAGTAAGGGTCATTTTAACAAAGCCTAATTAACAGGGAAGTGATTAACAAGGACAACGAAGGAAAAGGAAGGGCAGGGGTAGAGAGATTTATCCATTAAGGTATGTTCACACGGGCAGATTTCGGCGCGCATTTTGCATCGTATTTGCACTCTAATACGAGCAAGACGCGCGTCAAAATTACGGTAATCCATAGTTCTTATTGAGAGATCTATGGATTACGCCTCCTCTCCCCGCTCCTACAATATGATTGAATTTTACGAGCAGAGAGATAAGTGACATGTCAATTGCTTGCGGCGAATACGCGCCCCGAGTAATGACTGTCAATGAGGCTGGCTCCCCCTCTGTGCCGCGGGAGTACGCGGGTATTAGTGCAACTCCCAAATCACCCGGCGTAATTGCAGCCGTTATTACGGCATGTGAACATAGCCTTACAGTCAGAGCGTGTATGTTGTCTAGATGTTACTCTTCTGCATGAGCACAGTTCTGGGCATTGTGACTGTAAACAGCTTGGGGTAATAGGAAAGAGGGTTAGAAAGTTTAAAGCGGCGGTCTCTAACGGATGGCTGTCTGAACACTAGACTCTAGCTGTTGTGGAATTACAACTCCCAGTAAAAAACAGATATTTTTCAGTGATGGTAACCAAAGTAGGTAAATCTAAAAGGACAGTGGTGACTAGAAACAGAGAACAGAACTTACCTCTTCACCTTTACTAAGACGATCGACCAACATGTGTCTGTAATCAATTAAATGGCACAATGAGTACAAGACATGAGCCCAGCATTAGAGAGCAATTTCTAGGTGTTTACTACAAAAACAAAACTTTCATAAAAAAAAAAAAAAAAAAAGGACTTACCCAAAAAGGTACCAATCATAGGCTACGGTCAAGTAAAGGATCTCGGCTGGCCCCAAAGAGCGGTGAACCATTCCATCCTATAAAAACAATAACCATATGATCAGAGTCCTGTGTCTATCCATATAAAGGTCATATCATGATTTTTTTTCTCTGAAGTACACATACTTCCACATACTTCCACACGTAGAGCTTGCAGAATTCATCTATACAAATTCACATAGATCGAAAACTACAAACAAAATCCTGAATCCAAGAACATGTGAGGTGGCTCAACTATATTCGGAGCTCCTACAGAAATGAATTTGAAGGACCAGCACAAATGCCGCCCTTACCATTCTCTGAGACAGTCCAGCAGCACTGAAATGAACACCCCATAATATTAATAAATCAATATGCAATGGGCACTTTAGCAAGTGTTGGACCTAGAAAATTACTCTTTACCCTCTAACCATTTTTAAATTTTTCATCCCTACCTTTCAAAAGCCATAATGTTTTTATTTTTCTGTCAGTATTGCTTGTTTGAGGGATACGACTTATTTTTATGTGCATCATAAAATGTATTTAAAAATAAAATTTTTGGAGGGATGAGGGTATGAAAGTCTAGAGATGTGCAATTTTGTCGGGTATCTATTTTATGATGGGACTTTAAAAAAAAATAAAAAAAATTCTATGGACATACCTGTAAGAGGCATTTACGGGGTGAGCTGTAGATTTGTTTGGTACCAGTTTGGGGTACATGAAGCTTTTGAGTTTTCTTTTGGAAAATTTTTTTTTTTTTTTTTTTTTTAATTCTGTGCAGGATGAACATGATATTACAGAGTTCCACAGAATCAGAACCATTTATGCTTTTTCTTTTGTTAACTTCTTAAAAAATACATGGGAAAATGAGGGCGTTTTGACTTTTTTCCCCCAAAAAATTTGCATATTGCCTTTAATCTTAATTATACCATGCTTCTGGGGGCAACGGTTAATCAAGAGGTGGCATCGAAGTGATTTAGCGGCCAAGATTGAAGTTCTCTCTAATCCTGGATGCTGATGGAAGGTTACAGATGTTTAACACAACCAGCTCTTGCCAAGTATGGAGCAACCTAGCTCCTCAGTCTGCTTTATACACTGCCAGCGACCCAATGGTGTACATGTACATTGCGCATGATTAAAAGATATTCACTAAAATGTAGAACTAAATTGCCTGTTAGAGTGCTAGATATTTCCAGCAAATAATGTCACATAGTGATCATAAGATCACTTATAAGAATATGATGAAACTGTGGGAAATCGGAGGAAGAAGAAATTGAATAAGTCTGCACAATAAGCGTCTCTTAAAATGCCAAAAACAACATAACTATGCAGTTGCCCCTTAGGCTATGTTGCAATGCAACAAGGATTTAAAAAAAAAAACCAAAAAAAAAACAACCACATGCATTTTCAACAGGTTTTAATTTAATATTTTTTCCATGTAGTGGAATATAACGCAAAGAAGTGACACATGGGTCCTTTAACCGGATCCAAAACACAGATGAAAAACATTAAGAACGTAGCCTAAATATCAATATATAGATATATGACCGATTTGATGTAGAGCGGCATGGCCCATTTGATGTAGAGGCAAATGGCAGTAGGCATACGCCTGTCAATCGCTTGCACATCACAAATAAAAACCTATAGCCTCAATGCCAAAATCGACTTTTACCATTAACCAGCGGTGAATCACGCAAGCATAAATGAAAATCAGTTTCTCAAGGCTTAACCCATCTGCTGACAAAGCCTTGTAAAAAGCATAAATTATGAATACTCTGCAGGCATAAAAGAGAATTATAGTACCGACGAGAACGAGAGTTTGGTGGGCAGTTTATACAGATTAGAACATTACATTAAGAATGCAGCAGCGATGCGTCATCCATCCAAATTAATGTCAAATAATCAATTTGAACCTGAGACTTCTGCTTGTAATAGGTCTTTGCACATGGAAATTATATAAATACACACAATATAAATATATATACACACACACACGGTATGTAAAAAAAATATTATATATATATCTATACATACACACACACACTATATTGTGAATATTTACTCAAACAATTTTAGGATGAAACACTAGGCTAAGTTCACATGGCTTATTCACGCCGTAATTGCAGGACGGATTTCGCCCCGCAATTACGGCGTGTGCCATGGACATCCATTATCCACGACGCGTATCCCGCCGGGATAATGTGAGCGGGGAGGGGAGACGGAATCCATAGTTCTCTATGAAAACTGTGGATTACCGTAATGACTGGGACAGATTTCAGCTGTATTGGAGCGCAAATACGGCTGAAATCCGTCCCAGAATCAGCCGTGTGAACGAGGCCTAAACTAAATTCTTACACTTTGAGTAAAAAGCCTAGGTGCATGGGAAAAACACATCCTAAATCCACGTTATTCAATAGGTTCTGCACAGCAGTCTCATTTATTTATGGGCCAACCTTCCTATGACACTGTTGACACAGACTTCATGGCTTCTGATTTTACAGACTACGTAAAAGGGATCTATTCCCCCACCCCATCCCAAGTGATAAGAAGTCAGTCTGCACAGTAACAAATATTAAGGCCGAGGCACAAGCTCTCTCCTGACACAACAGGTCACATTCGTCACGGCAGTTGCACCAGAATTCTGCCACAATTTGCACTAAAAATAATGCATTACACCACATTTATCATGTGTTTTCGACCGTGTCTAGATATTTCTGCGCTGTATTCTAGGAAAGGGGCAGGGCTTTGGGAAAAGGGGTGCGGTGTGGCTAAGCTTGCATATTAAACCTCACAGAACAGAAACACATAAAGGGCCCTACTAAAATATAACTCTTAATAAATATTAATTAAAATATCGGACATACCACAAATAGAATCAATAAAGACGTAAATGTATCTCACAAAATATTCCTATGCCTATAACCACTAAGATACACAAATAGAAAGACCACACATATATATGCCTGGACTGGGGGAAAATGTGTGCAAGTGGGTAAGCAACTGGCTCAGAGATAGAAAACAAAGGGTGGTAATTAACTGTGTATACTCAGACTAGATTCCTGTTACTAGTGGGGTATTACAGGGCTCGGTATTGGGCCCTATCCTCTAACATTTTCATTAATGATCTTACACAGGGATTGTACAGTAGAATATCGATCTTTGCAGACGATACTAAGCTCTGTAAAGTAATCATCACAATAGAGGATAATGTGTTATTACAAAGGGATCTGGATAGGTTGGAGGCCTGGGCAGAGAAGTGGCAGATGAGGTTTAATACAGATAAATGCAAGGTTATGCACATGGGAAAGAAAATCCATTACATGACTACATGTTAAATGGAAAAAGGCTGGGTAAAAGTGACATGGAGAAGGACGTGGGAATCCTGGTGGACAGTAAACTTAATTGTAGCAGCCAGTGTCAGACAGCAGCTGCCAAGGCAAATAGGATCATGGGGTGCATTAAAAGGGGCATAGATGCACATGATGAGAACATTATTCTCCCATTATACAAGTCACTGGTTAGACCACACATGGAATATGGTGTACAGTTTTGGGCACCAGTGCACAGGAAAGACATTGTAGAGCTTGAACAGGTACAAAGGTGGGCAACAAAAATAATAAAAGGACTGGGTGGACTGCAATACCCAGAAAGATTAGGGTTATTTAGTTTAGAGAAAAGACGGCTTCGGGGGGACATAATAAATATGTTTAAATATATTAAGGGCCAATATAGAGATCTCTCCCAAGATTTATTTATACCCAGGACTGTATCAAGAACAAGGGGGCATCCTCTATGTCTTGAGGAAAGAAAGTTTCTACATAAACATAGAAAGGGATTCTTTACTGTTAGAGCAGTGAGACTGTGGAACTCTCTGCCAGAGGAACTTGTCGTGGTGAATTCAATAACAGAGTTCAAAAAGGATTTGGATGCATTTCTGGAGTGTAATAATATAATAAGTTATAGTGTCTAGGATTCTGGAGAGGGGTCATTGAGCCAGGGATTTTTCCGATTGCCAGATGGAGTCAGGAAGGAATTTTTCCCTAAAGTGAGGACAATTGGCTTCTACCTCATTGGGGTTTTTTGCCTTCAACACCTTAACACAACTGGCTGAACTGCATGAACGTCTTGTCTTTTTTCGGCCTTTCAAACTATGAAACTATATGCTGGTTATGATATCTTCTTAGTATTCACAATAAACCAGTAATTGGGATGTGGTCTGATGTATCTAATATTTAAGAAGACATTTGTATTAGAGATTTATATTCCTTGCCATAGAGTTAGGTTTGGTATCTAGGGTCAATCATCTATAGATGGGGCCGTCCTTTTTGGGACGAATACTCTGTCTTGCATTAGGTAACAGTGTAGGGCTATATATAGGGTAACCCTGGGTCTACTAACCATGAGTAACAATACACTGTGGTGAATAATTTTTCTGTATTGGGTACTATGTGTGCTTAAGACCGAGAGGCATTTGTGTTGCTAAATTCTATAACTGGTTTATTGTGAATACTAAGAAGATATCATAACCAGCATATATATATCTGTGGTCTTTCTATTTGTGTATCTTTGTGGTTATATTTATAGGCATAGGAATATTTTGAGAGAGACACATTTACGTCTTTATTGATTCTATTTGTGGTCTGGCCGATATTTTAATTAATATTTTTTAAAAGTTCTATTTTAGTAGGGCCCTTTATGTGTTTCTGTTCTGTGAGGTTTATTTGGGGCTACTTTCATTACCCATTGGGAAGAGGTAACAGTCTGTGCTTTTGTTTAAGCTTGCATATTGCAATAAATAAAAGGTGGACAGTACTGTAGAAGAGGTGGTGTCACAGAGTATCATTGGCGAAAAGACTATTTATCCCCTTATTAAACAGTGAATAGAGCTAGGAAATCTCCTGACTACAGGGAGTAGGCGTCGTTTCAGAATTCCCTGGGCTGGATCTCATGTCGTATTGCTGACCAGATGCGTTTTATATATGCTTTAATCGCTGCATTCTAGTGAGTATAATGAAAAGTGTGTTGTTTAAAAAAAATATTCTGGAAGTCCTACGCCATCTCCTATTTTCACCTCCATTTATAGACATACATTAGGAATAAACAAATAAAGTTTGCAGTGGATGTGGATGTTTCCCAAGGAATTTTGAAAGAACGCCTACCTGTTTAAAACAGCCAATTTGTGAACGGACCTGGTGTTTGGTGTTGTAGCCTAGAGAAAAGACTTTAGCCTCTTATTAAGCAGTGACTTGGCACGCGACATCTTGTAAATTTACGTCATGGTTGGAAAAGTGGTTCCCGCAGATTGCCGTAACTGTACTGCAAGGTGATCATGTGGGCTCAAAAGTAGAGCTAGCACAATCACTGTGGGAAACCAGCTGTATATTACGACTGGTGTCCTGCAGCATAAGCTGATGGACCTTTTAGATGCCGCAGTCAACTGCGACCATGGTAGCAAAGGGAAAGCAAGAGAGAGCGTTCCCTGTGTCTCCAATGGCACTTCGCAGCATGATTCCGGGTGCTGAAGGCCCAAAAACATAGAATTTTTTTTAAAAAGGACACATATTTGGTATCGCCACATGCATAACGACCTAGGCTATAAATCAGTCAAGTTATTTAACCCACATGAACACCATAAAAACCAAAACAGAAAAACAAAAAGGCAGAATTATGATTTCTCTTCATCCCATTGCACATAGAATGGAATAAAAAGCAATCAGTCATATAAACCCTGAAGTGGTACTAATGAAAAAGTCATTTGATCCTGAGGGGGGAAAAAAAAAGCCTTTACACAGCTCCGTATACGGAAAAAAAAAAAGTTATGGCTTTCAGAATAAAGTGATGCATAAACATTGTTTTACACAATAAAAGTGCTACAACAAGTCACGTATAGTGCATGTTGAGCGCAGCGGGGGGAGTCGGGTACACAAAAACGGATTTAAAGTAAAAAAAAAAAAAAATCATGTCTTCCCCAAAATGAATCAAAAACTTAAATTCATCCCACAAAAAACAACCTCTACATTGCTCCATATACAGATAAAGGTATGGTGATGCAAAAACGGGTTTCAAAAAAATGAAAGTGTTTTTATTGTGGAAAGACAGTAAAACATTAAAAAATATGTAAAATTTTATTTTGCTGTAACCGTATCGACCTGCTGAGTATACTGCATGGTTACCGCTGTGAAAAAATAAAAATTACTAATCAGGATCACTGTATTTTATTCACTCCACCTCTCAAAAAGCAATCAAAGTGTCATATGTTCCCTGTCAAAGAATGGCGGTACAAGGAGGGAATATCGAGGGCACAGGGGCACACAAAGGAGACAGAATTCGATCCCAGCCTCGACCCCAATGATGTGCCAGGGAAAGGGAAAACTACACGCAGAGGGGTCTCAATCAGCCTCGGGCACATACTACAGGCCCCACCTCCTTATGCGCAACTTGCGGGCAACCAGGCCTACGCGATGCCGCAACAGCTCCCACTCAGTCTACACTGAGCACCACACTGTCAACACCCCTACCACCACACACACACTGCCACCACCTTAAAAAAGGACTATACGCTAACTCTTTGGAGATCTTTGAGATTCGTTAGGGCAACAAGGCAAAGCTCTCAAAGTTTTACGTTTTAATATAGAGGTGTTTGGTTACAAAAATGACAAAACAGACATTACATAAAAACATGCAGAACAGTATATAAACAAAAAGGGATAAAGCAAGAACAAACCTTTTCCAATTTGGTTAAAAATCTGGGCTGAGGAGTGCAGCTTAAAAGAAAATCGTACAGACCTATGCTGGGTGGTAACTCCTGGAATGGACAACGGTCTTTTGTCCCCAAGGTGTTTTATGGAAACTCGAAAAAACAAAAATACAAAAAACAGCCTCTCCTCATGCCTAGGTCACAGAAGAGCCGGCTAATTACATGCAAGGGACATGATCTTTCTACAAAAAAAGTGTATAATGAGTCAAAAAGCAAGAGGCAGAGCATCGGAGGCATGTACAATCATTTACACATTATGTGCATTAGTAAACGTACTGTCATTACACAAGATCTCCCTCACTGCATCCACACCTACTTTGTACGGTATGTTAGTAAAAAGAGTGATTTTATATCTAAAGTGTACAGCACGTCACCTCAGAATAATCAACAGATGCAATAGACCGCAAAAAATATCCTGCAGCTCAAACCATGTACATCCCTTTTTTCCGCAGGTTGCAAAAAGCTATCCAAATCGGCATCTAAAGGCTCTAGTATACCGACTACACGATGAGGACTACCGATTTGTGCACTTTAGGGACAAGAACCGAAACTCATGGATAATTGTTAGTTAACGCCTGTATAAAATAAGGTGTAATTACTCCGTTTCTTACAAGAGATCTTCAATCAACTGTTGTATTTCCTTAGTTGGATCTTCTGTAAGTTCTTTAGATACTTCTTTTTGTGCTTCCTGAATATACTGCTCCTTATTCATTACTAAAGAAGCACTCGCTTTCTTCGCATTTTTATTATGATTCTTCGAAGCATCATCTTTTGACTGTGACTGCCTAATACTCCACTTACTCAAATTAAACTTTTTGTTATTTTGCAGTTTATTCCATTCTGCTGTCACATCTTTAATGACAATTTGTTGGAATACCTGAAGAGCTGATGACACCACCGGGTCAAATTGACTTTTCCCCTGCAGTTTTTTTGTTGTTTTTTTTTTTTTTTTAAATATTTCTTATAGAGGTCTCCCTATTCTCTTGAAAGAAATGTATTTTTAAATATATGTTGCGACACCGCCTATAAAAACCTATTGAAAAAAAAAAAATCGAAGTACGAAATTCAATCCTTTATCACAGATTTCTTAACAGTTAACTCCTTCGGGGATATATTCAACACCAATGAATCTACGTCTTTTCCCTTGTTCTGGAGGACATTATACAATGTGGTCTTCTTACTCCTTGTATTGTACCAATGGCTGCGCCAGGAATGTTCTCCTCCTTTGTACGTGAATCCTCTCCAAAATCTCTAGTACTTTTTTATTCTTATTTGCAGATTGTAACTGCATTCTGTCCTATTGTGGAGAGTCCTCTGAACTAGTAGACTTACTGTAACTACTACTGTTTTCACAGTCCGGGACCACAAAAACACTGGAAGATTCTTGCTAGTGATCCTAAATTAGAAAATTTATTTAGAAAATCTCCTCGCTATGTGTATCGAAAGGGTAAAACACTTGAACAATTGAGATCTACTGATTTGAGAAAAATGGATAAATCTAGACAGGCTAATTTATCATCTAATAAATCAGGAACCTTCCCCTGCCTTAGCTGTCAAAACTGTAAATCTATATTTCAAAAGGGAATAGTATTGGTGATCCCTCGAAAGGCACAGATCAGGATCAAAAGGTTTTCTTACATTTAATAGCAAATAGGTGACATTTGCTTAAAGGGGTTTTGCCACGATGTAATGTTGACGTGGGATCCTCCAAAATGGGTATTTAATCACTTTTCTAAACATATGTCATTAAAAAAGTGAAGCCTGCGAGAGCTACAGCCTTCCTTACATGCCCTTAGTTTCCTGACTGTTTACATTAGATACGACCAGGAGCTGACAGGAGCTGATCTGGCCGCGCTTGCACTTATCTGATGGCAGGGAACATGAACGAGCTTTGAAGGGACTGGGGAGAAAAGATCCTGTGTATGCTGTACAAGAGAATCCACTGGTTGTAATGTAGTAATTATCTGAGTAAACATGCAGATGCTCCCTGGCTCCCTGCTCAGCCCACCTACCTCCCCCCTGCATCAGTTTGTGAACAAATGAAAGAATGCTGCCTGCTTGGAGCTCATCTTCTCTCCTGAGCAGATAAATGGGAGAAACAAAACCCGTAGAGCTTGTGCACAATACAGTTATCCTCTGTGGTTTAGCCAAACATGTTTGCTCAACTACAGAGACTGAATATCAGGAGTGTGCATGGGAGGTGAATCGATGACATCACAGAGGAGGTACTTGTTTTTTAAACACAGAAACACAACGCCCCTTTTTTCAAGCCTCAAGAGGGGAGTATCAGCCTGTTAGGCAAGTTACTCACTTCTTGGCAAAACCCTTTTAAAGTGTCGGTGCACAAAAGTTTACGTGGGGCAGACCAGTAGAAACATAAAAATTCTACTTAATGAGCATAGATTAGCCATGTGTTTATATAGACAGAAAAAGGAAGCAGTGGTACCTGAATTAGGAGAAAGACAGTCGAAGGGACAATATAGGAAAACTTTTGGAGAAAATACAGTAGCCTGCCACTTTCTTGATGCACGACATGGAGGGTCTGAATTATGCTGGTGTGTATTGGAGGAGATAGATGGTAGGGATAGAGAACAAATAAAAGATGGCTGTTACAACTTGAGGTGTTTTGGATAGTTACATAGTATGGTACAAAAAAAAAAAAAAAAAAAGATAAATGTTGATCAAGTTCAACCAAGGAAGGTGAAAATGCAGATGATGGAGGGGGATAGGGAGTTTTAAGATTAGGATCCCCTATTGATGAAGGCTTTAAAACCCAAGTCAAGAACCAATCTGCCATAAGGAAGATTTCATTCCTGATCCCAAAAGCTGCCATCAGAATGGATCTAGAGATTTTATACAGCTGCATATGTATGATTACTTAGTAGTAAATGGTTAACTCAGGCTTTCTTGAAACTCTCAACTGTTCCTGCTGTGACCAGCTCCTCAGGCAGGCTATTCCACAGTTATCATAGTGAAGAAGGCTTTTCTCCTCTGGAGATTGAATCCTTTTTACTCCAGATGAAGGGAATTTCCTCTTGTTTTTTAAGGGGGTTTTACATGAAATAGCTTTTCATCATACTTTTTGTAGCGACCACTTATAGACTTATATACATTAATCAAGTCTCCCCAGAGCCGTCTTTTTTCCCCGTGACTAAATACGTTTCATTCATTGAACCTCTCCTCATAACGAAGATACTCCATTCCCCTTATAAGTTTGGTTACTCGTCTTTGCACTCTCTCTAGCTACACTACATCCTTTCTATAAACTGGAGGCCAGAACTGAACAGCATATTCCAGATGCAGCCACACCAATACTTTATATAGCAGGATTATTACATCCCTGTCCCCGCTTATCCATGCCTCTTAATACACGCCAATATCCTGCTTGCCTTAGAGGTAGCCGATTACAAAACAGCATGGTATGTCAGTCTATGATCTACAAGTACACCCAGATCCTTCTCAACAAGCGATTCTCCCAGTTTTCCTCCCTCTAGGACATATGGCACATGCAAGTTTATTAGTGTCCAGATGCAGAACTTTACACTTACCCACATTGAACCTCATTTGCCGAGAGGATGCCCAAACACTCAGTGTCCCCAGGTCTGCTTGCAATTTATGAACATCTTCCATAGTTTGCACTGCACTACACTACATAGCTACATCTGCACTGGGCCCACCCACATCTGCTACTTTCTCCTCATTTGTATGTGCAGAACTGAAGAACCTATGTAGTAGCTCTGCATTCTCCTGATCCCCAGTGACCGCTCCCCATTACTGTTATTTAACAGACCTACATGCTCTGACTTTTCTTGGCATTTATACATGTTTAACGAATTTCTTGGGGTTTATTTTGCTGTCCTTGGTTACTTGCCTCTCATTTTGTATTTTAGCAGATTTGATCACATTTTTACAGATTTTATTAACCCCTTCCTGACATTAGATGTAACCATAAGCCCTACCGGGGGTTGCATTCCCACAAATGGATGTATGGGTACATCCTGGAGATTGTGCGGGACTGCAAACGAACCCCCCACGATCGCCTCATGGGTATATTACCACTGGCCTCATGCTGCATCACCCGTGATTAACCCCTTAACTCCAGCAATCTATTAAGATTACTGGAGCTAAGTCGCAGACATAAGAAGGGAGCTTCTTCTGCCTGCTCTCGGCAAGCAACAGCACCACTGCTGCTGTCTCCTACAAGGAAGCCTGGGAGTGTAATAAACACTTTCCGGGCTGCCTATGATGTCCCCATGCCCGGCAATGCATTGTGGGCATTGCCAGACAGGGTGATTGACAGTCACCATGTAGACCAGTACACAGCAATAAGCTGTGCACTGACCTCCTATTGTATGAGTGATTTGAAGATAGAGTTATTTATGCTGTTCTGTGCAGAAGAGTAAAACACATCACATCATTATTCCACCTGGATAAAGGGGAAGATAGTTAACCTGAACAACAGCTGCCAGCCTATCATCCCTTTCTGGCTCTGAGACAGCGGTCCCCAGAAGAGGCTTAATCCAGGAGTTGGGCCTCTCTATCCGCCAGTGATCTGTCTGGAGAGCGATCCGGCGACACAGGCAGGAGGGAACTTTAGCCTTCTTATATGTACGCTCCTTTCAAGATGCACCAAGCTCAGGGAAGTACTAAGCTGCAACAACAGAGACCGCAGATGTTTTATGGCCACACCCCAAACTGCCCCCACCAGGGGAAGTTGCGGTACCTACCTATCCGACATCTCCGCCGTACGCGGAATCACCCCTTAGATACCACGCACTCTCTAGCGGGGCTACCCGAATACAAAAGAAAACTGGAGGCGGTAGTGGGGATGGGTGACCGACACAAGGAAAGCGCAGACAGCTAAATAAATGTCTGGTTTCCTGACGCCCTCAGTGGGGGGAGGGATCACCCTCAAATGGCAAAAAGGGAAAAGAAATAAATAAAACTAAAATAAAGAATTCAGCAGACCTGCAAATGAGCATCTGGCTACCATGGACACTAGGCTAAAACAGAGTAGCCTAGTGTCAGTAGGGTGGATATCGTTTATGTTGGCATCATTTTTTAGACATATGGTCAGTTATGAACCAAACCATTTTGTGTGGTATAATGGTCTTTTGAACATAGAAAATTTTGATATTGATATTTTTCACAAAAAAACAAGGATTGTAGGGATCAAAATTTATTACCAACTTAAAGCATAATGTATCAGCAGAAAACCATGAAGCACATGGATAGGCAAAAGTATCAAAATGTTATTCCCACAAAGTGACATGTTAGATTAAAAACAACAAATAAATAAAATACCCTATCGGAGGGCAGTCACTGACCAACATGTCTTCACTTGTCAAATATATGTGCTCGCTTCAGCAGCACATATACAGTACTTGTCAAGTATCATCCGCAAGCCCTCTTCATAGAAACCCCTCAATCAGTGGGTGCTTAGCGCTTTCAAAAGGCAGCACCACTTTAAATTGGACTATTGGAAGTCTGAACAGATTATCTCTAGGATGTTCTCTGTCAGGCTAGTTGTTAATATATCAAAGGCACCAGAAAAGGCAATGCAGAGAGGAAAAGGTAAAGCACTTTTCTATTGTGCCCTCTTTTAATCCACATCCTGTTTGGAGGTAAAGCAGAAGTGTATCTGCCATGCTTGCCTGACACTATCCCCCCCCATCTTTCATTTCAAGCCTCTCTGAGATATTCTAATTAAGAAAAGCAGCGATCCCTTAAAAGAAGTAGTTGGCAGAGTATGGGATTGCAAGTTCACAGCTTGCATTTACTTCTCATTTTGTCTTCGAATTCAGGGGAATAAAATGGCTCAATGGCACAGCAGGCTCAATGTTCAGCATCTCAGCAGGACTGGCACACATCGCTCATTACATGCATCAGTACCAGGAAGAAGTCTTCCAAGGCAAATGGTTGAGAGCATATATATGCTTCTTACCAGTTTGTAAGATAAAAGCGAGATGGATGGTGCATTACATGAAGTTTACTTCATCTACAGCAAAACTCCTTTAATGCAGCACAGAGTACATCCAAAATAGCTATGTTCTTGGTAGATATTTTGTGGTGCTAAAAGTTAAGAGCACAATGGGTTTTCCATGTGATGCTGCTCCCTTTCCAGCTGGCCAGGCTGTGCAAGCTGCAATCTCTGCGAGAATATGCAACGTACATGTGTCCCCAAGGGACCTATAACCTGCTCTGTGTGAATTTAGATGCCAAAAAATAAAAAAGAAGCTTTTAAACCAGAGTCTTCTTCAAAAGAGAGAGTCAACATCTGCAGACGACTCTTCTGGGCTCCTTGCCCCTCATCAGTACAGAGTCGAGTACCGGTTGGCTACAGAGAGCTTTTAAATTAGCCCCCAGAGATTGTGTGTGCCATTTAAATCAGTGCCATTTTGGGGCTTATATTAATTTAATCAAAATGGAGAGGGCTGAATGGGAAAACAAATATGTCACCCTATTCCCCCCCCCCCCCTTGTTTCAACACCTTAACTCAGCAACCAGTTTTGAACTCCCTGACAGTGCCCCATTTTTCAAATCTGACATGTGCCATTTTATGTGGGAATAACTTTTTGGTACTTTTACCTATCCATGCGATTCAGAGATTGTTTTCTCGTATCACATTGTGCTTTAACTCCTTAACAACCGCCCACCGACTTTTGACGTCGGCTGGTGCAGGTCGTTCGTCTACAGTAACGTCTTTTGGCGTCGCTGCAGACATCGGAGTTTGCATATATTCGACACACAAAAAACACCCTACACAAATTAGGTATCCACAAGACCATAATAACCTGTAGAATTAAACAAGTTATTAAGTGTGAAACGTGAATGGTGTAAAAAAAAATGTAAAAAAAACTAAAAATTTATTTATTTTTTTTTACAAAATTCTGCAATTATTTATAAGTGGACTTAAACTATTCCCCCATAAAGTACAACCTGTCCCGAATAAAACGAGGCCTCGTCATTGAAAAAGTAAGAAAGTTACCACTGTTGAAACGCAAGGAGGCAAAAACAAAAAAAAAAAAAAAAAAATGTTCTGGTCATTAACTACTTTTCAGGCCTGGGGCTTAAGGGGTTAAAGTTAGTAAGAGCATTTGGTCTATACAATTCTTGTTCATTTGTGAAAAACTTCAAAATATTAGAAAATTACTAATTTAAAGCACAATGTATCACCAGAAAACAATGAATCACACACAGATAGGCCAAAAAAAAAAATCAAAAAGGTTATTCACACATAAAATGACATGTTAGATTAAAAAAAAAAAAAAAAGTTTTAAAAAAATTTAGCAAAAATGTTTAACATTTTCAAGAAAATTTGTAACATACATTTTTTAGGACCCAGTCCAGATCTGACAATGCTTTGATGGGCCTGCATGTTAGATACCCTCCAAAACTACATCCCTTAAAGTATTCAAAACAGTATTTAGGAAGTTTATTAACCCATTAGGCGTTTCACAGAAATTAAAGCAATGTGGAGGTGAAATTTCACCTTTTTTTGTTTTTGCAGATTTTAAATTTTTATCCTTCATTCACTGAAACACGTAAATTCCCGAAAATGAATAAAATCGTTTTAATTCTCCTTTTGAAAAATTCCCATTCCCAAGTGGATTGGGTAAAAAAGGTTAGGGTGGAAGGTTTTTAAATTGTTTTATTTTGTTTTTTTGGTGATTTAAATTTATTTTAATTTTTTTTTTAAATTAAGGGGGTTTTGTAAAATATTTTAAAATTTTGAGGGAAAAAAAAAAAAGTTTTTTAAAATAATTGATTGTTTTTTTTTCCAAAAGAATCAAGTGAATTTATTACCTCCTTGGGCTATTTCAGTTCCCTCGTAACAACCTGAAAAAACAAATCTCCCGGGGGCTTTTTGTTCATGAGTAAAGAGAGTGAGTCATCAACAGGTCAGCAGTGCAGTCTTGTCCTGTCTCCCAACAGTAAAAAGTTTTGATTTATCTCAATAAACACTCTGTATTGGGGCTTTTTTTTTTGGGGAAAAAAAAGCCCCGGGGAGTAGTTTGAGAAGCAATTAATCTAATTGCATCTAAAGCTTACAAGCATGGAGCTTTGCTTTTTGTTTAACCAGGAAGTCAGAGAATTTCTTTCTGCTTTCTTTGAAACCCTGGGGGGAGACAACCCTTTTTAAACCCCAAAAGACCCCATATTGGAAACTAAACCCGTTAGAGCGGGGCCCCAACCGCCGCCCCGCGGACCGGGCACGGGCTTAGCTATCCCCTCCCGGTCCGTGGCCCCCGGGCTAACTGATGCTGGCCGCCCGGTGACTTTAGCCGGCGGTGGGGCTCTGGTCCGGGGGTCCTGTAATGGGGCCCGCGCCTACGCTGCACACTTGTGGGCTGCATTCGGGGAAACAGGAGCGGTGTTTTACCGCCCTGCCCCCCTATCACTGCAGTTCGGCGCCATGACTCCGCATCTCCGATGAGCGCGCAGGGGGGGGGGGGGGATGATGGACAGTGAGTCACACCCCCCGCGCCGCCAGTGCCGTGGGATTGGGCTGCTGGGGGAGGACCCGGCCGAGGACCGGGAAAGGTGAGTACTACTCCCTACCTTTTTTTATTTATTTTTTTTTATTTAATTGCCCTGGCTCCTACGGGGGGGCCGCATGCATCATTTGGTGCCCGCTATGCATCACTACTTGGCGCCGCTAGCACACATGGGGGCCGCTATGCATCCCTATGGGGGCAGATGTGTCATTTCACTCAGGGGCAGCTATAAAACACTACTGGGGCAGCTAGTGTCATTATCACTACGGGGGCGCTATGTATCACTAACACTCGGAGAGCTATTATCATTATCACTACGGGGCAGTTTTTTTCACTACGGGGGCAGCTAGGCATCTCCTACAGGGGGCGCTAGGTTTCATCACTACAGGGGCGCATCATGTTCACTATCACAAAGGGGGCCCTATCTAGAAACACTATCACACGGGGGCACTATGTATCACTATCATACAGGGGCAGCTATGTTTCATTTCATTATTTGGGGCATTTTTTTTTCATTATCATATCGGGGCCTATGTTTTATTTTTCACTACGGGGGGGCAGTATGTATCACAATATTGGGGGGCAGTTGTTCACTATCACACTGGGGGCAGCATGACCCAAATACACTGGGGGGCCTATGTATCACTATCACTACTGGGGGACTAGTTCATAGGGGGCAGCATTTCATACTGGGGGAACTATGTACACTACTGGGGGCAGCTATTATCACTACGGGGGGCACTATTATCACTACGGGGGGAGTTTATGTACACTACTGGGGGCAGCTATGATCACTAGGGGGCAGCTTGTTTCACTACGGGGGCGCTATTTTTTCATTATCATACGGGGCAGCTAGTAACATCACAAACTGGGGGCACTAGTATACTCTGGGGGCAGCTATGTATCACTACGGGGGGGCAGATTTATCACACACAAATGGGGGGCAGCTATGGTCACTATCATACGGGGGGCCTATGTGTCACTATCACTATGGGGGGCATGTATCCTATCACTATTTAAGCGCTATGTTTCATTATCATACTGGGGCTTTTTTTCATTACCTACTGGGCAGCTATGTTAAAATACACAAAGGGGGCAGCTATGATCCTATCATACTGGGGGCAGCTATGTTCACTTTCCTACTGGGGGCGCTATGTATCACTACACACTGGGGGGATAATTTATTATTACGGGGCATATATCTCTTAAGACGGGAATTCATATGTATACATGTATAATGCTGACCCCAGAGCGATAAATATTATGCAGACTGATTTCGCTTGTGGTACATTTATTAAAAAATAGGACCCACAAGTGACAATCAGTCTCCTTTTATAAATACTGGTTAACGCAACGATACCCTAAATGACACGTTACACTTTAGGGTTTTTTTTTTGGGTGGATTCAAAACATCCACCCCCCCCCAAAAACTCCAACCCTAATAACCCCCCCCCCCAAATACCCCAAAACCCCCCACGGCCGTGGAAAAATTGTAGGCATCAAACCGGCCCCGGGGTAAAAAAAAGGGTTTGGGGGACCGGGGCCGTTAGAGAATATATCCGGGGTTAGTGAGAATCCCCCACGGGCTTTTTTTTTTTCAAAATTTTTTTTACGTTGGGCCCTCGTTCCATGGCTTATTCGCCGGTTTTGGCCCCCGTACGCGCTCGGTTTTTGCGCTTCATACGGGCCAATCCGCGGCAGAAATTACGGAAATCCCTGCTCTCATTGAGAAAGTGGAACCGTCGCTCCTCCCCGCTCGGCGAATCCGCCGCGGGGGGAGAAAGTGACATGCACTTTTTTACGGCGCGTACGCGCCGTAAACATGCATTGTCTAGGGGCCGGGAGGGCGCCCCCGCCGCGCTCCGCCCCGCCCCCGTCCCCCCCCCCCCCGCCCCCGCCCCTTATTCACAGCGGATTGTGCCTCAATACGGCCACAAATCCGTGGGGAATAAGCCGTGTGAACACGGCCCTTTTAAAGGGCTGGAAAAATTTTTTTTTTCATCAAAAAATCTGAGTTTTAGCTGAATTTTTTTTTTTACAAGGATTCCGGGGGGAAAAAAAAAACACCCCAAAATTTGTTACGAAATTTCTTCCCAAGTTTGGGGCAATACCCTATATTTGGTGTATACTGCTGTTTGGGATGCAGGGCAGGGTTACAAAGAGGGAGCAACAGGGGGGGCAGTTGAACACAAGCACCCGGACCCTTTGCGGGCGTCCGGGTCTCTAGGGAAGCCATCGGCACCAATACTTTAACGCTGCTTTGTATTTTAATGGTCACCTTTTTTCGCCTTGGTGCAGGGAACCTTTTCCAGAAACCCCTTATATTAGTCAATAAACAAAGTACTCTTCCCAAGGGGGGACAAAATTTTTTTTGAAATAAAAACTTTTCTTCATATTCCACAAAATTTAAAGACCATGAAAAATACAGCAATGGAAAAAGTAAAAAAAACCGGGCCCGGTTGGTTGCACAGGGGCTCGTCCAATATTTTTTTTAGGGCCCCAAATCCTTCTGTGTGGACCCTAACAGAGCGGGATAGTCCGTTGCAGTACTTTTGCAACTTTTTGGGAAGATTTCTTCCTTTTTAAAGCATGCTCTTCACCCGCATTCCTTTAAAACCCCCCATATCACGGGGGATACATAACCCCCTCTTTTAAAAAGAAAAAAATTTAAAAAACAAAAAACCCAAAGGTTTTAACTTTAAACTTTATAGATAACATTTTAAAACTAAATTTTTTCTTTTGGGCCCTTTTGGTGCTAGGATTCAAAGCGAAATTTCCAAAAAAGCTTCTGTTTCAAAAGCTTTGGAATAACCTCGCATTTCCTGACGCAAATTCCTCCAGGAACACCATTTGAGATCCTCACCTGGGCCCGGGTTTTCGTAAAGTGGCGTCCCACTGTGGTCTCGCCATTTTACTGCTCTCCTGACTTCTACCTGTTGCATTTTTTTCTCAAAGTCGTAGGTACTTAGTTCTAAAATCCCTTTTTTTTTTAAATTTTTGTCGCTTGTCTGCCCTACGATTTTTCCACAGGGCATTTAAGAGCATATATAACATTTTTGCTGTTACAACTTGATAACCTTGGGTGTCTATTCTGTCCCTTTTTATGGGGTGAGCAAATTTTGGTCCTTTTATTTTTGGCACTAAAAAATTGGAGCAAATGAATACATGGATAAAAAGTATTGTAAATCTTTCCCTAAAGCTGCAACAATGCTTTTTAAAGATTTAAAAATTAACTAATAAAAGACGGATATGTTTTGCCTTTTCTGACAATGATAGAACGCCAATTAAACAAGCTAAGTTGCCGGCTTCATGTTTAAAATTTTCACAAAGTGGGAGCCACCAACGGATTAAAAAAACTGGAACAGCTGAAGAAAAAGAAACCACTTAATGATGCAGCTCAAAAGGAGTATTTCAAGGGATTTTAAAGGGTCCCCAGAGGATTAAAAAACCCTAATCCAAAAACTCCAAAGAAGAAAAATAGCAAAAAAAAAAAAATGGAACGCATGGGCTAATCCTACCACTAGATCTGAAGATCCTGACCCAAACACACTTGCAAATCGCTGTCAAAAATGTCAAGTCAGACATTGCGATTTGTGAGGAGGAATACAAAGCAAGGGGACCCTGGAAATACGAACGCCAACAAGGAACTACAAAGTAACATTGATAAGATGAAAGAGCAACTATTGAAAGTAAAATTGAGGAAGTTCGAGCGTGATACAAAGGACTACCAGTACGAGCGGGTCTATACATGGGCTGAAAGCCGCGGTAGAAGACGCATCCAATATAGACAACAGCCATACAATAATACCTCTACCGAGAGTTTAAGTGCTATGTCAGACACCAACCAGGAGGTTACACGTGCACCAATTAAGAGAAGAACAACAAAGCCCAAGCCCTTTTTTTTGGAGGAGCCCGAAGCAAGAGGAAATACAAAAAGGGGAACAACAAAAAAAGGAAAAAAAACAAAGGGCAGCAACGGGGGGTGGAACCAAAACCCCTAGTTTGAACATTCTCTAAAGACTAACAAAACCGCGAAAAGTTCTTAATAAAGGACTAAATTTTTTTTCCAAGAAGCGATGAGAATCCATTTTAAAAATTTTAATTGACTTCACAAGCTTTGTCGTAACATGAATAAAAATTTTTGGGGAAACAAAAGGGGGTAAGAGTAAGGGGATTTATAAAGGCGACATAAAATGGGAAAAAGAAGTCAGTTTGATCCCGGTATACAGAGTGAAGCGTTAGATGTTTTTCAGCGTTGGAAAGAAGGGGTGAAGGGTAAATGGAATTTTGTGGGGTTCTGTCCGTGACAAAATGTCCAATAAAGAAAAAGGCCATTAAAAAGTTGAAAAACTGTCAGGGTTTGATCATTAAGAAAGCCGATAAGGGGGGGGGAACGGGGCCCTGACAGAACTGACAGAAACGTGAGGTTCTTCAACTGGGGGACCGGAAGATATATAAATACTCAAAAAAACCTACATTTTAATTTCGCAGAAATCAATTTTGGGTTTAATGGGGATTGCATCAGGGGCCATTTCCCCCTGCATAGGGGGTATGTTAAAGGACAGAACCCGGGAAATCCCCCAGTTATTTTGTTCCCAAAATTCAAAGTCATTGAAAACTCCACCATGCAGATCAAATTGGAAGGTTCCCTTTTTGGGAAACCCTTTTGGGAATCTAAAGATGGGGACCTTAGAAAATTTTTGAAAGAGAAGACCGGCTGTCTTTTGACACCAAACAAATTTTTTTTTACATTAAAAAAAATGGATGCTAAAAAAAGAGTTGGATAGTCATTAATGTAAAAAAAACTTTTTAAAAAACCATATGAGGAACTTTTGAGGCAGTAAGGGATGTGTTTCATTGGATCCCACTATTACAAAGCCCATTTTAAAGTTCCTCATGAATTTTTGAAATGGACTTAAAAAATTATTTTAGATTTGGTGAAAGTTTTTTCTCCAGCAGCAAGGGCCCTATGGGGGCTCCGGGCCGGACCCGGGTAGCCCAAAACTATATGTGGTCCTTTTAAAAAAAAATTTTTTTTCATTCACATTTTTACAAAAATTATATGCTGGAAAAAAATATGTGAATGACTTTTTTTTTGGAAGGGAAACGGAAAAAGAGCTTCCGGTTTGTGCAATTTTAATGAGTGCCACCCATTGATTAAAAATTTACACTAAAAAAAAAAGCGAAAAATCGAGTTTCCGGATGTTGAGGTTAGAAAATAGAGAATCAACATAAATTTTTAGCTTTATACTTTTAACACTTTTTAAATAAGCCCCAAATGATCGGGAATAATCATTTAAAAGAGCGAGCTGGCACCCCCCGCAGGTACAAAAGGGGGAACCCCCCGGGGCAATTTCCGAGCAAGTGAAAAATGCTCGGAGAAGAAATACAATGACAAAAGGAAAGGATTATAAAAAAAATTTTTAAGAAAGGGTAGACCTAGAAAGATGAAAAATGGTGGAGGTTGGTAAAAAAATAGAGAAAGAATTACTGAAGTTTTAGGAAGAAAAAAGAGGAAAAAGGTGATGACAATGACTACCAGTAGGAAAAAGGGCCAATTTTAACATCAACCCTTACGGCAAATTTTCAAAAAACGCAAAAAGTAGGTTATTTGTTCAAAAAACCCAAATATATTTTTTAAAAAAGGAAGATGATAGTGAAGCTCATAAGACAGATATTGCTGCAGAAGACAAATAGCAACAAAGGTTTTTGGGGAACAAAACAAGGTACATTTCCTTTTATGTCGCTCCCAATTTTTGCCATAATAAAAGGACCAAAAATTTGCTCATCCCATGAAAGGGGCAGAAAAGACACAAAGGTTATCAAAGTTTTAAAAAACCCAAAAAAAGTTAATTGCTTTAAATCCCGGTGGTGGATATACGAGGGCGACAAGCCGACAAATTAAACAGAGTTACGAACTAAGGCAGCCATACGTACCTTTTTAGAAGAAAATGCAACAGGGTAGAAGTCAGGGAGCTAAAAATGGCAGACCACAGTGGCACGCCACTTCTACGAATCCACCCGGTGATGTCTCAAATGGGGTGTCCTGGGGGAATCGCGTCAGGAAAGAATGCCAGTTATTCCAATGCTTTTAAAAATATGAGAAGCATTTTGGATCATCATTTGGGAAACCCCCACCAAAAGGCCCTTTAAAGAAAACTTTAGTTTAAAGTGTTTCTTAATGTTAAAATTTGCCTTGGTTTTATTGTTTTAATTTTTTTCTTTTTAAAAGATGACGTGTTTGTTCCCACGGATAGTGGGAGGTTTTAAAGGAAGCAGGTTTAGTACGCATGCTTGAAAAAGGGAAAGAATCTCCGAAACTCGCATCACGTACTGCAGCGCGACTATCCGCCTGTTTAGGATCCCCACAGAAAGATTTGGGAACCCCAAAAGAATATTGGACGTTTTGCCCGTCAACCACACGGGGACCAGGTTTTTTTTTGACTTTAATCACATTTTTGGATTTTTTTATGGGCTATTTTATGTGGATATGAAGTAAAAGTTTATATACTAATTTAAATTTTGTCCCCCCTTGAAGAGTACTTTGTTTATAGGGAAGCCATCGGCAGCAGTGATTACAGGTCAGTGATGCTGATGGAGACAGAGGGAGCGCCCTCACTCTGTCTTTCCTTTAGTGCCCCGGCCAGCTTCGATGTGTGAGCCCCGTTTAAGAGCCCGCACGATGTCCAGGTATATCCAATGTCAGAAAAGGGTTAAACAAACACAGCCCTACACCAACCATGGGTTATAAATAACTGTAGGCTTTTTGTGTATTTCAACTGCGAGACAGCCCAACATGTATTTTTCCTATGGATGATTTTTTTTTCCTCTCTCTTTCAGTTGTGGTGGGGGAGTGAGAGAAGGAGCATGCAGAGGCATTACACTTTTTATTGACTGCCATTATAGGACTCGAATAAGCGATCATCTGGTTGCTTATCCACTGTTCTGGCTTACTTGGTTCAGCGCTCCCTCACCATGCAATATTGAATTACTGCTGGCACAAATTGTTTGTTTAATTATGGAAAACTGGTAACTTGTTCCAGCACAGATGTTCTCAAAGTAGAAAAGTGTATTGGATCTTCCAGTCACAAATCGCCAAGTCCGTGATATTGCATGGGGAGTGTGGTTTCAAGGTACAATGTCCCAGAAAAGACCATTGTATATTGAAAATATTTATTCGAGGTTTTGCAAAATTTTGGGGGCCGACTTATCATCATGTTTTAAAATTTACAGGGGAGCCCCCCTGAACATGCCTCGGCATGTCCCTTGAAAGACCAGGGGACCTTTGTTAGTCCCCTGGCTGCAAAGGTAACCCACTGGCAAACTACAATTGTGTTGCGGGGGTGCCAATGGTAGGACAGAGGTAGACCTCTGTCAAACACATTAGATGCTGTGATCACCAAGACTATGGCATATACAGGGTTAAACTTCCAGAATCATGGCTGCGGTGTGCATTACAGCCTCACCGTCAACACTCAGGTGCACAAATGGCATATGCAAGATCACCATGACAAAAATGTATGTCATTGTGTAAGAACTAGCAACCAACAGCAGCATGCATTTTCATCATAGGTTAAGGGGGTTAAAAGATGAAGATGTGACAGCTGCATACCTGTGAGGTGTCAGATGCTAATAACTATTCGACAAAAAGGGCTGCGCTGGATATTCTGGAAACCTTTAGAAAGCCTGGCTTCTATCCTTATAAGATTCCACAGGAAGCAAGTGCTGGTTTAACAGACTTTCCAGGTGATCAAATAGAGGATTATGAACAGTTCTTGTATTTCTGGTGTGGTTCCATTACAATACCCAAATGATTTTAATACTGGAAGTAGGGCACCTTTATCTCCCCCCTGCACATGGATTATGGTGGCTCTTAAAAATGAAAGTTTATCATTTCCATTTCTCTTCCCTTCAAGCTGTTCCATCTGAGGAGGAAAAAATTTGGTAAATTCTGTTTACATTTTGGATAACATTAAGAGGTGGCCCCAGGAGTCTACATATTTACCTGGTAAAATTATCAAGCGTTTACCTAATTTAACAGGAACGTCCTGGTTTACTGCTCATTACAGGCATAATTTTACCTTCTTACATACAACGTATGAATTGTAAACAATATTCTAGTTACTCATGCTCTGTGTAATAGCTATTGTATGTTGTGTCAGACATGTATAATGTATATATTCATGCTGAAAAATTGATTTTCATTATCTGCATATTCTAAAAAAAACAACCAACCAATAAACAGAAAATCCTAGTAGGTATTATGTTGCATTCAAACTAGGTTTACAGCAACTTATTATTTACACTAATTGTAAAAATCACCTGCAAATGCCGTCCACTTGCAAAAAACAATTTGCACAAATTCTCCTCTTCATAAGTGGAACAACTTCAGGGGGTGAGGCATTTGAATTAACCACTTTCATTTTTTCACTTTGTGCTAAGGGACACCCTAATATGGATGCAACGGTCTGCCCATTTGCAGGAAACCCTGCTAAAATTAACATAAATTCAGACTTGGACTGGCCCACATGGGAATAGGGTAAACCCCTGCTGGGCCCCTGAGCATGGCAGACCTGGAGTTTCTTTTAAATTGCACATACATCCTTGGTAAAGGCAGAAAGCCAGAGAGAACAAGGCAAAAATCAAGAGGTAGAGTATAAGAGGCATGTATAGTATGTGTCGATTGTGCCCCCAGAATCAACTCTACAGGTGGGACCCGAGAATGAAATTCCGGTGGTGAGCCCAAGGCACCCTAGTCCAACACTGCACACATTTATGTGTAGTGAATGGCAGATATATGCTACAATATGCAACTGATCTCCCACTACAACAGCGGATAACAAGACAAAAGTAAACTCAGTGTCCCAAGTTCTTCTATTAAAAATTATGACTCCTTCGACATGGGGTGGGTGTGGGGGGAGCTGTATCTCAACAAAAATAGCTGGCTCTTGAAATGTGGTGGCACAAAGTGTGCTGTTATTGTGCAAAAGTATCTATATAGCCACACACTATCTCACAAAAGTGAGAACACCCATCACGTTATTGTAAATATTGTATTATATCTTTTCATGGGACAACACTGTAGATATGACACTTTGATACAATATAAAGTAGTCAGTGTACAGCTTGTATAGCAGTGTAAATTTGGTGTGCCCCCAAAATACCCCAACACAGCCATCAATGTCTACAACGCTGGCAACAAAAGCGAGTACACCCCTAAGTGAAAATGGACAAATTGTGCCCAAAGTGTCAATATTCTGTGTGGCCGCCATTATTTTCCAGCACTTCCTTAACGCTCTCGGGCATGGAGTTCACTAGAGCTTGACAGGTTGCAGCCACTGGAATCCTCTTCCACTCCTTCCGTTTGAGGATGCCCCACAGATGCTCAATTGGGTCTAGGTCTGGAGAGATGCTTGGCCAGTCCAGCACCTTTACCCTAATTTTTTTAAGGCAGGCAGTGGTCATCTTGGAGGTGTGTTTGGAGCGATTATGTTGAATACTGCCCTATGGCCCAGCTTCTGAAGGGAGGGAATCATGCTCTGCTTCAGTATGTCACAGTACATGTTGGCATTCATGGTTCCCTCTATGAACCATAGCGTTCTACAGCTGTCAGTACTCATGTAGCCCCAAACCACGACACTCCCAGCACCATGCTTGACTGTAGGCAAGACAGTCTTTGTACTCTTTACCTGGTTGCTGCCACACACGCTTGACACCATCTGAACCAAATAAGTTTATCTTGGTCTCATCAGACCACAGGACATTGTTCCAATAATCCATGTGCTTAATCTGCTTGTCTTCAAAAAACTGTTTGCAGGCTTTCTTGTGTATCAGCTTCCTTCTGGGACGACAGCAATGCAGACCAAATTTGATGCCATGTGCGGCATATGGTCTGAGCACTGACAGGTTGTCCCCCGCCCACCCTTTTAACATCTAATTTGAACAGACAATCTCTGGATATGATGCCGAGCATGTGGACTCAACTTCTTTGGTCGACAATGGGGAGGTCTGTTCTGAGTGGAACCTTTCTTGTTAAACCACGGTGTAGTTTTGGCCACTGTGCTGCAGCTCAGTTTCATGGTGTTGGCACACATTTAAACCTAAGACCCTGTAATACTAATGAGTCACATGACAAAGGAGGGAAAAATGTCAAATTGGGCATAATTTGTCCAATTTTCACTTAAGGGTACACAGACTAATTATCTATATATTGTAAGACTCCACTCACATTTCGGCCACCTCTTGGCTCGGCCCGGGGTCATTCAGCCGGGAGGTCGCCGTCCTTGGTAAGACAGATGGCACTCGACACAGGTCTTCAGTTTAACATGGCCTAACCAGCTTTATTGAGGCACAGTATATAGCAGAAAAACATAAATCAAAAACCTCGGCCGTCTGGCCCCTAAAATATACATGTGTTAAAGAAGTCCCTCTCTCACATGTGAACAGGACCTAACGTCCAGTCTCACCAAACCACTTTCTCCCAGTCTCCCGCTGGGTCCCGGCTTCTTCCAAGCCTCTGGGGGCCAGAGCCTCTGTCTCCTCAGCTGCACTGCCAGCTAGCAGACCACGCCCCCTGATTACCTGGAGCTCCAGGCTTTTATAGGCCTCCAAGGCCATGCCAAAAACATGCACTGGAACACGGGGAGTAGACACCCACCCAACACATTGCCTACTCCCAATAAGACCCGCCCCAGAAAATAGCTATAGACGGCTGCCAACCCCACGTGACGGACAGCTTTAAAATGGATGGCCCCTTTTCCCCACCAAGGCCGGGTTTCCCTTGGGGGCGTTTGCATAGAGAACTCAGGTATGGTTAAACCTAGTGGGCAAAAATTAGGTAAACTACCTGTGGGTTCCCCTTTAAATTTACCCCCCCCCTCGGAAAAAGGGCCCGTAGGTCTTTTTAAACCTCCCCACAACCCCCCTTTCAGGATAAAAAACCCCAAAGAGGGAACCCCGATCAAAAAGCTTATATTGCCCCTTCCCTTTTTCTGGGGAAAGCACCCCAAATTTTTTCCCCGGGGAAAATCCCTTTTCCCCCCCCTTTTAATTAGCCCATGGGGGACTTACATCAGGATTTCGGGGGCAGCATCAGAGTCATCCAAAACTTTCCCCCCTTTCCTCCTTGGAAACTGGGGTTACGGGCAAACCCGCTCACCCATGAGGGGCAGGGGATATTTTTCCCAAAAAAACGCTCACCCCTGGGTTATCCCTTGGGGCTCCCCTTTCATAATGGCCCCCAGACAGTTTACTCCCAATTACTATGGTGGAAAGGGACGTATGCCCCCACTTGCTGAAGGGGAGGGTCCCCCCCCTTAAGCCCAATGCTGACATTCACACGGTTACTACTGCCCCTTTCCAACCCAGCCCTTTTTCATTCCTTGTAGTTCCCCCTCCCCAAAAAGGGGTACCCTTTAGAACTTTTGCTAACGGGGGAAACGGTCTGCACTATTTCGGGTCCCAAAAAGGGCAGGGGCCCCTTTGGGTTTTGGGAAATCCTGAAACCCACACTAGTTTCCCCAAGAGGGAAGTAATGACAGCACCCTCCAAGGTTATATCCACCATGGCTCAAGGGGCGCACCTGGGGCCAAAACCTACTACCTTTTGGGTTGATAATGAGCCCCTTAATTTTTCTTCCTCCCCAAATTTTTCAGCGGACCACTTCCCCCTGGGCACAGCTTTCCCCTTGCTCTTTTTTAAGCGGGGAAAAACCCTTTGGCAGCAATGGGTGGAGAGTTTCCTTCCCTTTTCCCCCCAAACCCCAATCTTAAGAGAGAATCTTTTTTTCTTTTGGGTCATCCTGTATTTTGCTCCCTTTAAGGGACCCGGGACAAACCCTTTTCCTTCGGGGGTTCCCCAACTAAAACCAAAATGGCGGTTCCATTAGGTATTCAGTCACCTTTAACCCCCGTGGGGGGCAGCAGTTTGGGCGGGCCAAGCCCCCAAATAAAAGTCCCCCAACAGACAGGCCCAAAAAAACTAAATCTTGTTTTTTCCTCATGCCTTCCAGGGGGAAGATGTACCCTTTGTCAGCCCCGGCTCCTTTTTACCATCTGGGGTTTTTAAACATCCCCCCCCTCCCTTCATGGGGTTTGAGCATACCCCCAAACCTAGCGGGTTTCTGGGCAGCTCACTCTTTGGGTCCTGCCAGTTTTTTTTGCCCTCCTGCAGTAAGAGCTACGGGAAATTAAGGAGAAAACCTGAAAATATTTTTCTAAACAGGGGGACTCCCAATTTTCCCCAGCATAAATTTTCCCTCTTCACCCTCTATAGTTTTAAAAATTTTTGGTTTTCCATCACGTACATTGCTCGGACTGCACACGGGAATCTCCCTTTGGGCCCCAACTTTTTTTTCCCAAACTTTTTATCACCCCCCTTTGAACAACCCAACATCAGCCCTTGCGAAAGGGACACAGGGCAGCACCCCACCCCCACACTCCCATGAGGCCCTTTTCCGAGTTTTTTTCCCCCTTGGGTAACTAACCAGCACTTCCCACACCCTTTGTCCCCTTCATGAAATGGTGGGCAGAGTTCATACAAGCGCAGAGAAATTTCCCCTTCCTGGGAAGCCGTTCTTTTTTTAGGAAAACCAATTTTGGAAAGATTTCCCCTTTTAGAATTTTGGAAAAACCCGTCTCTGGGGACCAACAGGGCAAAACCCTTAATCGGTTACCCCTTCCGGGACCCGGGGGCCCCTGTGTTACTTGGGGCTTTTCCCCTATGCCTTAGGGGGCACACTAGAGAAAATTCCCTCCGTGCATTGTAAAGGGGGTTTTTTAGTTTTGAGTTCCCACACTGCTTTAAAACGGGTTTCTAACTCTGCCCCACACCCAAAAAATCCCCCTGTCGGCTGTTTTTGGCCGGATCATGGATCAAAGGCAGTTTTAAAAAGAATGGGGAAAAGCATAAACCTTTCCCCCCAAGGGTTTAATTTTAACGCTTTTAAGGCACGGGTTTTCCACAGTTCAGGGTTCTTCTGTTTTCCCACCCCCTCCCCTTTTCAGGGGCATTTTGGGGCCCCTCCATTTACCCCGGGCCAAGTCTCACTTTTGGTAAATCACATAAATTCAGCCCCCAAAGGAAAACCCAACCCCCAAAAGGGAAGCATTTTTTTTACCAGGTCTTTTATGGGTTCCCACGGGGAAAGGGTTGTCTGGGTTCGCTCGGGAAAACTCCCCTTGCTGATTTTGTCTGCATCACCCAAATGGGGGGTTTGCTTCATCCCCTGGAACCCCAACCCCGCTTTCAGCTGTGACCCTTTTCGGGTCTCCCCCGGGAAGGGCAGCCAGGAGCACACCTCCCCACCTGTGGCCCCTCCACAGGGCCCCTTTTGTTGGAGGGGGGTAAACGGGCCCCGGTGATGAGGTGGTTGCCCAGGGGAAAAGGGCAGAAAGTATTTCCCCTCATTTAAACCGTGTCTCCGGAAGTGGCCCTTTTTTGATGGGGGAAAACTGTTCCGGGTCACGGCCCTTTCCCGCCAAAGGCAATGTCAGGTGGGGTTTGGGCCCGGTAACCCCGGTTTTCCCCACTTCTGGCTTTCCCACCCTCCTGACAAAAACCCGGCCCTGTTCCCCCGGGGGACTGGAAAAATTTTCCCCATCTTAAATTTTGGGGGTTAATCTCTTGTGTTTTTGCACAGACAGATCAAAAATTACACCCCTTGGGGTTTTGCCGTTAGATGGGCGCCAGGCCCATTGCCCAGCCCCTGGTGGTGGGCTTTTGCTTACTCCCTCCCGTTAAAAATTCCCAGCGAGGAGACCCCCACATTTTCCCCCGGCGGTCATTTTTCCGCATGGCTTTTTGAAACAGCACGTGGGGGCTCCCCCTCTTTCTGAGCAGTCTCCTTTGGTAAAAAAGCTCCCTTTTTGGTTTTTCCAGCTTTTGCGGGAGCCTCAGTTTGGGCATGTCGTGCCCCGCTTTCGTGGGCCCACAACTTGTTTTTTTCCCCCAGGGGCTGGGCTTTGCCCCCCGGGAAAAGGTATTTAGCCAGTTCCTCCTTCCCAATGCAACAGTAAAAACATTTCTTTTTGGGGAAACCGAAAACCTAAATTTTAGGTTTCCCGGGCCCTTTTAAATTATCGCTGTGGCCCGGGACTTCATTACCCCACGTTTTGTCCCAACCTTCTGTCCCTTTTATCCCCACGGATCCTCCCCCAAATTGTAAGACTCCACTACTTTTCGGCCCCCAACTTGGTCGGCCCGGGGGTCATTCAGCTCGCAGGATCGCCTCCTTGGAAAGGGACGAGGACTCTGACAAGGTCTTAATTTTAAAACGGGCCTAAACCGTTTTATTAAAGGCACAGTATTTTAGAAAAAAAAAAACATAAATCAAAACCCGGCCCTTTTCTGGCCCAAAAACATACCGGGTGTAAGGTCCATTTCAAGGTAAAACGGCCCCTAAGTCCGTTTTCACCAAAACCCTTTTCCCAGTCTCCCGTGGGCCCCGGTTCCCTTCCAACCCCTCGGGGGGCCCAGAGCCTCTTTTCTCCTCGTCCTCCGCTTCCCCTGCCAGTAGCAGCCCAACGCCCCCTGATTTGGAGCTCCAGGTTTTTTATGGGCCCCCAAAGGCCATAAAAAAAACTTTCACTGGAAACGGGGGGGTAGACCCCCCACCCAACCATTCCCTTTACTCCCAATAAGAGCCGACCCAGAAATAGCTATAGACGGCTGCCAACCGCACACTGTGACTGACAGCATAAATGGATGGCTCTTATCCCACCAAGGCTAGGTACCCTTGGTGACATGTTGCATAGAGAACTCAGGTATAGCTCCACCTAGTGGCAGAAATAGGTAACTACCTGTAGTTGCCCTGTCACATATATATATTTTATATATATATATATTTATTTAATATATATTATATATATATATATATATATATATAATATATATATATATATATTTTGTTTATTTATAATATTTTTAATAACACAAACCCTATTCATTTGGTGTTGCCAATAAATGTTATGTTATACTGCATGGTGAGCTGCACAGTGTGTGTAGGGGGGTCATCAATAGGAAAACCTCTGCTTTATTTCCATTCCGTGTTTTAACCAAGACATTTAAGTGTACCCCAAAATTATACAGTTTATACCACCAAAAACAAGCCCTCAAAATAATAATAATCCTGCTATTTTAACCACTTTAAAGACTAATTCTATTTAGATAGTTATTAACTGGAAAAAAGCTTAGAAATGTACTCACAGCCCAGAGTGAGAGTCTCAGGAGTGAAATGAACAGAGGCGTGCGGTCCCATCCAGATATACAGTGCACCAACAACCCACTGTTCTCTGCAGGGAAACAGAAAAATAGTCAGTTCCCTCATCGATTTAGTAGGTAGAATTGTACTTCTGCAGCCGTAAATGGTCATTCTTATGTTTGCATTACATTACATTTTTTCATTCATTTCATTACAATCATTGTGATGTAATCTAGTGTGGCCGTGTCATCCACCAGCTTAAACGGATGAAGCATCACAACAGTCTACAGCCACTGGGCATCACATCACTACACACTATGGGGGCCATGTATGAAAACTGTCTAGGTCTAAGACTCTCTGTTGCCCAATCACAACTCCCCTTTCATGTTTTCGGAGCACTATACAAAATGAAAGGGGAGCTCTGATTGGTTGCTATGGGGAACAAAGTCTTAGACCTAGACAGTTTTCATACATGAGACCCTATGAGTGTTAGGTCTAGAGAACACCAAGGACCAGCAGCGAGAGGAACAGGTCAGGAGCCATACATCCCTGTTTCACGAAATTGGGGGCTTTTCCTTTCCTTCTAGCCCTCCTCCCCTCACAAGTTTCGGCGCCTGATATGCTAATATGGGGGAGTGCTCAGTTCTAGGTGAGAAACATAACAATGACGACTACACCTGTGCTAGGCTATGAACTGTCAAAACAGTGGTCAATGTTTATTTTAGCATATTAGGCGACGATTGCTGGGTTGGAAAGAAATAAAAACACACACACATACCAAACCGTTATAAGCGTGCGTGTGTATGTATATGTGTGTATAGGAACTAGGACCTCTTTAGGGAAAAGACAAAAAATTTGTGTGTGTACGTACATACATACACAAACATTTTTTTTTTATTTTCCCTAAAGAGGTCACAGTCCCTCTTCAATAAAGATGTAAGGCACAGAGCCAAAAGCACCCCGTCCTGCTTCTGCTCCAGCCGAGATGGGAATATCCAATTAAAAGGCATGGTACAAGATTAAAGTCCAAGTCCTGTCTAAAGTTACATTTCAGTACTGTTTAATGGAACAGAGCTGCAATATGCTTGGACTGGGGAAAAATGTGTGCAAGTGGGTAAGTAACTGGCTCAGTGATAGAAAACAAAGGGTAGTAATTAACGATACATACTCAGACTGGATCCCTGTTACTAGTGGGGACCACAGGTGTCAGTATTGGGCCCTATCCTCTTTAATATTTTCATTAATAATCTTACACATGGATTGCACAGTAGAATATCGATCTTTGCAGATGATACAAAGCTCTGTAAAGTAATCAACAATAGAGGATAATGTGTTATTACAAAGGGATCTGGATAAGTTGGAGGCCTGGGCAGACAATTGCCAGATGAGGTTTAACACTAATAAATGCAAGGTTATGCACATGGGGAGGAAAAATCCATTACATGATTACATGTTAAATGGAAAACTGCTGGGTAAAAGTGACATGGAGAAGAATTTGGGAATCCTGGTGGACAGTAAACTTAATTGTAGCAGCCAATGTCAGGCAGCAGCTGCCAAGGCAAATACTATCATGGGGTGCATTAAAAGGGGCATAGAGGCACATGATGTGAACATTGTTCTCGCATTATACAAGTCACTGGTTAGACCACTCATGGAATATTGTGTACAGTTTTCGGCACCGGTGCACAGGAAAGACATTGTAGAGCTTGAACAGATACAAAGGCGGGCAACAAAAATAATAAAAGGACTGGGTGGACTACAGTACACAGAAAGAGTTCAAGATTAGGGTTATTTAGTTTAGTGAAAAGAAGGCTTCGGGGGGACATAATAAATATGTTTAACTACATTAAAGGTCAATATAGAGATCTCCCAAGATTTATTTATACCCAGGATTGTATCCAGAACAAGGGGGCATCCTCTACGTCTTGAGAAAGTTTCTACATAAACATAGAAAGGGATTCTTTACTGTTAGAGCAGTGAGACTGTGGGACTCTCCACCAGAGGAACTTGTCATGGTGAATTCACTAACAGAGTTCAAAAAGGGTTTGCATGCATTTCTGGAGAGTAATAATATAACAAGTTATAATGACTAGGATTCTGGAGAAGGGTCGTTGATCCTGGTATTTATTCCGATTGCCAGATTGGAGTCGGGAATTTTTCCCTAAAATGAGGACAATTGGCTTCTCCCTCATGGGGGGGTTTTGCCATCCTCTAGATCAACACTGTAGCACAATAGGCTGAGCTGGATGGACGTCTGTCTTTTTTCGGCCTTACAAACTATGTAACTATGTAACATTAGACACAACCCATAGATTGATGTGGCGCTGTGTCAAGAATAAAGATGCATTGTGTTAACAGTCTTGCACAACCTGGTCTTCTAGAAAATCAAGCGTATTCATTGTATAATAATTTTCCCATTTTGCTATTCTCAATTTCTCCATTTCCAAAACCCTTCTTGCGGTCAGCGAATAGCTTTCATAAATAGGTCTGAAATTCTACCTTTCTACAGTTGATTATTTGGGATATTTGGTCAATGGCTCCAGCTAAGCTAGGGTTTTCCAATCAAAGTGCAGTGGAAACTTAACACTCTTTGGAATTTGGTTTTCGATTCCATGAGACACAGCAACTGCTGCCGCTTACACAATGAATATTGGCGAGGTTGTCCGGGAAGTGAAACTTATCCCAATAATAAAAAGGGACGACCACCACCCAAAAAGTAAACGGGCTTGCCAATTTTAGAGCTACCCAAACACAGGTACACCCATCCTTGTTTGAGCATAAAGGGCCGTTCACACGGCTTATTTTGGGCACGGATTCCAGCCGTATTGCGCGGCGTACTGCGCTGCAGTACGGCGGGAATCCGTCCCAGCCATTACGTTAATCCACAGTTCTCATAGAGAAAGTGACATGCACATTATGCCGGCGGGATACGCGCCGTGGATAATGCATGTCTATGGGACCGGCGAGCAGCGCCCCCGCCCCTTATTCAAGCCGTAATTGCGGGCAAATCCGTCCCGCAATTAGGGCTTGAATAAGCCGTGTGAACCGGGCCTTAGAGTAATGTGAACACCAGCTTTACATTTTGCTTGGTACTGGATAATGTTTTCTAAGCTCTTGGACTCAGGTGGCACAAAGAACTGTGAAATTGGTGTTTCTCCCTCCAAAAGCTAAATTTAAAGATTTAGTCATGTGTGACTCCACTGCTGGCACCACGTGAGCGCTGGCTAAAACTCTACCTCTCATTCTACTCAAGATCTGAGGAATATCTAGCTCCCCTCCCCCCATTACCCAACTTATCCTGGACAGAGATATAACCCCTATGAGGAAGAGAATTTTTATATTTGAGGTTGTGCTGAGTGCAATTGGTGAACAAGCTTCAAGTATCAAAACATCAAACTGACTCCTTGAAAATTGTGAACCAATATGTTGAAGTTTTTGTTGCACGCTTATTAGTTATTCCTAAAGCTATATTAAGGCTATGTCTATACGGCAACTGTAAAATACCGTCGCAAACTAGACAACCACCATACCATGGATTCTGGCAAAGGTTTGCGGAAAAACTGTGGTCAGCTTTCAGCTGCCCTAGTATGTTGAACTGTGCTAGAATCAGCCATAATATGTCGATTTTTAGAACATGTTTGGAAATCCGACAATAGAAAATCAGAGCTGTGTAGGCTACAGCTCGGATTTTCTATTGTGGTTTATTGTGATACAGTCGGATTTTTTGCGGATTCTTAATGCTGAATCCGCTTAAAAATCCAATCAAAATCCAGTGCAGTGGAGATGAAGCCTTACACATAGCGGTAACACTACAGCACAAAATCCTAAGACCTCAAAACCAATCAGCTCTAAACATTTAGCAATGCTGCATTTTTTAAAAATATTTTACATTATCCCCATTTTACTGGCAACTTTCAAAAGCAAGCTGTATTTTATTAGAGGGAAAACTTGCCATCCCCGTTGATGATGTGAATGAGGAGTCTCAGGTAATTCTGTGTCTGCTTTACCAGGTCCCAGCTCTGCAACAAAGAGGATCTGTTATTAAAGTGATAGCCACACACAAAAAAAAACTCCACACACTGCTCCCATTAACAGTGCAAGATAACTATGGACTACGTACCATCAACTGTAATATACAACATGACTCCCTTAAAGGGGTTGTCTCGCTATAAAGATTAGCTTTCAACATGTTGGGAACACTAAATAAAGATGTTTTCTAAATATATTGTTTTGTTTATTTTTTTGTAAAGGAGCTACAAGTGATTTTATCATCTTCTGTGCTCTCTCTGGTTCCCCAAGTGACCGACTTGTGTACTTCTCCCACTCTGCTGTTTGTTCTATCCGATAGCAGGGAGTGACGTTATCACACTGGTCGTGCAGCACAGAACCTCATACAGTGAGAGCTTGTTTGTTATCTGATCTTTCAGACAAAAGCCAGTAATTATCACTGTTTACTTTAACTCAGAAGCTTCCCTGGTCCTGGCAGCATGAGATTTATCTAATTAGCAGAAGTCTGAATACAAGGAGTTCATATGCCAATTACAGACAGCTTGACCCGGAAGTGACAGAGCCAAGCCTCATTTCATTCATGCATCCTATGAAATTTTGAGATGAGAAAACCCCTTTAAGCTGCAAAACGACACGTTGTCTGCCGCTAGGGAACAGCTATGATCATCTACTTCAGTTTAGGTGCCTGAAATCCACCTTCAAGCACAGGTTGTTGCAGTTTTTTTTCTCCCCCTCAATGCTTTACACTACAGCTCTGCTGATGAACAAGGAATTTAATGCATGGGCAGCTGGTTTCTATTAAGGGAGTTTTTCATTTTAACATAAAACTTGCCAGCCAGTTGGGAGGTTGAAATTGTAAATTAGGAGAGAGAAGAAAAAAACACAAAAAAACAAAAAAAAACACTTTTAAAAATTCTGTACTAGCACTATTGCTATTACAGCTAATCAAGGCCACAGTGGCCATGTGCTGTATATCCTGGAAGAGACTGTTGCAGTCTTTAAATAGCTGTAGGATCATGTGAACAATGAACACGATATTGGCTAGAGCACTAGGCGTTGGAACACGCCTTAAAAACAGACTGGTGCAAAATCTATTTTTATTTATTTTAACGTTGTGTGTTAAGTTGGGGTGAGTCTTTTGATGGTCAGAAAACTAGCATAAAGCCTATAATATGCACCCCCCTCAATAGGCTTATTGAAGCTCATAGACTTTCCTTATTTAAAGGGGTTTTGCCACAAAGTGAGTGCCTTACCTCTTATCTGCTCAGGGGAGAATATAAACAAAGCATTCTGAGTTATGAACGGCTGCAAGGGTGAGAGGGGAGGGGGGGTGAGCAAAGAGCGAGGAAATAGGGAACATCTTTAAAGTTTACTCAAATAATAACATTACAACAAGTGGATTCTCTATACAGCAGACAGACTCATACACTGCACTTTCTCCCCAGCCCCTTGCAAGCTCCTTCATGTTCCCGGTCATCAGATAAGAAGTGCAAACACACAAGCGTGGGCAGATCAGTTTCCTTTCAGTTCCTGGTCGTGTCTAATGTAAACTTACAGGAAACAAAGGGGTACTGAGCAATGCAGTAGCTCTCACAGGCTTCAAAATTTTGTAATCACATGTATTCAGAAAAGTGATTAAATACCCATTTTGGAGGATCACACATCAACATTACATCGTGGCAAAACCCCTTTAAACTGACTGTCCACTTTTCTAAAAGACTACCCATAAATTAAGATGGTTGCAACACATCCTGCTCCTACAAACCCAGGCAACCAGAATTAATATACAGGAACAACCAGTGCCTATTTTTCCTTCAGCGCCACCACAAGGAAATGAAGCATTACACAGTTTCACATAAAATACACTGGCTATACATGTAACGCTTAAATGTTTTATGGTCCTTCAGAGAAAGAATTTCTTCTGTAACTGCTCTTCTTTTGGCTATTAGATCGAAGAACAAAAGCCACCACCCCGCTATTAACTCGGAATTCCCTAGTAAGCTATTTGAATGTGGGTTTTCTAAACCAGGCAGCGTCCTAAGATGTATTTTATAAAGAGATGTAGGAATGAACAGTAATAATGTATTCATAACACGTATACATTTCTCCGCATGACAGTTCCCCGGGTGATCCTTGCGCAATGTATATCAACTCAAAATCACTCTTCAACAAGTGCCAACTCAGCACTTCCCCACTGCCTGCTGGGCTCTGTCCTAATTCTGCCTGTTGAAAGATGATTAAATCATAGCTCTGACTTGTACAAAATTTGGAGCAAGAAACTTTTACAAGAACCTACAAACTTGTGACCAAGAAATAGAATCAAGGGCATCACTAGAAAGACTCATTTTTGTACAATTATGTAAAGCTCTGTTGCTTTGTTCATTTATCCCACATGAAGGGGCCGTTCACACGGCTTATTTCGGCGCGGATTGGAGCCGTTGTGCGCGCCGGAGTTGCGCTGCAGTACGGCTCCAATCCGTCGCCGTAATTAAGGTAATCCACAGGCCTCATAGAGAATTGTGGATTCTGTCGCTCCTCCCTGCTCGGCGAATCCGCCGGGCGGGGAGAAAGTCACCTGCACATTATCCAGGCGCAATACGCGCCCTGGATAATGCAAGTCTATGGGTCCGGCGGGCAGCACCCCCGCCCCGCCCCTTATTCAAGCCGGAATTGCGAGCGCAATCCGGCTCGCAATTACGGCTTGAATAAGCCGTGTGAACACGGGCTTACAGTAAGAAGTCCATAGCTGCAATATAGATTTACATCCTAAGGAGGAAAATTGGTTAGGGAGCCTATAATGTTTCCCCAGTTTAGTCAATACTTTTACTGCCCATGACACAACAATTCTGGAGCTTAAGTTCTTAGAACTGAGGGTTACGCCATTCCTTTGCTAATCCTCCTGGACATGCAGGGCTGGGGAGTCGGAGCCTATTGTGCAGGAGTCGGAGTCGTCATAAAAGGGACCGACTCCCAAAATATATAATAAGTTGGTCCAGTTAGTTCGATGCAGGGCAAAGAGCAAGAGGAATTGGGTCCGGCCAGTGCTACTGCTCCCATATCTTCAGCCTTATCACATGAGAAGTGTAATTGATGACATGGAGCAGGCAAAGCGCTGCCCCAGGGGAAAAGATTCTGCTCCCATGGCAAACAGATTTCAGCAAAACTTTTCACCTGTTTTCAAAGAAGTAGAAGAGTTCAACCATTCATCAGACCTGACTGCGGCTGAGGCAATTCCTTTATACCCTGACATTGTTAGAGATGTTGCCCCTGTGGTCACCGCTTTGCCCCCAACCCAAGTTATTGTAGAGAGGCCGTTCTCTAGCCTGGAAATAATTAGATCAGCTGTGAGGTTATGTATACAGGATATGATGGAGGCAATACTATTTTTAAGAACAAATTCAGAGACTCCACAAATGTTCCTGCAGTGTTTTGCATATTTACAATTTTTGTGTTCTAAAGTCATATCCAAGAAATATATTTTACACTGACAAGCAAAATGGTAACAATTTTCTGCCTTTGTGACTTTGACTCCATATTTCACCGTCCACTACAGCTTTGTACATGAGGCTCCCATCAGTTTATAGACAATCCTCTTACCTATCTTATACATAAATTTGACTTGCAAGTATTTAGCATCTGCTTAGTTCTCCAGATTATTTCCTTTAACTGCATTGTTACTGTTTTGCTCCTAAAAAATCAAAATGTTAATTTTTATTATTTTGTTAGAATTTGGGAAATCCACCTTTGGTTTTCAATCATTCAAGCATATCTTGACCAAAATCTGATCCCAGGTCTCTTCTACACATTTCCAATGTTGGTGCAGGACTTGAGTACAAATACAGCTTTTTCTTCAACTCTACTCACAAGTGTTCAAAAGATCAAAACATTGTTACCCTTTAGCTTGTCAGTGTCTGTTCTACCTAAATAGCTTGATTAGTGTATAATAAGGTGATAAACAGCCTGATGTTACCATTTTACTACAGTAAAGTTATCACTTAAACATGCGCCATGTATGAGGGAGTCAGAAGTTGGGGAAATTGAGGAGTCGGGGCTTTGGCTTGCCGATTCCACAGCCCTGTGGACATGTATGCATTAAAGGGGTTGTCTCATCTCAAAATTTCATAGGATGCATGAATGAAATAATGCTGCTTTGCTCTGTCACTTCCTGGTCAAGCTGTCTGTAATAAGCATGTGAGCTCTGCGTATTCAGACTTCTGCTAATTAGATAAATCTCATGCTGTCAGGACCAGGGAAGCTTCTGAGGTAAACAGTAATTACAGGCTTTTGTCTGAAAGATCAGATAACAAACAAGCTCTCACTGTCTGGAGTTATGTGCTGCATGACCTGTGTGATGTCACTCCCTGCTATCAGACAGAATAAACAGCAGGGGGGAGATGTACACAGGTTGGTCACTTGGAGAACCAGAGAGAGCTCAGAAGGTGATAAAATCACTTGTAGCTCCTTAACAAAAAAAAACCAAACACAATATATTTGGAAAACAACTTTATTTAGTGTTCCCAACATGTTGAAAGCTAATCTCTGTAGCGAGACCACCCCTTTAACTTGACAATACATTTCCAGTTTTAGTTTACACAATGGAGGCTACGTGACCTCAACTGAGCATTTTGTATTTGCCAAGTTAATGCCCATTATTTTAATTCTGGTTGGAGACCAACATTAAATAAAAAAAACTAACAGTTTTAGTATAAAACTTTGATATTCCACAACTTCTAAACACATGAAGAACCTATGACTAATATCTGCACCCCCTCTTTAAATGAATGCAGAGCGATACTTTCCACTACAGATGTACATGGGGCATTATTAGTACATTTATATTAGGGCTTAAAGGGGTTAAGAAGGAAAAAGAAAAATATATCAAAATGAGACTATACAGTCTTGTCCCTGTAGACTGAGAAAAAAGTACCTGCAAAAGAAGCCTCAATTAGGTTTTTCTAAGCAAAACCCATTAACATGAGCAGCCTGCAGCACTTCCTGACATGTGCTGACCCATTTTCTCCAACTAAGCACATGCTGGGTCCCCCGTTCTGCTGGAATATCCCAGAGGCTTTACACTGAGGGAAAACCTGCCCTATCAGGACACAAAGCGATGGAGAGGCGCCACTCCTGACGGTGTCTGCTTTCATCATTCAGTCTGCTGCGGTGCCTCAGGGTAAATAAAAAGGGCATACGACAGCATAGCCCACATCTCAGAGCAGATGTGCACGATGCAGCGCAAATCGAAATGCAGAGCACGTCACATGACAAACGCTCTCTAATCGGAACAGGCATTCACCACATGCTTACCTGGTATTCCCTCCAGTCGATGTTTAAATGTCTTGTCAAACACACTGGGATACTTAAAGGAGCATCAACATAGTCCTGGGGGGTTGAGAAAAAGGCGTTATAAGAGGAACTATATATACACTGATAGATTTTTATTCCTTCAACAGAAAAGTTATAAAGGTTACTCATAGGGGGGCCCATGAAATTCTGTTGCAGATCTTCTACCTGTAATACCTATGAATTTTGCATTAACACAAGCAATTACATATACAAAACAAACAGTATGTGTGTCCAGATGAGGCCATACTGCCCACTAGAGGGGGAACTAGTAGAGGTGCAGTGTTTGTGTGCTTGGGACTAGTGCCATTTTAGCCACAGGGCAGAGTTTTGCAGTTTACATACTCATTTCGTGGTAGTTTGTGTAATTAGTATATAATGTACTAAATTTCATTGTGACGTCCCGTGACCATGTAGGTCACTACCTGAAACTAGATGCCGTTCACATAAGAACAAGTATTCGCCAGTGTGCACCTATAATTATTTTTTTCAAAAATGTTTTTGGATGTGGATAGCCAAACCGTGTTTTTTTTTTTTTTTTAGCAAATATTTGCCAGTGTCTGGTTGTAGAATGAAAAGTACCTTTAAAACCAAAATATTTTTGGGTACTTCTGTGACTGGACTGAGCATATGTTTGAAGCACCACATACACCAATCAACACTACAATTTACCAAAGCCTATAAAGTTACAATACACCTCTGCAGCAAATATTCCCCCAGGTTCATATTGTAGTGACAAATGTCAAACTTGCCTGTTTCCAGTTAAATACAAGTCCTTCTGCAGCATAGTCTCGATCCTTGTAATCTTTAAAAAATTCACAGCCTGCAAGGAAGAGGAGCATCAATAATTATCCGAGGTCAATATTATAGGAGTCCATTACACATGAAAGGTGTACACTACGCAAAAAGAAGCTACCAGGTTGGTGTGGGTAAGGAAAGGGATGTAAGTGTACTTCCACTGAAGTTCTCCCACCAAAGCCAACATTGGGCAGAGAGAGGCTACTGCATGCTGAACTGTACAGTTGTTGAGGCAACCATTTGATAACCAGCAACTAAGTTTAATTGATTAGAATAGCACATGTGCACCACTGTTGCTCGCTGCGTGTTTATAAGTATGCACTGGCCAGCACGTACTTCTAAAGTGCTTGGGCCCAGCCCCATTCACTTCTGTTTTCCCTGGCGCGCAAGTGGCGGGAAGAAGCAACATGTCATCTTTCTCCCCACGCAATTAAGGCATCGGGGAATACGCTGTAAAGTCATAGCACTCAATGAGTGCTAGGATTTTACCATAATTGCGGGCCGTACTTCAGGAGTATTGCAGCGCAATTATGCCCAAAGTACAGCCCGCAATTACGGCGTGTAAACATACCATGGGGTCAGATGACTGCTGTACCAACTGTATGGTCATGTGTAATGGCAAAAGTCAAATTAGGGGGAGAATATTCATTTCAAAGAGTATCCATTTTTAATCATGACTGTTTACTGGCCTGCTGAAGCTTAATGCAATAGGAAAGGAGAACCCCTCATGGGAGCCATTACAGAAAGTGGCCTAGAGGACCCTTTATCTCCACCTTCAAAAGGTGCTGTGCAATACTTATCTTCCCTGCAGTGGATTGAAGATGATCTGTGACATCTCCCAACACATCTTTTTTAGCAAATACTTACAATCCCTGTGAAACATTTCTGGAGCATCTTCTCTTAGAACTCTGTGTTGTGCTGTTCTCCTATTTCTTCTAAAAACGTATGACGGAAACTGAAAACTAGAATGGCAACACCCAGCTGACAAATGGGTTGTCCCTGCAAACACTGACTGTCAGCACTGGTTGGACAACAGGCTGTGCAAGGACACACCGCTCAATTAATAAAACCCAGCTGACAGACTTATAAGGGTGCTTTCACACAGTGCAGTTTTGGTGCAGTTTTAACTGTGCTCCAATTACACTGCCTTTATTGCCAGCAGCTTCTTTCACTTATCTAAACTGTTTGGAAAGGTGTTTCAAGTAAGTAATCAGTGACTGTGTTTGAAGTCTTGTGGATTACAAGCACACTAATTGATTACTCACTTTCCAAACATTTCATATAACCGAAAAAAGCTTGCTGGTAATAAAGGCAGTTTAATTGGAGTGCAGTTAAAACTGCATCCAAACTGCACTGTGTGAAAGTACCTGAAGTGTTGTGTTGTTTCTCAGTCATACACTTCTAGCAGGTGTTTCAAAGACAGGATGCACCAGAATTGTTATTTCAAAAGCATTTACTAAAAATCAGATGAGTAGGGAATAACCGCAGATCCTTCTTCAGTCCCACAGCGGTACTAGAAATCTAGATATATAAAAAGAAAAAAGTAGAAACTGCCCCCCATACTAATGCTAAATGGTAAAATAAAAGCTATATACATTTCATATTGGACATTATAATAAATTCTATAATAAAGTTGTCAAAAAAAGTGAAAGCAAAAGACCCTCTACATATATCTTCTAGTGGTGTAAACATCACAGACTACAGAAAAGATTAACTGTTATCTCTTCCTCACAACTCCTTTAAAGTTGATGTTTTTCTCCTCAACCCCTCCCCCCAAAAAATGGATTAAAAGTCAATAAAGTTGTAGGTACCCAAAACTGGTACAGAAAAACACAACTTCACCCACAAAAAACAAGACCTTGGGGGGGTGTGGCTAGATCATGGGGAAGGCTTTCAAAAAGCCCAAGAACAAGGCTACATCTCTCCCTCCATTTCCCCAGAGCAATATTGGGACTTTTTTCACCCGTTCCTCTTCTACACAGGAATCGGGTTCAGCAGCAGACCATGCGGTGGAGTGTAATGGCCGCCCGATCTGCCGCTCTGACTCCTCAACTACCTTCTCAGTGGCGGCTCAGACATCTGCTTTTACCTGCACACACACCTCTGGTTCCAGCACAGTCCAAACCGAGTGCCAATCCTCCCACCGCAGGCAGCCGCGGCAGCAGCTCACGGACCAAGCACAGGGCGATGCCCGGCAGCCATTACCAGGAACTGGTAGGAAACACACAGCCCAGGGCAGTAGCAGTCCATGGCCCAAAGTGTCTTAAGGAGTCAAATAGCATTGAGGTACATGAAGAGACCCTCATGGACATATGCATAGAGCTCTTGATCTCCTGCTCCACTACTTTAACCCCTCATGTGACACTTCAACTTATGGGGCTCCCTCATGAAGATCCCTCCGCCTCACCAGTGCATGTACAGGCCACAGCCATGCTGATACCCCTTCAGCCAATACAAGTGGGGAGCCAAAGCTGCACGCTCCTGCTAATATTTTAGTGCACTCCCCTATATAATCACCTGTGCAGTCACCCATGCAATCGTCTGTACAAATGCTCCCGTTTTCTGCTACATGGCATACCACTATGACACAAACGGGAGGCGATTCCACACAATGGGAGTCTGGTTTTCCATAGGGAGACCCCCCCCACCCACACACACACACACATATCATGTCGCCTGTGAATATTTAGATGGCAGCATCTCCTCAGACCTGCACCTCTCCTAGGCATGATCCGCCTCTGATGGCGAGCCACGGTCCATGGTCTTATTGGCAAAGCCTTGATGTCACTCCTCCTATTCTCCAACAACTAGAGGACTCCCTACCACCCACTTACTCACCACAAGGGGTTAATGTTGTGGCATCTGACTTCTCTACCACCACCTCGATAGAAGATAACAGGCCTGTCCATCTGTCTGATCTCTGCCTACTAAATCTGATATATCATCTATGGCGCAGCAACTTGTGGGTGAATGCAAACAGGAATTTGTGCAATTCCGCACCAAATTACACTATCTTCCAAAGTAGAAGCTCTGGACCAAGCACAAACTTCCTTTGATGCATCTATCCAAGCTCTACAATTAACAACCCAACAGCAGTCTAACCAAATGTTCGTCCTCCAGGAACAACTAGATGACATTAAAAATAGGGACAGACAACATTAGGATCCAGGGGTTCCCGGAATCCATTGGCACCGTGGAACTTTTCTCTGTAACAACCTCCATATTCAATGATCTATTGAGGAGAGCTCCAAACGCCCACATCGAAATTGACAGGGCCCACAGGGCGCTACATCCAGCCAACTTAGAGTCTAGTCGTCATCGGGAAAACATTTTCAGGATCCATGTTTATGCCATTAAAGAAGACATTCTGCAGAAGGCCAGACAACGTCAGAAACTCCACTACCAGGATACACCAATCCTACCCCTTCAAGATCTCTCAAGACACACCTTAGCGCAGAGAGCAGCTTTAAAACTACTTCTCGAAATTCTGAAAGAGCATGGTATCCTGTATAGGTGGGGCTACCCATTCGCCCTTCTAGTCTGAAGGGGTGACAAAAATCTTACTATCCGCTCTCCAGAGGACGTACCCGCATTCCTCAAAGAATTAGATATTCCAAAGGTCACACTTCCTCCTTGGTTCCTGAGTCTACCCCTATCCTCTAGGGCCCCACGACAGGAGATGCCTCACTCATCTGAACTTCCACACAGACGATCTCTCATACGCTTCTTCCTTATCTTATCCGTCCTGAGCACATTTATCTAATGTCCCCTTATGACCTCTATTTTCCTAGATGTGTATAATGTGTTTTTTACAATGCTTCACACCAATAGGACATTACATATCGTCCTCTTGTGAAGCACCTATACTTCACCCCCCATAGCCCTCTTTTTGAATATTCCACATTGAGTGCTTGTTCCGGTAACACTTTATTACATCCCAGAACGACAAGAGGGAGTCTTCCCCTCATAACTTTAATTACTGGCTTAGTTTTATTCGTTTTCACCTAGTAATATTTGGGTTTCATTTTAGCTAGCCAACTTCCAGTTTTTCTTAAATGTTATATGACCATGGAGCTCTTCTTGGGTTCCACCGATGTATGTTTAAGTTCCCCCAATAGGGCCGGATTCCACTGTGGACCATTACAGGTCTACGGGAACCATGACTATGAAAGTCGTCACTTTACTTTGTGCTACCAGTTTTTGGATACTGCATTTTTGCTGTTCATGCTTGACTTTTGATGCCATTTCTATTTTTCCACTATATTTATCCCCTGCGGTTCCTGTCTGTTGCGGAAATCCCAAAACTATGCGTACATCACCTTTTTCATGGCGGATCTAACATCACTGTCTTTAACGCAAAGGGTCTAAAATCTCCCGAAAGAAGGGCGCAAGTACTCAATTATTTTAATCGCCGCAAGGTACAAATCATCTGCTTCCAAGAGACACACTTTAAAACAGGTCACTCCCCATATCCACAACAAATACTATACACAATATCACTGCGCCAACAACCAAGAGTCCAGGTCCAGAGGCTTTGCCATAGCGATACATAGATCACTGACCCACCAAGTGCTCAACTGCTGGGTGGATCCCCTAGCATGTTACCTAATTCTCTTTCTTTTGGTGGCCATTGTTTTACTTTAATTAATGCCTATGCCCCCATTCAAGGTCAGGCTACCTTTTCCAAAATGTAATAGATAAGACCTTTCCCATAGTTAAAGGCGCCCTAATATTTTGTGGAGACTTCTACTTGACCCTACCGTAGACGAGTCATCATGAAGATTCTCCATTTTCTTACCGCTCAATCAAGCTAATAAGAAAATCCTTTAAACAGTTGCAGCTCCTTGACGCTTACAACATCCGAGTGACAGAGACTAAAGCTTTTATTCCGCAGCACACGACCTCTATAGCAGTCTAGATTACTTTAGGTTATCACACAACATCCCTACCCCCCCACCTCCCCGGATGTCTTCTACATGCATCGGGAATATACTTCTATACTTTGGTCCAACCATAGCCCATGTGTATTGTACCATCTCTGTTCCTTCGTTGTCAAAACCAGTCTGGTCCTGGAAACTTAATAAAGCGCTATTGCTAGACAGGGTGTGTGTTGCTGACCTGCACCAATCTATTTCACACTTCATCCAAGATCATTCCCGAGACACTTCCTCCCCAATTATCCTGTGTCCTTTGAGGAATCTTACAGACATGGTTCACGTTTGAAGAAGGAGAGATCGTACAAACTAAAATGTGCCCTCCAAAAAATTAAAAACCTCGAGACTGAACATAAGCAAGCCCTCTCTACCAAGGACATCAGAGAGCTACAACATGTGAGACTGGAGGTGAAACGCCTAGTAGAAGCTACTTGGGAACGCTACTTACAATTCGGCCGTAGTAGTTTTTAGGAGTATGGCAGCAAAAGCGGTTGAATGCTCGCCAGGGCCTTATGTAATCAAATCGCCCTCTCATTCCATGTAACAAAAATTCTAGGGAGCGACTGTCCATACCACCAAAGAAATAAGTAAAACTTTCCTCTTATTTTATTCGGATGCATACAACCTTCCTAATCGCACTCCCCTCTCAAACAGCGAGCCAGTTTTTCCTCCCGTTTCCCGGATGACAGTTTATCAACTCTAGAGGATTCCTTTTTCCCCTTAGGAGCTCTCATTATTTATTAAAAATCTCCCAGGTGGGAAAAGCCCTGGTCCTGATGGTTTCACCAGCAAATTCTTTAAAATCTTCCAAAATCGGGCAAAGATCCCACAATATGTGGCAGCTACCGACCAATATCACTGCTAAACGTGGATATAAAAAAATCTATGCAAAGCTCCATGCCAATAGTCTAAATCCTCTCCTTTCCCGTTTGTTTCATCCAGAGCAGGTCGGCTTTGTCCCACGACAACACCATAAAAACCCTTGACAATTCATCATGCTCATTCACATAAAATCCCACTGATGATCCCATCATTAGTCGCAGAAAAGGCGTTTGATTGGATCTCATGGTTGGTCCTTTCCCAAAAATTACAGCAGCTTGAACTAGGACCAACTGTCAAGCTAAAATATTGCCCCTTTATCACTCCCCTTCTGCTCAAATAAAAATTAACGGCACCCCTGCGGATGGCTTCTATATCCAAAATGGCACACATCAGGGATGCCCCTTATCTCCCCTTCTTTACGTTCTGGTCAGGGAACGATTGTTAGCTTCAATACGATTTAACCTGGACATTATAGGGATAACAATCAGCGACTAGGCTTACAAATGCTCCACCTTTGCGGAAGATTTATTAGTTTATGTAACAAATTCCCACAACTCAATGCCCTTGATGTCCAAATTAGATAAATTTGGATCATAGTTCAACTTCAAAATAAACACATTCAAGTTGGAAACCCCTGCAGTTGGCCTTCTGCCATTAGTCTCTAATATGCTCAAAACAAATTACCCTTTTTTATGGCCCCATGGGGTATTACCTACTTGGGGATAAAGATCCCACCGGACTTTTTAAAGCTTGCTTCGGCAAATTTTGAACCATTATTTCAAAAATTTTTGCAGGACTTGGATTCCTGGAACAAGCGAAAATTTCCATGGTTTGGCAGGATCAACATCCTCAAGATGACAATATTGCCTTGTCTTCTCTATCTCATGCAAACGATTCAAATACTCATTAATGCCCCTTCTGGAAACGCATACAGCGAGCTTTTGGTTTATTTATATGGACCAATAGCCCCAGGTTGTCTCACGCTGTCCTTACCAGACACAAGGATATGGGAGGTCTTGTTCCTGATTGTAAAAGATACTATCTAGCTGCGACCTATTCTTGCTTACTAGCTCGTTTGCCCCAACAAACTATGGGTAAGTCTATTCCGGGACATTTGTCCCCCGTCGCTGGCCTCTCTTCCCTGGATCTGGACTCCATCTATGGCTGAAAAATATCCAACTACATTCTCAGCTGCCATACCATGGCAACCATTCTGTCATACAAAGCCAGTTACAATCTCATTGATAGGTAACAGGTTTAACGCCCAACACATTCCCATGCAGTACCAAGACTAAACCATTGAGATTTTACAGTATCCTAACTGGGTCTAGATTTCCTCCGTTCCACTCCCTCCCAGTCAACTTGAGCGCCTTACCTAATGCACACTTCCAATATACCCAACTTCGTCACTTTTATAATCGAACACTCCACAAACTTCTAAAGACCCCTATACCCATTGGAGCAGCTATATCGACTATTGACTCCTCGGAGGCATCCCATTTCATGCCTTTACAAAGAGTTATCCTCTTCTCAACAGGCCTCTCAGGCCTCATATTGTAGATCATGGGAGACAGAACTTAAGCATTTCTCCCCTTTGCAATGGTCTCAGTGTTTTATACTTACACACAAGGCTGTCATTTCCTCTAAATTCAAAGAAACATCCTTCCAAATACTTTCACGCTGGTACCCGTCTGTCAAATGTCTGCTGGCGTTGTGGCAGCGCAGTGGGCACAATGACACATATTTGGTGTGCCTGTCCCTCTCGCCAACATTTTTGGGATGTGGTTTATGAGGTTATCCAAGTACTCTCAGAGGCCCCTATACCTAAATCCCCTGAGGCCGCCTTATTATTTATGTTCGATGTGACAATTTCATCCTACAGAAAAAAAAAAAAACTACTGCGACACATGCCCCAAGCAGCCAAAACTGTGATCCCACGTCACTGGAAATATCCTGAACCATTAACCATTGATGAGTGGTTCACAGAAATCTCACATTTATATCCCATTAAAGAATTGCTGGCCCAGTCCTCTTGCCAGGTAGACAAATTAGGAACAAAAAAAAAAAAAAAACACATGGTTCTATTGGCTAAATTTTCAAATCAGCTTTTCAATTCACCACCTAAGTGAACACCTCCTTTCTGGAGACACGACTCCCTTCTCATTTTTTCACCCTTCGCGTTAGGATTTTAAGCCGCTACTCGCGTCAATTACAGCAACACTGTTTTCTGGGACCCCATCTGTGAATGGGACTGCGTGTCGCTTGTCCACATCGTTTACTCCCTTCCTATTCCCCTCTTCGTCCCTCCCGCCATAACACCCTCTATTTTTCCCCTCCTTTATTTGATTCTCTTATTTTAAATCAATATTGTATTTTGACCATTGTTTTTCTGTAATGTATTGTTCATGTAACCATATTCTGATACAATTTTGGTAATGTTTGTAACACCTATTGATAGTTTTTTTTTCATAATTTATTATTATTATTTATTTTAGAGCGCCATTAATTCCAGGGCGCTGTACATTTAAGGGGAATTACATACATAACAAATATTGAACAAATACAATTCACCATATATGAGGCCTACAATGACTTAACACAAAAAACAACATGCTCCTGCATTTTCCGTCAACTGTATACTGTAACAATTATTTGTACAGTAAAAAATCTTTTGCATTTAAAAAAAAAACAAAAACTCACGCATACACATTGACAACAAAAATGTTATAGCTCTTGGAATGAGAATGAAAGACCGAAGAAGGAAAAAAATAAAAGTTTGCTTGATTTAAGGCCAGTCCAAAATGGGTTAACATTCTCATTTTCCATAGAAACCAAGATATACTATACAGATCAGAACTGATTTATGGTTCTACCTGGGTAAGGAATAGAGAGAAGCGTGAAGTCTGCATACCGCTGAGCCTTATCCACCTTCTCAGAGGAGGTAACACTGGATGAAAGATGAAACAAACACAAAAAAGGGAAGACACATTAAATGGATAAACCTTTATTTTATATTTCTTTTCAAAAGGATTTGGTTTTACAAAAGACCCCCATCCCCTCTATTGACCCAGAAAGGGAAATCCTTGCCACTGAGACCTCAGGGGAGTATAACAAACATTGTCCTAAGACACACATAGACATACAGACACTTCTTTACCATCATTGGATATCTGTCTATACAGATATGCGTTTGGATCCGTCTGTCGGACCCCAAACGGATCCAAACGAGTATCTAATAAATAGCAGTGTGATATACATTGCTTTTAATATGAAACACGCACCGGCGTTCACACGAGTGATCTCCGAAGCGAGTCTCATTGCGTCTTTCGGATCCGTTCCATGAATTGACATGTCAATTCTTGTTATGAAAGAAGCAGCAGGAGCCCTATTTTAAACTATAGGGAGCGATCCTGCTGCATCCAAACATGCAGCTGCGTATTGTATACGTGTTGGATCCGTTTAGGATCCAGTCGACGCTGCATTTTTTGGATGTGGTTTTCGGATCCGACACGGATCCAAAAACGTTGTGTGAACGGGCCCTTAGAGTTCTGCGATATTTGCTTTTTCTTCCCACAACTATTTTCAGTAAATAATAAAAAAAAAAAAAAACACACTCACTTGAGTCCAAATTTCACCTTCTTGTTTTCAACCATTAGGTCACAAATATATCGGACGGACAAGTATCGTAACAATTTAATGTCATGGCCCCGGACTTTGTCGAACTGAGAGTCTCCATTTCTGAAAGAAGAAAAAGTGGCTAGATTACTAGGCATATTCAAAGGAGATTCAGCAGCACAGGTGAGGAGACCATTGCCCATCTCTTCAGGCTACAATTTATACTAACCCTGCAGCCAGTACACCATAATACAAAACATCTCCATCCCTCACCTTCTGTTTCCCCTTCTCCATTGTAGATTGTAAGCCCTTGGGGGCAGGGTCCTCTCTCCTTCCGCATCAGTGTGTTACTTAGTGCTATTGCATTGATCTTATATTATGTACCTGAACCCCTTGGCTTATACAGCGACCTGGAATTAATGGCACTCTGAAATAAATATCCCTTCTGTGCGGGTTAAGGCAGGCAACAATTGCATTGGGTCCAATTCACGCTCCAATCAGCCACCGTCACCATAAGTGGTTTCTCATGTTGCATCTGAGCATTCACTTGCAGCTGTAATACCAAAAACAACCTAAGTCCAAGAGCGGTTGTGGTTCTGCAGACCAGGTCAGAAATGCTGCAAGTTCTGCAGCTCTAGATGGGTTAAACCTTATAGCATGGAGGGAAGCTTTCATATGAAGTATGAACAGTTCATGTATGGCAGTGATATGCAATGTAAAAATGCACATACAATCATTGTCGTCTTTAGCCACAAGCCTTTACTTTTACACCATTTGGAGCTGTTCACTTCCGAACACTGATGTAAGTTAGTAAGCTATCTGCTCTATAAAAGACCAACAGCATGTATGGGTGTATGTGATCTGCAAGGATAGATTCATACCCAAAATCGGTTGAATGTACTTGTCACATGAGTGGCCCAGAGAATGCCACGAAAAACAGATCCCAGATCATAATGCTGCCACCACCAGCTTGTGTTCCTCCAGCAATGGCTGCAGTTTATTTGTTCACTGATGTTTCTCGCCCCTTACACAACATTATCCATTCAATGAATCAGAAAATGTAACAAAGTAAATACAGCCCTACACCGGTCAGTGGAGGTTCAATTTGGATACTAAAGCCTTTTTGGTCAATGAAACTCTGTTAACAGAGGTGCAGTAACCATCAGTCGGCTTCAGAGCTCAACATGCAGTAGGGTTCACTGAACTGTTTTAGGCACACATCTGATAGCCTCCTGGTTCATTGCAAACTTCTCCACTGTAAACTTTAACAGCAGCATGTGTAGACGTCACAAATTGCAGTTTTAGAAATCCCACCATCCTTGGCCTGAAAGGCAACAAGCATCCACTTTACAACTCTGGTAAAAGGGGGGAGATTAAGCAATGACCACAACAGGAGACGTGTGAACAAACCGCCTGTCGCACACATTATATACCCACCAAGCCAGCTTCAAGACCACTGCTTGCTGTAATCAAAGACACATTCTAGTCAACCTGTATATGCTATGTACTTCTATAAATCTTTTGGCGTTAGATATGTAGTCAAGTAATTCCTATAAGATAAATGCAACAGCCTCACAAACCTCTATCCTGTCCCAATGGTTTAATACAATCCATGAGCCTAAAGCCCAGGATGATTAACTGGAGGTTATGATCACACATCACGGATCTGCCCAAGAAAAATCTGATGTGGATTTTACAAAGCGATCCATAGTAGAAATATAAGACTGACACTCAGATTTTGTGTTTATTTGCTGCAGATCCACATATAAACTAGAAGGCTGAAGAATGCTTTATTATGCATGACACAGACCTAAAATTGGACCCTCCCCCCTCAAACCCTTCCCCAAAAAGCTGCTAGTTTTAATCATGTAATAAAATATATTAATGAAAATGGGGGGAGAGATTTTTCTGAATTGGTTGGCAACAGTGAACAACATTTTGTTTGGTGTCCTTTTAAAGGGATCTAATCCTTTGAATAGGACAATAGTGTCGTATTAATGGGGTCTGACTTGGTACCCATGTTAATCAGCTAAGTGAAAGGCTGCTCAGTGCCAAGGACAGCTCTAATTTTGGATGGGGCTTAACTGCTTTGAGCGGACAATAAAAAGGTCAGAAAGGAGCCTGGTAAAACAACCCTAGTACAGAGTGTCCCCTTTATTAGCCAATTGGATTTGATATTGATAGTCTATCCTAAGAATAGGCCTTACATTTTCTAGTCCTTAGCACCCATTTAAGTTTCCCTCTAAACCGTTTAGAGGCTAGTCTGGAAATACTAGAACTTTAAAAACATACCTGGCGACAGGATCTTCCTCAGCAACCTCTGTATCTGCCAAGGCATCATCAGCACCCCCTAAAGCAAAAGCACCAGAGTGACCAGATGAAGGCCATCCTCACAAAGGCTGTGTAAATTCTCAATTATTCTAGAGAAATGAATTATCTGTAGTTCAGCATTTCACTAAAAGACTACACACTCATGCTGTGTTCACATCTGCATTATGAATTTAATTCAGGGGATGTTCACGTTCGATAACTCCTCACAGAAAACCTCCAATGGGATAAAGTGGATCCAGCAAAGCTTCTTGGATAAAAATCACTTGTAATTCCAAATAATCCATAAAACAAAATCAGTGGCAAAGCAGAGATACTGATCCACGCTTACACGTTTCAAACTCGCTGGAGGAATTGCTGGAAACACTTGATCCTGTTTAAGTTGTACCGCATGTTTTGCACCGAACGGGATCCGCGCAATCCTCCGACATTGGACTGGCAAGCTGACTTTTTGCTCCATTATTGTGCACATAGAAAAATTCATTGCAGAAATGTGTTCTAAAATCAATGTTAGACATGGTCTTTTATTGTATGTTCACACGGCGTATTTGTGGCATTTCGCCACGTATTTGCGCTTTAATACGGGTGAAATGTGCGCCGCAAATACGGTAATTGATAGCTCTCATAGAGAACTATGATAACGTCTCGTCTCCCCGGCGCACAATACGATCGTATTGTACGCCGGGGGAGAGAAACGGCATGTCACTTCTTAGTGGTGTTTACACGCTGCTGCTAGTGAAAGTGAATGAGGCCGCCGGCGGTGGCCTCTCCTTGCTTTAGAAGTACGCGCTGGATAGTGCGTACTTCTAAAACACCCGGCGTATTGCGGCACATACAGTACGCACCGCAATACGCCATGTGAACATATCCTTAAATGCTGACACAAACGTTGCTGCATTTTTTGATGCACGCAGAAGCGGCGTAACTTTTCCCCCCCCTTTCCTAACTGAATGGGAAGTCTGTTGCAGTTTTCAAATCTGATTAATGGTATGGAAATTTAATGTGGATTTTGATGCAGACAAACAAAACCCACATCAAAATTCCACTGTGTGAACATATCCTTATAATGGAAACCATGGCACGGCGTCCCATCACATGACCGATTTCAACAGAGTTCATTGGGCTCATTTGGCTTTGTTTGACAGGAAGAGTAATACAGTAAAACTTCTCGGTGTTAACATTGAAATAATCCAGAAGATTTAATGTAAAGAACAGCCGGATCAAGTGAATATTACGTCGCACCCATCCATCAAGGACATAAACTTCACTTGACACATCACAGAGCAGTTGCCCGTCTATGCCAAAGGAACCTAATCTTCACTAGATCCGAACAACCAAAACCACTCTTCCCAGCAAAATGGACGACACGATGTAACTTAAGTAAATAGGGTCTTTCCGCAATGATGGAATCTGTTTGTTGATATGGTAAGGTGTTGTGGCCTCTATTCTAAATAACCAAAAAACAGAAATTAACATAGGCTAACATTAATAATAGAGTACACATACCTGAGAATATATAGTTATACCCAGTGCGCCCATACAACTCCCCCCATCCAGCTAGTGTTGCCGACCTGCAAATGTGCTGCAATAGAAAAGCAGAAAACATTATGAGGACAAATTTAAAGACCTGAAGCAAGTCTTAAATTTGTGCACAAGCATGAATACTCCATTATCTACTAGAATTTGTGGCAGGTTTCAGTCTAAAAAGAAAGGACGCCTTTTATTAGCGTAATTTCCCAACTGGTTTCCTCCACCAAATCTTCTGCTCTTGCAAAATCTACAGTTCTTAACAGAAACAAGTATAATTATATCATTACCTTTTATATCCCCACCATATTTCCTACACTTTACAATTGTAGAGGGTATAATTACAGACAAAAGACAGACATTACACAGTGAAAGCTACTTACAGGTGAGACACAAGGTGTGAGGGCCCTGCTCGCAAGAGCTTACAATCTAAGAATTGTATCAATTTATAGTATCTCACAAAAGTAAGTGCACCCTTCACATTTTTGTAAATATTGTATTATATTTTTTCATGGGACAACCCAAGATCTGACACTTTGATACAATGTAGTCAGTGTCCAGCTTGCATAATAGTGTAAATCTAGTGTGCCCTCAAAATAACTCAACACACAGCCATCAATGTCTGAACTGCTGGTAACAAAATTAAGTACACCCCTAAGTGAAAATGGACAAACTGTGCCCAAAGTGTCAATATTCTGTGTGGCCGCCATTATTTCCCAACACTGTCTTAACTCTCTTGGACATAGAGTTCATTAGAGCTTCACAGGTTGCAGCCACTGGAATCCTCTTCCCTCCTCCATGACGACATCACAGAACTGGTGGATGTTAGAGACCTTGCGCTCCTCCACCTTCTGTTTGACGATGCCCCACAGATGCTCAATAGGGTTTAGGTCTGGACAAATGCTTGGCCAGTCCAGCACCTTGACCCTCATTTTCTTTAGCAAGTAAGTGGTCATCTTGGGAGGTGTGTTTGGGGTTACGTTAGAAAACTGCCCTATGGCCCAGTTTTTGAAGGGAGGGGATCATGCTTTGCTTCAGTATGTCACAGTACTTGCTGGCATTCATGGTTCCCTCAATGAACTGTAGCTTCCCACAGCCAGTAGCACTCATGTAGCCCCAAACTATGACATTCCCACCACCATGCTTGACTGTAGGCAAGACCCACTTGTCTTTGTACTCTTCACCTGGTTGCTACCACACACGCTTGACACCAACTGAACCAAATATTCCTGTTCCAGTAATCCATGTCATTAGTCTGCTTATCTTCAGCAAACTGTTTGCGGGCTTTCTTGAGAATCAACTTTAGAAGAGGCTTCCGTCTGGGACAACAGCCATGCAGACCAATTTGATGCAATGTGTAGTGGCGTATGGTCTAAGCACTGACAGACTGACCCACCATCCCTCCAAAATCTGCAGCAATGACGGCAGTACTCGTACATCTATTTTGAAAAGACCATCTCTGGTTGACGCTGAGCACGTGCCTTTAACTTCTTTGGTCGACCATGGCGAGGTCTGTTCTGAGTGGGACCGATCCTGTTAAACTGCTGTATAATCTTGGCCACTGTTGCAGCTCAGTTTCAGATTGTTGGCAATCTTCTTATAGCCGTGGCCATCTTAGTCAGGTCTTGCCATGAGGTGCCATGTTGAACTTCCAGTGACCAGTATGAGCGTGAGAGCAATAACACCAAATTTAACAGACCTGCTCCCTACTCACACCAGAGACCTTGTAACACTAATGAGTCACATGACACTGTGGAGGGAAAGTCCCATATTAGGCACATTTTCTCCATTTTAACTTAGGGGCGTACTCCCTTTTGTTGCCAGCGGTTTAGACATCGACCCAGTGTAAAGTAGTCAGTGTATAACTTGTATAACAGTGTAAATATGGTGTGCCCTCAAAGTGTCATATCTTCAGTTCAGATATAATAAAATATATGTGAGGAGTGTACTCACTTTTGTGAGACACTGTATATTGTATAGAATGAATATATGGTGACATGCTGGAATGTGTTTAGATATACACACACACACATACACTTCCAATGCAGCTTCTCAGTCTAAGTGCACTGCCTGCATGCTGAGAATAATTAGAGGACACACCGTTACTGGCCATTAAAGAACAACTCCACCTAAAATGCTTATCTAATTGCTGCCTGTTTTAATTCCATCATTGACTGCACAAACTGAGGAGTATCAGAGTTTCTTTTTATGGATCCAACGTGGTTTGTTTCTGGGTTGTATGCAGGCTCCTAGGAAAGGATGGTCATGTCATAGCCATGATAATTGGCTGCTAATGATGACAGCATAAGGGGTGTATTGGGGTGTATAGGCAGCTACCGAACACCAGACAAATATACTTACCTTTCCCTTGTAAAGAATAACAGGGCAGACAAAGCGTCCTCTACATCGCGCCATTTTGCTGCGGTTAACAAGGTCTTGTAACTTGCTGACCTGCACTGTGCTCTCAAACCTGTAATACAAAACCACTGAATTATTACTGTATATATAACCGGAGGGAGAAATGAAATAAGATGGTAGATAGAGTTACTAAGGTTTTATACAATGTATTTGGCTGGTATACGCCTATCCAATATCACCCGCTCATTCCACTGCACAAGATACAACCTTGGATAATTGGGCTTCTACATAAACAGTAGGACTACCAGGAGATTAGCAGCAACGACAGTGATCACACATAACTCCTTCTGTCCGTCCAGATTACACGTCTTAATATGTACACAGCGGATTAGCGGCACTAGCACCCGAGCCGACATTAATCCAGACAGAACACATAGGAGATAACATGTAATTTGGCAAAGTCGGATGTGTGGTTTTAAGGTTTCATTTTCTGGGAAAGTGCTGCCACCTTCCTGCACAAAGGTAAATGCTAGAGCATCACGGACACCAGATCTGTGTGTAATGTAAGAGAGATAAGGCGCTTCCATGCATATGGCAATGAAATTCAGATTTTCTGGGTTATTGGATGGCCATAGAAAAAAGTATATTAAAAGGATAAAGAACTAAACAAAGTTTACCCATAATCTACTATTATAACTTCCCAGAATGCAGTATAAGGGCTTGTTCACAGGGAGTTTACACTCCGTGTTACAAGCGCTTTTAGGATCCGTCTTGGGGTCGGCTCTGTCGGTCCCCAAGACGGATCTAACAATTAGCAGTGAGATTCTCGCTGCGCTGAACACGGAGCGGCGTTCACATGAGGGATCGCCGCTGCGTGTTTCAAAAGCGCAGCTCGGCTCCGTCTTGAAAAGAATGGACATGCAATTCTTTTCAAGACGGAGCCGAACTGCGCTTTTGAAACTCCCAGCGGCGATCCCTCATGTGACCGCCGCTCCGTGTTCAGCGCAGCGAGAATCTCACTGCTAATTGTTAGATCCGTCTTGGGGACCGACAGAGCCGACCCCAAGACGGATCCTAAAAGCGCTTGTAACACGGAGTGTAAACTCCCTGTGAACAAGCCCTAAGGCAGTACAGACAGCAACACACCTTTAAATCTATCTCCACCCAGAAAATCCAGCTGTTGTGTCACATATCAGAAATTTATAACATGTCCTGTAATAAGCACTACATCGATTACAAATATTTCTTCAATGACTAAAATAGAGAGCAATACACTTTTCCCCTCTTCTTCTTAGGAGGATTTTTATTTTAGTGAATTATAAGATAGAGTAGATTTTCAATGGGGTTGTCCACTTTGTAGGAAAATCTTAAAAATGTATAAATCACCTTTGGTTCCAGGAGCCAGCGCTGCGTCTCTTCAGTTTTCATTCTCGAACTTCCAGATAGGGACCTCACATGCCTCTGTTACATTACCATTCAGCGGTCACATGCCTCTAATCAGTGGAGGCAGCGGTGACATCCCCATTCAAAAATACAAGAATAAGAACAGAAGACCAGGGAGACCCAGTCCTGGAACCAGAAGGCAGAGAGTACAATTTTTTTTTCTCATTTTTATTGGTGCCCCAGGAGTTGCCTGTTACATTTGGTACGAAGAGGACAACCCCTTTAAACCCATCTTCTGTACAGCATTATTGGGGCAGCCATCTTCCCCGAGCTACTTTAAACAGCAACTACCTGAATGTAAGCCTGAAGAGGACTCATTGACCTCAATGGTGGAGTTTCCTAGATATGCTATATGATGTGGGAAGACGTCACTGTGTAGGGGAAGAGATGCCGGGACCCTTTGCTATTGTGAATGGTGAATCTTGTGTTGCCTAAACATTGTGGTCCACTTTTGCTGTAGTTGTACCTGTGATAACAGAGACTGACCGTTCCTGTTCTGTAGAGAGAATTTATCAGATTTATAAATTGTGGTCAATGTGAAAGTATCAGGATTTCAGTAGGTTTTAAAAAGATACACACCTCAATATTGAAACTGCAACACCAAGATGGATAAGTAGGTGATACAAACTGAAGCAGCAGCAGGTGTGACTAAGGCTAAGTTCACACGGCTAATTGCAGGGCGTACAGTATGCCCTGCAATTACGCCGGGACATCAGGAGCTCACGCCGATCGGCGCGTACTCCAAAGATGCGGGGGGTTGGTGGAGGGTCGGCAGCCTGCAGGCCCCATAGAACTGTCACCACTCGTGGCGCGTAAGCGCCGCAAATAAATGACATGTCACTTATCTCCCCGCGCGTCGTATTGTACGAGCGGGAGAGGAGGCTTAATCCATAGTTCTCTATGAGAACTATAGATTACCGTAATGACTGGGGCGCATTTCGCTCGTATTTGAGCGCAGTGCACCGCGTAATACGTGGCAAAATGCGCCCCAGTTGAAGTCGTGTGAACAGAGCCTAAGAGCTGAAAAAAATCACATCTGCAAGTACCTAGCTCCAACCTGTGGCATGTGTGTGAGGTAGGGGGTAAAAGCCAGATGAAAGCTCAGGAACCAGATCAAGTGGTGTGGGATGACTGTGTGATGGCTCCAGTTCATTAACATGCCAGTAATTACCATTGGTCACAAACTGAAAATAACAATCCTTAAATTGAGAGTTCTATACCACGTGCCTAGAGTGAGAGGTCAGTGCCGCTCAACTTCGAGGGTCCCGGTGGTTGAGAACGACAGTGAACTGGAATGACAGCAAGAGGTGCGGACATGACCTATACACAGACAGAATGTCTGGATCATTGCACGCTATTCTTCCAATCCTTCTGTACTATGAGTGACATCACACCCCGAGCCTAGGGTGGCAAACCGTATGGATACAAACCATCAAAAGACTTTTCCATGACATTGGGCTACAAGCTACAGGCTACAGGTTTTCCTCAGTGACCTCAAGTCACTGCTCTCAAAACTCTAATGGTGAACAGCAAGATGGCAACGGAGGCCGGAATGAAAGTCTATTCTCTCCAGTGATAAATCCCACTTTTAGAAATATCCAAAAAGCTTGTGAGCCAACACCAAAAATATATTAAAAGCAGCAAGTTTTTATTCAAAAAAATAACCCATCAAAAATAAGGCATGATTACATAGGGAAAAGAAAACCTCAGACGCGTTTCAAACTAAAAATCAGTCCTTAGTCAGACTATAACCAAGAACTGATTTTAGTCTGAAATGCTTACTAAATAAACCAAGAGCATCAACGCACCCAAGAAAAAAAAAAAAGCCCAAATAAAAAGGTATATCCCCCCCCAAAAAAAAACCCCCCCCAAAAAAAAACATACTTCACAGGAAAGTGCAACGTTTCTTCTCCTATACCGCCTCTTAAGCGGCCATAACAGCGCATCATATCCTGACAATTTACCTATATAGACCAATTGTTATTAAGTGCATATAATGAATAACCCACCTGCATACGTAATATCACATTCAATCAACAGTGGATCACTGTCCACCGCGCAGGCATCAAACAAGTATCACGACTACACATGCTCAGAAGTTCTTATTTCACACAACAAGGATAATCTATTGCATCTATTTCCTAATCACAATGTAGCTGGATATCTACATCATAATTAGAAGCCGCTCATAGGACCAGAATAATCTCAAAAAGTATACATATTAAAAAATTACAAAGAACGGCACAGAGGGTATCCTGTAGTTTGAAACGCGTCAGGGAAGTATTTTCTTTTCTCTTTATAGTCATGTCCTATTTTTGATATGTTATTTTAACAGAAGCTTTGGAATAAGGATGTGCGGCTTCTTATATTTTTGGTGCGGGTCGACAGAATTTGATCTGTGTGCCCAAGTGTACTCAGCATGGCATAACAGTCCTCAGACAACCATTAATGACCTCCATGATAGCATGGCAAGGTGGGCAGGTGTCTATATTTCTGTTGCTCATACTGAATAAGTCAAGAGGTTTAGAATATTTTGCTTCAATTTATTATTTGCATATCATTTACTTGTCTATCCTGTGATTTCTATAGCTCCAAGAGCTTTCCTTCTTGGTGTTGCCATTTCAATGCGGAGGATTGTAGCAAGTGAAAAAACACTAAACAATGGGTCATTTTCTGATGACCCACTCCCTTTGAAGCCTCAGGTGGGCATACCAATATCGGGATACATACATGCGCTTGTCATCCTCTGCACTTTCATACTCCAGGAAGACGATCTGTCGAGGGTAATGACTGCACAACTCCCCATTCGGATTCTGGATGACGCTATAACAATAATCTCGCCCAAAGAGCTCCAGACAGCGCTGCTCAATCTTTTCTACCTGAAAAGCAAGGAAAAAAAACCTGGTGACTAAACCCGCAGTGATGTGTCCAATACTTGTCAGAGGCAGACAGGGCAATAGAGTTGTATGCAATGCAAATCCACAAACATACTTTCATTAGACCAAGTATCTTAAGTCTACAAATTGTTGAGGTTATGATCTTTGCTGTGTGTCAGTGAATTGAAACATCACTGTTCATATCCAGAGACTAAGATTAATCCAGCATTATTTATAGCCAAGTGCAGTGTCGGACTAGGGTGCCTAGGAGCCATTTCTGGGTGCCAATTCTGGGGGTCCCTCCTACAGCTACTGTATATGCCTCATATTCTGCCTCTTAAAGGGGTTTTGCCACGAAGTAAAATTGACGTGGGAAGTTTGTAAATTAAATAAACATTTTTGCCTTTCATCATTATTAAAAATTCTGCAGCGTTTTTGTTTTAGCTGCTCCTTTAGTGATCCATTGTTTACAGCTCGTCTCCAGTTGATACGACCAGGGCTGAGAGCTCCTCAGTCCTGGTCAGACATCACCTCTCCTCTCAGGCAGCTACTGAGTGTTCAAACCCCAGGTGCTGTCCTGTCCTACTCCTGTCCTCCTTAGTAATTAGTCAAGAAGTGCAAATAAATAAAAAAAGAAACCTCAATCAGGTATGTGCATGCATAAAGAGAAATAAAATCCACAGGTTTGGTTCCTGCAGGGATTTGAACTGAGGACTCTTGTGTCTGGAGGCAAAAACTTCACCTCTCAGCTACAATGTAGCTCCTTTTCTTTGACTAGAGAGGGGAAAGGCCTGGTGAGGTCATCCTGCTGGGTCACATGATATGCAATTCAAACAAATCACACACGCCTCCTTCTGAGCACACAGAGCTGAAGAGCTGGATGCAAGAGGTATGAAATGATCGTGGCAAAACCCCTTTAAGCTGCGTCCACATGGCCAGGACAAAATACTGGTCTGATTATAATCAGAATCCGACCAGTATTTTACACCCCGTTTTTTGCCACGGTTTTTTAATTCGGCCACCCCAATAACATTGTATAGTACATTTTCTGCCGTTTCTCAAGTGAAATCCGGCGAAAGAATGGATATGTTCCAAGTTTTAGAAAACTGGCGGTTTTGAAATCCAAACATCAGGAAATCCGAGCTGTGTAGACTACAGCTTGGATTTTCTATTGTGGTCTATGGGGATGATTTACAGTCGGATTTTGATGGTTTTCCTTGTACCCTTATACTCTGCCTCTCCCAAGGAGGTAAATGCAGTTTAAAAGAAACTCCAGGTCTGCCATGTATAGGGGCCCATCTGGGGTTTCCCCTGTGGGTCAGACTGAGACTGGCAAAGAGTCTTGTTACAATGTATTAATCTAGCCATATGTGACTGAAACATGAAAGCTAAAAGGGTAATACAAGACATGGAAACCTCTAAAGAAGCATTTTTGCTATCTATAATACATGAAAAAAAACTTTGAGATCCTTAGTTCACACGTTTTGATCAAAAAATGCTTATACCACCCCCGGCTTACAACGGGATCTCAAGGTGGTTGTGGTCCTACTGTATTCTTACCTCTCACTAGAGTCGAATTCAGACTTCTCTTAGGGTCAAACAGAGCTCCATAATCCAGAGAGAAAAAAAAAAAAAACAGCAACCTTTCACGTATACTGCACTGATGTAACAAGCTGTGGAGGTGGGCGGGGTGCAAGAAACCAAAATGGAGGCATCCATTCCTCCCTCTATAAATTAAAAGCAATATATGCCAAGTACAACGTATAGTTCTGCACAAAAAACATTTCTGAAAAACACAATGTGAACCTGGGTGCCACTGGCATGGTTGCGGCAAACATATAAGCAGCACATCTCTCTTGCACTGAATCTAGGCCGATTGTATCAGAATGGGTTTTCTGTTTTACGGAACTAAAGCTTAATTCTCATACAAATTAAAAGTTATTTGACTTCAAGTGTAGGTAAATCCATCCCAAACTAGCCGGGAGTTCCACGTGCCTGTGTAAGATAAAAAGGTGCTGGAGTCAGGGCTGTGAAGTCGGTAAGCCTAAGCTCCGACTCCTCAATTTCCCTAACTCCGACTCCCTCACACACGGCGCATGTTTAAGTGATACCTTTACTGCAGTAAAATGGTAACATCAGGCTTTTCATCACCTGATGATACAATAATCAAGCTATTTAGGTAGAACGCGAAATATATTTATTGTCTACAACAAAAACATCCTGAATAACATTTATGCAGCGAGTATGAATTTGTTCTGAGAAATTGTTTCGCCCCCATCAGATCCTTCATATGCAACCTCACATCTGATCTCATTATTTCCAGGCTACAGAACGGCCTCTCTACACTAACTTGGATTGGTGGCAAAGCGGTGACCACAGGGGCAACATCTCCAAATCTCAGGGTATAAAGGAACTGCCTCATGCACAATCAGTTCTGATGAATGGTTGAACTCTTCTACTTCTTTGAGAGCAAGTGAAACATTTTGCTGACAGCTGGTCAATCTGTTTGCTATAGGAGTGGAATCTTTTTCCCCTGCGGTAACGCTTTGCCTGCTCCATGTCATCCAAATACTTTGCAAAATTAACTCCTCATGTGATGACACTGAAGATATGGGAGCAGTGGCACTTGCAAGACCCAATTCCTCTTGCTCTTGGCACTGCATCGAACTAACTGGACCAATTTATTATATATTTTGTGAGTCTGTATATTTTACGACTCCAATTCCACCAAAATGGACGCAGACGCTACAGCCCTGTGACCAGCCCATTTTTGGCTTGCATTTTCTATATCCCTGCCTTTCAGGAGCCAAAACTTGTTTTTTCTGCTGTCAAAGTCATATGCAGGCTTTTATTTTTTTTTTTACCTGGGACATCTACTCTTAATAATATCCTCACACTCGGAAACTTAAAAAAAACAAAAAAACCTTTGTTGGGTAGAAATGAAGGGGATGGAGGGTTGGTAACACCAATTCTGCAATATTCTTTTTTTTCATTGTGGGGTAAGGTGGTTCACCTTATGGTTTAAGTGAGATTATTATTTTTATTCCGCAGTTCAGTACATTTCCGGTGATACCAAGTTGTAATTGTTACTGATTTGAAGTACATGTAAACTTTTTTTCCCCATTTATTTCAGCAGGCGGGATAAACATGATTTAGTGTTGGATCAGATTTTTATGGACATAGTGATACCAATTACATTAAAGGGGTTGACTAGCTTCATGAAATCCTCTTTGCTGGCCACTCGCTGCGATCTAGCTGCTGTGCATGTGAATGAGGAGGGCGGCATTAGCGGCGGCATCCTCCTCATTCAGTTCTATGGGAGTTCCGAGTATAAATGAGTGAGTGCGCTCAGCTATACTCAGAACTCCCATTAAAGTGAATGAGAAGGACGCCACTAGCACCGCCCTCCTCAATCACAAGCATAGCAGTCAGATCGCAACAAGCGGCCAGCAAAGAGGATTTCATGAAGTCAGACAACCATTTTTTTTTTTTTTTTTTTAAACTCCTCCACCTCCTCCCTCAATTTTTAGCCATCCTAGGGAGCTTGAACAGGTGATCATTTGTATTACATTGCAGTACTCATGCACTGGCAGGGTGTAACAGGAGTACAATTGTGGCAGGCCTGGAGGCTTTCATTAGGCCATGGCCACTGAACGGCATCCCACCCAGACAGATTCACAGACAGAAAACGAGTCCCATCCATCTCTATAGGGTTTTGAACATGGAGCCGATATAGAAAGGTTCCGGGCATGTTTTTTGTTTTGTTTTTTTTTTTACTTCAATTATGGTGGATTATTGAACATGCTCTAAATTTTTGACAATAAAACTGTGGTTTTGAAATCCGACCTCAAAATCCAAGTCCTGTGGACTACAGCTTAAATTTTTTAATTGAGGTCTATGGGGATGGTTTACAGTCGAATTTGTACAGTTTTTATAATCCAAATTCAAATGTAAATCCAACAGGAATCGCTTGTCGTGTGGACGAACGGTTGGAACACGTTCAATCGGCTCCTGTATTTCACTTGCAAAACGGCAGAAAATTAAGGCGTGTCACACGGTTATTTGCCGCGGATTGGCGCCGTACTTGCGCGGATTTGCGCGAGTACAGCGCCAATCGTCGGAGTCATTACGGTAACCACTGCTTGATAAAGAACAGTGATTCGTCACTCCTCCTCGTCGGCGAATCCGCGGGCGGGAGAAGGGACATGCAATTATCCGGGCGCAATACACGCCGTGGATAATGCAAGTCTATGGGGCCAGGGAGCGGCGCCCCCGCCGCGCTCCGGCCCCGCCCCCGTCCCTTATTCACGCCGGATTTGCGAGCGCACTCCGGCGCACAAATCCGTCGTGAATAAGCCGTGTGAACACGGCCTTACTATTAAAGGGGCCCGTTAACGCTGGCAATACGGCTGGAATACGTCCCAGCCATTACGGTAATCCACAGTTCTCATAGAGAACTATGGATTCCGTCCCTCCTCCCCGCTCGGCAAATACGCCGGGCGGGGAGAAATTGACATGTGAATTATCCCAGCGGAATACGCGCCGTGGATAATGAAAGTCTATGGGGCCGGTGGGCAGTTTCCCCGCCCCTTATTCAAGCCGTAATTGCGGGCGAAATCCGTCCCGCAATTACAGCTTGAATAAGCCGTGTGAACCGGCCCTTAAAGACAATGGAACAGCATGAAAGAAAAAAAGACCAGAAATCTTTGGGCAAAAACAATTAAAAACTGAATTCGAAACCTGCGTCAAAATCCAAAAGACATACACGACAAAACAAACACCCAGTTAAAACTCCTCAGGTTCTTGTGTAAAATACGGTTTTAGGATTCAGAATCTGATGAGTATTTTGTCCTGTCGGGTTGATATAACCCAAAGCTACACTTCGAGCTTGATTTACAACCTGAACAACTCCTTTACCCCCCTTCCTTGCTACTTACGACGAGTGGTGGACAATCTCTCTGCTCATTGTAACTGCGTTGGAGATTTTACACTAAGCTGAACTTTGGCAGAGACACAACTATGAGTGGCCAGCACGGATTGTGAAATCTCTCCAATGAAGAAACTCGCCAACTTGCTACAGTCAGCAAATAATGACAGGAGAAAAACAGAACAGACAGCGAGAAATTCTGAAATGTCAGCTTCACTTCACAATGGTGAAGAACGCACTCTGGGCAAGAAGGGTCATATCCTGCTGGAGTCAAGACAAACCCACATACTTGGTAGATTCAAGTGGTTTAAAGAATGTTTCCGTCTTTTCTTGGATAACTCTGTACCTGGAAAAGCTGGGTAAACACTAATAACACAGCCCCCAAGGGGGTTGGTCATCCACATCCCCTAGAAACCTGAACGTCAAAGCTGCAGTCAGAGGAAATGTTTAACTACACCAATAGGTAAGAGCCGTCATATTGGCTGCCACAAGGCTTCTCTGTTAACAGAACGGAGAAATATTAGATTTAGGCCATGTTCACACGATGTACTGCGGCGCAGTACATCGTTTGTTTCGGGAGCTCGCGCTAGCATGCGCGTACACGTATGGGGGGGGGGAGCCCGCCAGCCTCATGGACATTACTTGCGGCGCGTATTCGCCGCAAGTAATTGACATGTCACTTATCTCCGCGTGCGTACAATACGATTGTATTATACGAGCAGGGAGAGGAGGCGTAATCCATAGTTCTCTATGAGAAATATGGATTACCGTAATTTCGGCGCCTCGGCATCTTGCCCGTATTCGAGCGCAAATACGACACAAAATGCGCGCCGAAATTACCCCATGTGAACATACCCATACTAGCAACTATTAACTGGGGTGTGCTGGAGAAGTCTGCAGAAGCAGGTGGAATGATCTGCGATCAGCGTCCATCTATTTGCTAGTTAACAGCCACAACGCAGTAAACACATGGCTGCAACAAGCAAAGAGCTTGAAGCTGCAGTCATCTTGAGGAACGCGCCGACTCGTAGGTCAGGCAGTTTCAATCACAATGCAACTGTTACAGGTGAACCCAGCCTCAAAGGGGTTGTCTCACCACAAAGATTAGCTTTCAACATGTAGGGAACGGTAAATGGAGGCTTTTTTCAAAATATTACTTTATTTAGATGAGAGATTTTATCTGCTCTAAGTGCACAAAGGTGTATCTGGTTACCATCCTGCTTTCCCCTTCTCTCTCTGCTCTTTGTCTTATCTGACAGCAGAGAGTGACGTCACCACAGGTCAGCATACAGGACGCCGGCAGCTTGAGAACAGAGTGGGTTATCTCTAACAACCAATGGAGAGTGATTACTTGTTACTCATAGATAAGATCTCCTGCTCTCATGTCAGTGCAATTAGAAGAGCTGTGAATACAGAGCCGATATACTAATCATGGCTATAGAGCCACCCACAGCTTAACCAGGAAGAGACACGATGCATTAATCTAGAGCTTTTAGCTCTGTGAAACAACCCCTTTAAAGTGGTGTTTCCACCATAGACTGATTGCATATCAATAGGATATGGCATCAAAGCCCGATATCTTAAAAAAGGGTCCTGAAGGACTTGGCTCAGAATGGAGACCTGGCTGTGCTTGCCCTATTCTGTTCTATAGGAGAGTTCAGATTACAGTTGAATAAACCACTCACCTGTACACAGAACAGAGTTGTGGGCAAGCAACACCAGCTCTCTATTTTGAACTGACATTTTCAGGTAAACATTCCTGAGACAGATGCTGGTCTCTGAAGGGAAACACACACCTGGCAGGCTTTGCTGGCATATCCTATCACTATGCCATCTGAGTACATGGTGGAAATGTCCGTGTAAAGGAATTTTCCAACCAGATACACTTATCACTGACCCACAGGGTAGGTGATACAAGTGATCACTGGGGGTCCCACCACAGACATCCCTTCCCCGTTCCTCCTTGCTGTGCTTTTGACTGGAGCAGTGATTGCACATGTGCACAGCTGCTCCCTTCAAAGCCTATAGGACTGCTGAATATAGCCGAGTACAGCGCTCTGCTATTTTCATCAGTCCCCAGTTTTAGCAATTGCCGAGGTTTCCAGCAGTAAGACTCCCAGCGGTCAGACTTTCATCACCTATCCTGTGGATAAAGGTCTCTGGTGGGAAAACCTTTGGGGCCTGTTCCATCATTTTTCGCCCCAGGAAAAAACACCATAAATTACATGACGAGCTGCAGTGAATAACACCGATTATCTTACTACAATGGTAGCAGCGGGTTTTCCACCTTGCTTTTTGGGGTGTGTTGCTTGTGCTATCTACTACCGACAAGCTCCTTCTAGTTAGTTGTCAAGGTGTTAAAAAGATGCGCGCGGTCCGCTGTTCTAGAAGTATATACTTTAAGGACTGGACTGCCGCCGCATTGAGCTCTGAAATGGAGCAATGTATAAGTGAAAGCTCGAGCGAGCGATGAAGGTGCAGGACTTATACAAATACTTTTATACGTTTGGAATACCTGTATGGCGAAAGCTAAAGGTTGTGGAATTTTATGAAAATACTATTAAAGTTGGAATTTTTAATATTGTATTTTGCCTGCAGGCGATCACTTACGTCCAGAGTTGTTTTGAGATGTTACTGTGTGAATAGGGTTGGGATGCCCTGTCTGGTGTTTTCCTGCAACGAGGCTAAATTGCTGTAAAGGGGTCCATCCAGGGCTGGGGTCGGTGCCTATTTTGCAGGGTTGGGGGGGTATAAAAGGGACCGATCAGCTCCCAAAATATAAATAAGTTGGTCATTAGTTCGTGCAAAGAGCAAGAGGAAATTTTTGGTCCGGCCGTGTTGCTCCCCAAACTTCAGTATCAATGAGAGTGTAATTTATGACGGAGAGGAAAGCGCTGCCCCCCGGGGAAAATTTTGCTCCCCTGGAAACGATTTCAGCACATTTTTCACCGTTTCAAAGAAGTAGAAGAGTTCAACCCTTCATCAAAATGATGTGGGGTGAGGCAATTCCTTTATAAACCGGGGGGGGGGTTTGCTTTGCCACCCAACCCCCGTTAGTGTTGAGGGCGTTCTCTAGCCTGGAAAAAATTAAAATTAGATTGAGGTCAGATCGGATTGATGGGGGGCAATACTATTTCTAAAACAAATTTAGGACTCCACAAAGTTCCCGGTGTTTTGATATTTCTTTTTTTGTGTTCTAAATTCGTATCCAATAAAAATATTTTTACACTAACAAACAAAAAGGGAACATGTTTTGAAATTTTTAAATTTTAGGCTCCCTATCTCTCCCCTCCAAAATTGTAATGAGGACGTAACTTTATATAAGCTTTAAAACTTAACATAAATTTGACTTGCAAGTATTTACATCTGCTTTGTTTACAGAGTCTTTCCCGTAACTGCATTTTTACGTTTTTTTCCTTAAAATCAAAAAATAATTTTATTATTTTTTTTGTTTGGAAATCCCGCTTTGGTTCAGTATGCCCCGAATCCTTCTGGTTCTGGAAACAGATTCAACAGTCTTGACCAAATCTGCCAGGGCCTTTCACATTCCCCTGTTGGTGCAGACTGGACTTGGTTTTAATACAGCTTTTTTTCAACTCTAACAAATGTTCAAAAATCAAACATTGTTACCCTTTTGCTTTCATGTTTTTTACCCAAATGCTTGATTTTGTATCATAAGGGCCCGTTCAACGGGTATTTGGGCACGATTGGCGCCCTACTCCGCCCGGATTTGCGCTTCAGTACGGCCCAAACCGTCCCCGTCTTACGGTAATACTGCTCTCAAAGAAATGGATTTCCCTGCTCCTCCCGTCGGCAAATCCCCGCGGGGGGAAAAGTGACATGCACTTATTTACGGCGCGGACGCCTAAACAACATTGTTATGGGGGGCCCGGGGGCGGCGCCCCCGCCGCGCTCCCGGCCCCCCCCCCCCTTTTCACGGGGGATTTGTAGCTCAATAGGGGGACAAATCCGTCGGGAATAAACCCCTGTGAAACGGCTAAGGTGAAAAAAGCCTGTGTTACCCTTTATTTCAGTAAGGTTTTCACTTAAACTGCCTGTTTGAGGGATCAGGGGGTCGAGGGTTTGGGGAAATTAGGATCGGGGCTTTGGCTTTCCGACTCCACAGCCCTGGCACATACGTTTACTAAAAGGTGTTAAAAACGGAATATTAAAATGTGTTTAACCCCTTAATGCCACCTGGTCATAATTTTTGTGGTGCGTTCATTTTTCTCTTGCCTTTCCCAAAAACCACCCCTTTTATTTTTTCCACAGTATAGAGGGTTTTGTTTTTTTTGAAAAAAATGACTTTTTAAGGTGCCACGCCCATGAGATATAATGTACTGGCAAGTAATGTGAAGAAAAACTTATAATGACAATTAAAAAGGGACGAAAGATGGGGGGCTTAATTACTTCCTGCCTGGGGGTGGGGGAAGTTACAGGGCCCCAAATGGCAGCTTGGAAGTTTTATTTGGAAACCCCCTGGGGCCCCAAGGGTCTTGTCGGGGGAGGGGGCAATCGAAAAAAAAAAAGGGTTTTAGCAGCACTTTTTTCTTATTTATTTAGAGGGGGCGTTTTTAAAGGGGTTAAATAGCAGGGAAGATGGCACTGGACCCGTTTCATCATGGGCCCAACAGCGCCCAAGGAGTCCCACTAACTAGAACGGGGTTTGTCAAGTTTCCATCACGGTGTCTGTTATTTGAAGATACCTTTTCCTCCTCCTCCCTCATTTTGACAGAATCTGTGACGGGGGCTCCTAGCACAGCCTCAGATGCGAATATGAAGGAGGCCTCATACAAAACTAAAAAGGAGTTCACACCCAATGCAATTCAATTCATGGCTAGAACCTCAGTCAAATAACACAGAATGAAAGAGAGCAGACGCCTTCTATATACCACACACAGGTCAGTGTATACAGGCTGTATGGAGCATACGCCAATGTAAGGGATGTTCCAACCATACACTGATGGCATATTCTATGGGAGTGCAGCTGAACACACCGCTCACCTATACTCAGAACGCCCATAGAATATGCCATCAAACAGAATGGAGAGTTGTGGGCAAGAGTGACCGACTATTCGCTGTGGCGGGCCTGTTCCTGAGATAGATGTGACACCCACCTCCAGGACCTGCACATTTCAGGCTTTGATGACAAATCCTATCAATATTCCTTCAAATTCTACTGGGGGGAAATCAACCCTTAAATAACTAAAGTAACAGGTGCAGAGGCATATAGAACAACGAACACATGGAGAGCGGCTAACAGCTTGTAGTAGCTGGAAGACTTGGCCAGAGGAACAACAAAGTGGCAAGTCTTGAGGGAATGCGGTGACTAGTAGCCACCACCAGTGACTGAAGGAAGAACGACTGGTGACAATAAGGCTCGGTGAGGTGTGGGGAGGCGCAGGCTAGCCCGTCTGGTCCCACCCCACAGAAGAGCTACTGCTGACTAGGATACAGGTGTCAGATCTCATTGCAGACACCTCATGTTCACCACTCCAGAGAAGACAATGTGCATCAGACCTGAACCATTGGGAGAGAAGAAGAATGCCTGGTCTGATGAACGAGGTTTTTTTTTTTTTTTTTTTTATCATGGGCACTGCCATGTGTACGCACTGAGGGATGACAAGCTGGCAGACACAGTGGGGCACGTTTATCAAGGCAGTTGCGCCAGCATTGTACCACAATTTGTGCCAAAAGTAACGACGTACCTGTTTCACACCAAATTTGTTATGTTTCTAGACACTTCTGCACCTTGTCCGACAAAAGGGTTGTGGCCTAAGCAAAAGGATGTGGCATATCCGGAAAGGGGCGAAGCTTAGCATGTAACGCTGGTACCAAAAGACGCGCCAACATTTTGACTCAGTTTCTGGCATAAAGTGATTTCAAAATGATGTAAAGTTAGACTAGTCAGATTTATCAACACTGATACATGTGGGGCAGTGTAACTATTGATACCTGTGCCCAGCTGTGATGTCCTAGGTAATGTTCTGCTAGGAAACCTTGGGTCCTGGCACGTTGTTATTGACACAAACTACCAACCTAAACATTGCTGAAGATCTGTGCTCAAAATAGAAACCTAATCCATGGAGGCCCTAAGGGGCTGTTCAAACGGGCCACAGGAAACCAAAAAACAGCTTCTGCCAAAAAGCAGGCGGTAGATTGTGCATGCTTTTTCGGAACGCTAGCAGTGTGAAAACCGCCCAGTAGAGAAACCGAGCAGCGTACACTACGGGACGGATTTTCGATTGACGTCTACAGAGATGCTTGACAGATTTCAAACCTGAAAAACCAACTGAAAACCCTGCTGTGTGGACGGACCCTAAATCATACAGGACCGTGCAACTCTGCTGTGAGCATCGTGGGGTGAGGACACCTTCAGAAGCTTGTAGAGACCTTGCCTCTATGGGTCAGACACAAGGGCATAGCCCCGGTCAAAAGGCTCCGACTACTGGGAAGGGGTTTTCTCCACCATTGACCTGTGACTATATCCATGCATCAATAGCCCAATTGTAGGATTTTTTTTTTTTTTTTTTAGGGAACACGACACGATATTTGGGTGGTTTTAACGTTTTAGTTGGTTGCCTTATACAATAGGTCCAACAAAAAAAAAGGTTTCCAACACAAAAAACCTGCAAAAGGGGTGCGCCATGTGCTTTTGCAATGCAAATGTTTTCCCCCGTGGGAAACCCCAGCCCAAAAACTTTAAAAGGGAAATTAAACGGGTTCCCGGGGTTTACATTACTGCTCCTTTTACCAAAAGAGAAGGGGGGGTCGATACATCCCGGCCAGGGCCAAGGGAAAACTCAGGGCCCCGTTGGGGAAACTGGAGCCCTATGTGGGGCCCTTTTGGGATGAGGTCCCTAGGAACGGGGGGGTTTCAGGGTAAAGGGGCCCCATCTCCACTTTAAAAAGGGGGGTCCGGGCTGAAAGGAGGAAGACGGGGGGGGTTATTTCGCGGAGCTCCGAGTACAAACCCACCGCCCCACGTCTCCGATTTCCTGGGGGGAACCCGCACCCAACGCCCATGGGGAAAAACCTATCGATTTCAATGTACGAGCCTCAAAAACCCGAACGAAATTTCCCAAAGGGGCTGCCTCCCCAACAGACGGGGGTTAAAAGGGAGAATTAGAGTCTGCAAAACATGACGGGAAACTTTCTAAACGGTTTGAGGGTTTGCTACAATGGATTTTCTATGACACACAAAGGGCAAAACCACAGGGCCCCCCAAAAAATTAAAGGGGAGGCTTCACCCTTGCGAGGGGGGGGGCGGGCAATCAGTCGATTTGGGGGGGGGGGTGTGGGGGGGGGGGCGCTCCCCCCGTGACAGGGGGCGGGGGGGGGGGGGGGGCCCCTTGGGCCCCGTGAAAGGGGGCGTGGGGGGGGGGGGGGCGCTCCCCCCTTTGACAGGGGGGGTGGGGGCGTCGCCCCGTGACAGGGGGGTGGGGGGGGGGGGGGGCTCCCCCCTTTGACAGGGGGCGGGGGGGGGGGGGGGCGCTCGCCCCGTGACGGGGGGCCGTGGGGGGGGGGGGGGCGTCCCCCCGGGGACAGGGGGCGTGGGGGAGGGGGGGGGGGCCCCCCCCGTACGGGGGGGTTTTGGGGGGGGGGGGGGGCGTTTTCGCCCCGTGACAGGGGGCGTGGGGGGGGCGCTCGCTCGCCCCGTGACAGGGGGCGTGGGGGGGCGCTCGCTCGCCCCGTGACAGGGGGCGTGGGGGGCGCTCGCCCCGTGACAGGGGGCGTGGGGGGGGGGGGCTCCCCCCGTGAAGGGGGGGGGGAGGGCGCTCCCCCGGACCCCAGTAGGCTCCCCCCTTGGGGGGGCCTGATATACAGGGGGGGCGCTTCAGCACTCCCCCACTCGTTACACGGGGTTTTCCCCAGCACTCTGCCCCCCCCCTGTCCCTTTTACAAAACCCGCCCCCTTTCCCCCCAACCCCTTGGCCCGGAACTGAGCGCGGGAGAACTCCTCCAGAAGCTCCTCCAACCCGTTCACACGGCCGGGCTCGTCCATGGCGCCGGACATCAGCGCTTGTCGCCCATCTCGATAAGCGGAGCGCCGGGGCTCGCCTGACAGGACATCCGCAGCGGCGCCTTCTGATGATCCGCACGTGACACCTGTCAAAGTCGCCGCCTGATGACGTCACCGGATGCCTGCGCCGCCATCTTGGTTGAGGGCTGCAGGGTTTTGTTAGAACAGATCCAGATCTGGTGTAAGATTTCAGCGCGAAACCCGGGAGCCCACAGCCCCCAAAGGGGAAGGGCCCCTGTTTTTGGAATACCGGGGGGCAATGGGGGGCGCGGGGGTTTTCTTTTTCCTTTCCCCACTTGTACAGTGCCTAAATTATGCATAAAATATGGCCCCAAAACTTTCCCCCCGGGCGGGCACTATTAGGGGGTATAAGTGTACAAAACCCAAACATTACGGGAAAAAACTGCTTCCAGATGAATCGGGTTTGTGAGGGCCTGCCCCCAAGAGCTTCAATCTGTTAGGTGTAGGGGGGGGAACGAGGGTGGAAGTGCTTGGTTTCGGGTCCAGCCAGTTGCAGAATAGGGGGGGTTTACATAAAAAGGGGATAAACCCTTCCACTCGACCTTATTATAAAACAAAATACCTTTTGTGCCAAAATATGGGGAAATGTACTGAAAGCGGGGCTAGCGATTAGGGATTTGTTAACCTGCTGAGAGTTTAGGGCGCACTTAAAACTTAGGGTTATGACGCCTGACTTGTTCGGAATGGTGTGCACTTTTGTGAAATCTTGGGGGGGGCAGGGGGGAAGGGGGGATGTTGAAATTAGTCAAACTCCACTGACGGAGGAGTGGGTAGGTGGTAGACAGAGAGGGGGGGGGAGATTAGGGGGCAGCTTTTGTGGAGAGTTTTTAGGGTGGAGAATGGTTTTACTTTTTCTGTACGGGGGGCAACCGTGCACGGGGTGCACGGGGTAGAGGCATCAGTATGGGTGGAGAAAAAGAGGGCCCCGGGCTGCTTATTCAGGATGTAAGTTGGGTTGTCGGGGATAGGGTAAAAGAAAGCTAATTCTTTTTAAACTTTTCCAGTCACAGTTTTTTCCACCAGCGGTGTGTACAGGGGTAGGGGGTGATCAGAAAGGCCCCGGGTAGGTTTTACAGGTATCTGCAGTTTTGACTATCCTCAAGCTCGAGGGGGGGTGGGGGGGAATCTTAGGTAAACAGGGCCAAGGTATCCTCAATGCTCAATTGTGTGCAAGTGTATGGAATTAGGGGGAGTATATTGGAAGTCTTGGCCTCTCTTTACCCAAATTTGGGACTTCTGGCCAAAACAATGTGCTTTGTCTTCTGGAAGATCCACCCCCCCCCGGGGAAACTCCATGTATGGATGTATGTGATCTGTAATTAGGGATTTCCAAAATGGGTTTAAGACCCTTGTACATGAATATGGCCCGAAATGTCACAAAATTTTCCCCAGAAAAACGCGCCACCACCAACTTGTGTTCTTCGCAATGGTTGCAGGGTGTTTGATCTCTGTGTTTCCCCCTACACCAACTCCTCCAAAATGGATCATCAGAAATAAACCCCTTGACTATGTTACACACTAATGTTGGTCTGTACTTTGGGCAAAATTGGTTAATAGGGTTGGTTATAGTCCCTGGCGCTGCATCGACCTTTAAAGGGCCCCAATTTGTTTCCCAATCGCAAAAGCTATCGGCTTGGGCCTTTGGGGCAAACGAGGGCAGCCCCTGGACTCATGTATGTGGAATTGAAGGCTTCTGCGAGCAGAAGCACCCTCCTTGCTCCACGAGTACTGGGGGACCACAAGCACTTGCAGCTCAGGGGAGTACCCCAACAGCAGCGTGGAGTCTAACCACCGCTGGCCCACCAATTACACTGCCTATGCAAAAAAGCCAGGAGCAGGCCTTCGGGGAACGGGGGAAATGAGTATGTTTTTTTTTTATTTTCAATTACCCCTTACCTGCGGGGGAAACCTATAACCTACATTCCCTACTGTGGGGACCTTAACCACTATTCCCTATTGGGGGCCCTAAAAACCTATTATATAATACGGGGGGACCTAAAACCCTGCCTATATATAGGGGGGGCCCATAATCACCTTAAACCGGGGGGCCTATCCCCCCTTCCTATTACCTTTTTAACTATAATTTAGTGCTTTTTGAAATCGCTAACCTCGTTAACCCCGGTTGAAAACCTAAAGTCAATTTAAGACTTAGAAACGACCCGGGTTACAAATTAGGGGCCGAATTAGGGGTAATTGAAGCTTATTACTGTTTTCCCCCAGCCAATACGCCCCAGAAAAGAACTGACATGTCAATTCTTCCCTGCAATTACGTGCCGGAACAGTCAAAAACATCTCCCAATTAGAAAGGTCCAGAGCTAAATCCTTGATTACTGAAAAAATTAACCTTTTGAAACTTAACATTCATTTTTTTACACCTCTAGGTCATTAGTCATAAAAAATGACAGAAACATAGCAAAAAAAGTTTTTTTTTTTTAAATTAAAAAAAACAAAACCCAAAAAGGGGGAAAAAACAATAAATACTTGCCAGGGCCCCGGCTCCTAGGGTAACCCCTCCTAAAAAGCAATGAGTACTTACAAGTAAAACTGTGACCAGAAAAGTGTAATTTAGTTTTTTTATTCCCATCACCACTCTCCGTTTTCCAAAATTTACTCCCCCATTTTCGTTTCCAGACCGATATTTGCTGCGAATCTTTTTACAGAGATTCCATTCTATACTAAGGGGCAGCATCTTTGCCTTAGCTTAAACCTAAACAAAACATTTATCTCATCCTGATACACCCTATTAAGTCCCTGAGCAGGATTACTGCCCTGAAAAGGGCGACTCCACAGTTTCTAGCCTGTTATTTCCCTAGTGTTTACCTTAACCTCATTAAGCTTTCTCAATGTGGGGGTAATGTCTGCAAAAAATAACTTAAACCCATTACAGTTACTTTGTTTACCCTATTGTTTTTTTTCAAAAAAAAGAACTCCTTAGGGGGGTTAGTCAGAAAAACTGTTTGTTTTTAGTCTCTTAAAAAAATCTCCAAATTTGTTTCAATGCGCACACCAAAATCAAAGGGTGGGGTTTCATAATATATAGAAACCCAAATCCCCCCATTATTATCTTACCCAATGATTGGTGAACGTTTAAAAAAAAACCTTCCCTCAGTATCTATTTTCCTACTTTTAAAGGGGCCCCCTTTAAATGAATAGATTGCCTATTGACCCATACCGGGGTGCTTCCCGTAAAAGGTGCCTGCCGGAAATGTACTAAAAATGTTGCCGCTTGTAACATGCTTGTACGACATTACTGCGCGTACTCCTGAGCCTAGTGCACATGTTCGGAAGTTTACTTTGAAACGCAAAGTCCTCCTTTGTGTTTCACATATTTTTACACAGAAATGTTCAAAAACCCAAAGATTGGGGCTACATACACCCACATAATCGTGTGTTTTTACAGAAAAACGTGCTATCCACGTGCTGGGGGGGCGGCATCCCCCCAGTCATTGACATTTTACCCGGCCGCATTTCAGCAAAAATTGAAATGTACTTATTCCCCCCCGGGGACAATACAATCGTATTGTATGAGGGGGGAGAGGAGCGAATCCATGGGTATGGGGTTTCCGTAATTTCGGCGCGCATTTACCCGATTAGAGGGAAAAAGCGGAAATGCCCTAAATTACCCCGGTGAAAACCCTTAAACTTATATTTTAAACCTTGCTGAAGTGTCATTTGGAACCATAATTTCATCTGGTTTTACAATTCATCCCCAAACCGGGAAAAGATTCACCAAAACTTTTTTTAAGGGAGTACAGAAATGTCATCAAATTTGTTGCGCTTCAAATATCCACGTCTGGTGAAGTCAAATGGTTTTTGTATATAAGTGATAGTGAATACAAAAACTATAGCCGGGAAAAATCTTTCGACTTAAAGCAACATGCCCAAATTTGGGGTACCCCCTATTTTTTAATTTTTTAATTTTTTTCACACTAGCAAAATTTTAAAAAGGTTTTGGATAGTGGCTATCCAAGGATTACCAGTTTGATATATACAAAGTAATTGGGGGAAAAATATTCATATTTGTCAAAAATTTATTAAAGATATGTTCCACATTTATTCGGGGCCCTATATAGGGCCCCAATTTCCCGGGTCTTTGGGAAACACGGCAATCAGCGGTATTTCCAAAGCCGGGTAGAGGGATGGCCGGGCACCGGCCCCATTGACATGCATTGTTCACGGCACGTAATCGCCGCGAACAATTGACATGTAAATTCTCCCCCCACGCGTACAATACGATTCTATTGTACGTGCAGGTGAACGACGCGGAACCCATAGCTCTCTATGAGAGCTATGGATTACTGTAATTGGGGCGCGCATTTCGCCGCATATAACGTGCAATATGTGGCGAAATACGCAGCGGAATGTGCACCAAAAACATGCTGCTCATAAAAAACACACGTAGGTAAGTTGTTCATTTAGGCCTGAGGGGTACACACTTTCCATCCAAAAAATCCACTGGGATTCTTTTTGTAGTATTTTCTTGTCCCAGTCTCCCCCTTTCAGAGGTGGTTTAATCAACTCAATTCCTCTAAAAAAATAACTGCCCAGACTGTCCTTTATGAATCTCTTCTCATATGTTTAGATATAGGCGTTTCTCTTCTGATGTCACCTACGTGGTCCACAATACTTTTTCATAGCTCTCTCCAAGTTTTTCCCACATAATCATGGGGACATGGACAGGTGGCCATGTAGATGACCCCCATTGATCTACAATTGATGAAGTCTCTAATTATATATTTCTGACCTGTTTTAGCACTCTTTACAAGTGGAGACAAATCTACAAAAGCTGCACCTCCTGCATCAATAGCAGCCCTGAGATCTAACCAACAACCTTCCTGAGGTGAACTTATGAAGTGGCTTTGAACCACCTTATCCCTAATGCTTCTCCCTTTTCAATAGGTTATGTCTGGATGTTGTGGCAGAATTTCTGTTAAATTTTTATCTGTCAGGAGGATATTCCAATATTTAGAAATGACTTTTTTCACTGCTGTTGCCCCCTGATCAAACCATCCTATTATGTGAAGATAAGGATGTATGTTGTTTAGTTCTTTTTCTTTAGGTACCAACTATGTACAGAAGATCTGTCTTTCCTTAGTGCTAATTGGTAAGCTTGTTTAACCATATATCTTGGATAACCTCTATGTCTAAACCATTCTTGTAAATCCCTAGCTTATATTTTAAATGGTTCTATGTCTGAGCAGTTCCTTCTCAGGCGGAGATATTGCCTTCTCGGGATACCTTCACCAGGGGTCTCAGATGGCAGCTCTTCCACCTGAGGAGGTTATTAGTTGCTCTTTGTTTTCTGAAAACTTTGGTTCCTACAGTATGATCCTCCTTGTTATATATTAACACATCCAAGAAGGGGAGAAGAAATTCCTGGATCACAAATGTGAATCGTAGACCTACAGAGTTCTCATTAAGCTGTTGTACAAATAATTCAAAAAGTTCTTTATCGCCCTGCCATAAAATGAATATATAGTCGATATATCTGGTCCACAACCGGACCTAGTCTGTGTATGTCTCTAACTCTTCCACAAAAACGATGGTGTTCTCCCACAGCGCAGGAACAGATTTGCGTATGTGGGAGCACAAGGGCTCCCCATCGCCGTGCCCCTGAGCTGGTGGAAGAACTTACGATTGAACATGAAGTAATTGTGTTCAAGACTGAATTTTAACAGCCGTAGGATAAATGTATTATGTAACTCATACTGTATCCCTCTTTCCTATAAAAATGCCTCTACCGCTTTTATTCCTGCTGTATGTGGTATAGAGGAATACAATGCCTCTACATCAATGCTAGCTAGCAGATCTCTAGCTTCATAAAGAGATCTGTCATATCTCTGACATATGATGGTAATGAATGTACAAAGCCCTGGAGAACCTGGTCTATATAAAGACCCACGTTTTGTGTTAGGCCATCTACCCCTGAGACTATGAGTCTTCCCTTTAACGGAAACAATCCCTTATGCACTTTAGGTATACTGTAAAAAGTCGGGTATTGTGGGTTTTCAGGCACTAGAAATTGCTTCCCTTTTTTATGTACGACTTTCATTTCAAAGACCCATTCACTCAACTAATTGACAACACTCAACACTCAAGATAATCTTGAGTGGGGTTACCTCTTAAAATCTCATAATTGTCTGTGTCTCTTAAGATGTTTTGACACATCTGACAGTAATCCTTAACCCCCATATTGACAATGTTTCCCCCTTTATCAGAGGGTTTAACTATAATCCCCTTGTTCTGTTCTTATGAAACTAATGCTTTCATTTCTGAAGAAGACAAATTTCTGTGTTTTTCATACATTTTCATCTCTAATCTTTTTAATTCATTAGTAATAGTTTCTACAAAGGAGTCTATACAAGAGTACGGTTGTGGAGGAGGGATTTACTCTTACAATGTAATGTTGTGAATGGGCCCAAACCTCTTTCCCTTTCATTTTCTGTGAGGAGACTTTCTAAAACTCTAGTGCCCTCCAGATCTTCCATATCAATACCCAGACATGCACATTCTATTTCATTTTTGGTCTTAAAAAATCTCGCCCATTTGAGTCGTTGTGCAGATAAATTAATATCCTTGATTCATTCAAAACTATCGTAGTGTACACTTGGAACGAAAGATAGTACTTTTTTCAGGATAGCAGTTTCATCAGGAGTAAGAGTGTGATCGGAGAGATTAATTATTTGGACTTCATCTTTCAAGTACCTCCCCCTGGTTTGTTCTTAGATAATATCCCAACTGATTTTTTTGTTGACCTACTAAAAAAGAAGGTTGACCCAAGGAAGAGGATGAGGAGGATGCTGTAGCCATGGAGGAACCTCCTTGGGACATTGGGGGACATGATCTCTGTCCTCTACCTCTATTTTTAAAAGACTTTCCTCTTGTTGTTCTTGGAAAATTTCTTCTCTCTACGTCTGATAAATCCGTCTCTGATAATGACAAATCTGTTTCTCCCTCCCGTCTCCTTCCTCCTTTTGCTCCAAACTAATTAAAAGCCTCACCCTCTCTAAAGTCTTCTAGATCCAGTATAAAGAGACTATGTTTCCGTTCTTTCACAAAATTTTGGTGTCTTATTAATTTATTTTGTAACTCTCTCTTTAAAGGGGTTTTGCCACGATCTCATTTCATATCTCCTGCTTCCAGCTCTTCAGCTCTGTGTGCTCAGGAGGGGCCATGTGTGATTTGTTTGAATTGCAGATCATGTGACCCAGCAGGATGACATCACCAGGCCTTTCCTCTCTCTATCAAAGAAAGGTCTGTTTATGTAAAGCATTGTGAGTAGCTGAGAGGTAAATCTTTTGCCTCCAGGCACAAGGGTCCTTGGTTCAAATCCCTGCAGGAACCAAACCTGTGTTGTTGTTTTTTTCTTCATCAATGCACAGACCTCATTGAGGTTTCTTTTTTCTTTATTTGCACTGTTTGACTAATTACTAAAGAATAAAGAGGACGGGAGTAGAATGACAGCACCTGGGGTTTGAACACTCAGTAGCTGCCTGAGAGGAGAGGTGATGTCTGAGAATGTGCGACCAGGAGTGAGGAGCTCTCAGCCCTGGTTGTATCCCCTGGAGATGAGCTGTAAACAATGGCTCACTAAAGGAGCAGCTAAGACAAAAACGGTGCAGAATTTTTAATAATGATGAATGGTGAAAATGTTTGTTATTTCATTTGCAAGCTTCCCACATCAATTTTACTTTGCGGCAAAACCCCTTTAAGATCTAATTCTGGGTCTGATTTGAACTTTAGGGTAATGTCTATCTGTTCCTTCAGTTTACTGGTTAAAGTTTCTAACCGGCTACTCTCCTCCTCTAATAACAATTTCATAAAACGTAGGGAGGATTCTAAAGCCTCCCTATACGCCTGCACTATACTCGTGTGAACATGCCCTTAGCCAGTATGCGAAGACAAATTTAAAAAATACTGATATAAAAAATTAAAACTTTATTTTTTTCCAAAGGTAACTTCGTCAGGAGAGGTGCAGTGACCATCCATCTGACTATGAGTCCCTTACATCGAAGGGTTCACTGAACTGTTATTGTAGGCACATGTCTGGTAGCCCACTGGCTCATTTTGAGGGTGAGCTGCTCTAGTGTAACATGTTGGTCCGTCCTCGTGCATCTTCGTAGACAGCATTCACTTCTCAGTGACTTCTCACGGTGCTTATCCACAATGATGCCATTTAGCACTCACGATTCACTTTCACCACAGAAGCATGTGAACTGTTCACACAGTGCGCAGTTTCAGAAATATTGGCACCCGTGCCACAAAAGCCAATTTTCATCCCTCTTTGCATCTCTGATAAATTGCCCCTTTAAACCATGATCGCAATGAGACATATGTGTTCAGACAGCCTATCACATGCGTGACATGAAGTTAAAAAATAGAGTATTGTCTCCATCACCATAGGTAGAAAAGCCATAAACTATTTATTATAAACGTATTAAAACAGAAATTCAGCCATGCAGCATAAAAATACTGAACAAGCCACACGCGTACATGTTTCAGGTGTAAGCCACACTTGTTCACAGCTCTATGGTGCTGGAGACAACACTATTTTTCAACTTCATCTGCTGCGGGACCCTCAGTTTATCCAGGCACATCAATTCAAAGGCTGTATACTTGTGGACCAGATCCAGTGAAATAAACATCAAAAGGGTGAGCACCATTGTATATTATTTGTCTCAGGCTTGCCATTTTTGTATAAAACCAGCGCATGAAATGAGCTGGTTTGATGGCTATATAAGGATATACCCATCAAACCAGCCCTTGTCACGCGACTTCCGTCATGAGCTGCCAACGTCAAATGTAGGAAATGGTCATAATAATGTGACTCAGTTGTGTAAAAGTATCATGAGAAAGCAGGACTTCAAACATTAAGGGCGACATGTATGAACGGGGCTGCGCCAGATATCTTGCGTCTTTTCAGCCGATATCAGGCACAGCCCCATTCGCTACATGTTTAAATTTCAGTAGGGGTGATTTTCTCACGCACCCAGGCAGGGCCGCACTAGAACCATAGCGAAGCTACATATTTATATGCAGCGCTAACGGCATTTTCTAGCGCATTAATGCTGGGATAAGCAGGTAGACCACTTTAAAAGTGGTATACTTGAGCCAGAAAATGCGCCCGAGCGCATAGAATGTGCCTGTATTATACCCGCAGTAGAGCAGGTTGATTCTATACCATTATTATGCGCATGAAATTTGGCGTAAACATGCCAAATTTCATGCATGTCGCTCTTAACCTCTTACTGTTATTATGATTTTATATCATGTTAGTTTTTTCCTCCCCATCTTTCTAGAACTTTTTTTATTTTTCCATTTATGAGGGCTTGTTTTTGGCAGGATAAGATGTAGCAGTAAATTGTACCATATACTTATTTCTTTTGGTGGGAGGTTATAGAGCTCAGTGTGTGATGTAAATGGAATGTTATTTTTATTCTGCTGGTCAGTAAAGTGCAGGGGATACCAAATATATACTGATATTGTTCTAATTTGCTACTTTTAAAAACTGTAAAACTTTTTTTCATATAAATTTGTCATGCAGCACCATATTCTGAACCAATAAGCAATATTTTTCTGCATATGGACGTCTGTGATAGCCTGTTTTTTGCAGATTTAAAGAGAACCTGTCACATAGATTATTCCCCCCTTGCTGAGGACAGAACAAGCTAGTGTCAGACCTGCTGTTTCCAGCGTTGTGTCCCTTATTCTGTAAGATGCTGTAGTTTTCGTGTATTTAATGCTCAGATCTGCAGTTTTCAGCCGGAAGAGTCATTCGATAGAGTCAAATCAATAGATTAATTTTTTCAACCCCGTCCCACCTGAGGCTAGCCCAACCACCCTCACACTGAGTAAATCTAAACTTTGAATAAGGTAGAATCATGTAATAACTGTCAGTGGCCGGGGATAGCCTTTGGTGTGCGGGGCTAACACCTGCTCATAAATAAGATTTGACATTTGAGAGGTAAAATGCACCCTAAAACTACAGCATCTTACAGAATAAGGTGCCCCCCGTTGCCCCTGTTGAGTTGGGTTACCCAAGCGCTGGGAAACAGCAGTCTTGACGCTAGCTTGTGGCTGCCCTCAGCAAGAGGGACATCATCTATGCGACAGATTCCCTTAAGTTTATTTTGTATCAGTACAATTTTAGAAGACATCCAACTGATTGGTTGCTATGGGCAACAAAGACAATTTTAGACCTAGACAGTTTTGACACATGTGGCCCTTTGGATGATAAGTATATACAGGGCTGCATCATTTTTTTTAGTGTATTTTGCGTCAAAAAACGGTCCTAGCCCTGTTCTATAGATGTATGGCATAACTTGGCACCATCTGCGCCAGGTACAACACGTTTGAGTGCGCCAAAGCTATGCTATGCTATGCAAGGCATATCACGCGCCAGATATATGAACCCACATACAACATGTTGTACGTAATCTGTAGTGGATCCACGTGGAACCACCGCAAGGCGATGGTTTAACCGTACCAGGGGGCGGAATCTAAGTAAACCCGGTTCTTCACCAGAGCCCCCGCAAGTCGGATGGACTTTGCTGCGCGGAGAACTACCAGGGTCGCCCCACTGGCAGGACTTGCGTTGCGGTGGCAAGCCAGGCATGCGTGTTACAGAAACGTGAGAATCCGTAGGCAAGTTCGGTACAGGCAGGAATCAGGTACAGGCTGCAAAGTTTCGTGTCGAGAAACAGGAGCGTAAAGGTTCAGTACACCCGGAAGACAGGCTATGAGTCAGAAAGGAGGTTAAATGGTCACACTTCCAGCCTTACAAATAATGGGCGTACTGGCCCCTTTTAAATCCCCGAGAGCCGCGCGCGCGCGCCTAAGGCGCGGCATGCGCATACTGCCAGCCAGGAGGACGGAGGACGCCTGTAGCCGCAGTTCCAGGTAAGGGGAATCCGGGGGTGACCCACCCCCCCGTGGACCGGCAGTTTGCCTGCCGTGACCGCGACTGGGCGGCAGCACGAGTGCGCCCGCAGCCCGGGCGAGGGGCTGCGGGACACTATGTGAACAGTACCCCCCCCCCTAGCCTGCCCCTCTTTCTGGTTCGGAGGAACCTCAACACGAGACCGCGTCCAGGGATGTTCTCACTCAGCTCCCATGATCTCTCCTCCGACCGAATCCCTCCCAATCAACCAGGAATGCCGATTTACCCCAACCGACTACATAGCCAAATCTCTTTGACCGAAAATATGTGGAGGCTACGGCCTCAGGAGAGGGGGGGGGGGCAACTTTTCTGGAAAGCGATCAACACAGACGGGCTTCAGGAGGAATACATGAAAAGAATTTGGGATCCGCATGGTGGGTGGGAGTCGAGCTTATACGCTACTGGATTAATACAACGGCTCAGGAATTTCAAAGGGCCCAAGGAAGCGTGCGGCCCAGCTTGTAGCTGGGGATTTTTTAACCTGACATATTTGTGCGACAGCCAGACCTTGTCTCCCGGAGACAAGGTTGGATCCTCTCATCCTCTTTCTGTCCGCCTGAGCGCTTCATACGGCCAGCAGAACCTGGCAGGGACTGACGAGTCTGCTCCCAAAGTCCAGATTAAGTCGTGGACCAAGGCATCTACAGAGGAACCTCGGAGAGGAGGGCAGAGGGATAGGAGGGCGGGATGCCGGCCCATATACAATACAAGAAGGAGTGACGCCACTAAGCCCCTGAGTCCAACAAGTTGTATGAAAATTTCGCCTAGGTAGGATGTTGGCCCAATCATCCTGGCGGGCAGAAACAATATGACGTAAGTACTGCAGAATCTGATTGACCCTCTCTACCTGGCCGTTAGATTGCGGTGGTAAGACGAAGAGAAGTCTAATTTCACCTGCAATCGGGAGCATAGTGAACGCCAGAAACTGTGGACAACGAACTGCACCCTACGATCATATAACAATGTGCTGTGGGCAGACCGTGCAAGCGGGAACACGTGAATAAAGAAAAGGGAGGCAAGACGTGGTGCGGAAGGTAACCCGGGCAGTGGGACAAAGTGCGACATCTTAGAAAAACCTATCCGTAATTAAAAGAACGCCATTAAAAGAACCCAGATCACGGTGTTACCCCGAAGAGGATGAAGGTCTGTGATGAAATTCATCGCCACAACATGGTGACCATGGATACGGGCGTAGGCAGGAGGTCGCAGCAGCCCGAAGGACTGTGGCGGGGTAACCTTAATTCCGGGCACAAGTAGCACAGGCGTCGCACGAAGTCCTTAAATATCTTTAAGCCAGCCCCTGGCCACAGTAGAACCAAGATCACTTGGAAACGATCTTCGGGCCCAGGATGTCCTGCCATCAAAGAGCAATGTTCCCAATTCAGTAATCCCTCCTGCGCAGCGACGGCCGAACGTAGGTCTTCAGGGTATCTCGAAGGAGGACAGGTGCTGCTTGGAATCAGGCCGTTCCGGAGGTATAATGTGTTATGGGGCTGCGGCTCCTCACCATTGATGTCATATGCGCGAGAGAGATCATCCCGGCACCGCACCTGATGTTCTTTTCGCTGGGCGAAACTGGATCCTGAAGTTAAATCTTGAAAAAAAAGGAGACCACCGTGCTTGCCGAGGATTGAGCTCTGGGGCCAACTGGAGATACTGAAGGATTTTGTGATCCGTATATACCCTCAAAAGGATGACGAGCTCCCTCCAGGAGTATGCCGCCACTGCCACCAGTGGCGCATCTGATAGCGGAGTAATATCTCGGTCCCCCAATAGCATTGTTCCTCTCATCCGACGAGAAGGTCTTGGAGAAGAACCCGCAGTGATGGTTATTCCCCTTGGGACCCTTTTGATAAGGAACAAGCTCCGCCCTCCACTGAAGAGGCATCCACCTCCAGGGAGAAAGGCATCTCAGAGTCAGGTGCGTGACAAATAGTTGCAGAAGCAAAGGCTGACTTCAAATCCGAGAAGCTCTGTTCAGGGGCCTAGTGCCAACATTTGGGATTAGCCTTTTTTCCTGGTGAGTAGCCACGATAGGAAGCCACCAGGTAGAGAAGTGGTATATAAACTGCCGATAGTAATATGGCAAAGCCCAAAAAAAACGTTGTATGCTCGGAGTCAAACAGTCGTAGCCTTTGCAGATAACAGACAGCTTAGTGGGTCCATTTGGCAGGCCTCGGTCGAGACGAGATTTAATCGAGGAAAGGCAGACTGGTTGTATGAACAACGTGCATTTCTCTAATTTGGCGTACAGGCGGTTGCTGCGAAGCGTTGCAGGACTAGGCCACCTGTGATAGATGGTTCCGAGTCAGGTAGAAAACCAAGATTCGTCCAGGTAAATGATACACACTTTTAAGCAGGTCCCCTGAAGATTCATTTACGTGAACTCCTGAAAGACCGCGGAAGCATTGGCACAGACCGAATGCATTACAAGATACTCAAAGTGAACCGTCACGGGTATTAAACCCGTCTCCACACATCTCCCTCACGGATCCTGATGAGGTTGTATGCCCCCGCGCAGGTCCAATTTGGAGTAAAACCTTGGCTCCTGTAACGTTCAAAGAGTTCTGAAATTAGTGGCAAACGATACCAGTTTTTTCATGGAGTAATCTGAATTCAGGCCCCGTAGTCCGATTGCAAAGGACGTAGAGAACCATCCTTCTCCTGTACCAAAGAAAGAAACCAGCTCCCGGTCAGGTGATGAGGACTTGCGTGAAAAAACCCTTTTGCAGTTTCTCAGTTCACGGATATAGTAACCGACCATGGGCCTGCACACTCCTCTGGTCTAGGACAACGGTTAAAAGCTACCCCGAGGGGACTGGTCCCAGGAAGGAGGTCAATGGGACAGTCAATAGGGCGATGAGGAGAAGGGAATTTGCCTGTTTCCCCGAAAAGACGTCCGCTAGTCCCGTATTCAGCGAGAATACGCTTGCAGGAACCTAGTAAGACGTGAGGTGGAATAGCCCGACTGGCCCGGAACTGAAGACATGCGACCTACTGGCAGTGGAACCCCAGCGCAGAAGCCGCCCACCCCTATGTTGGGCTTCCAGTCGAGGTCGTGGCATGTAGCCTGTAGCCCCGGAAGGCCCCATAGGATCACTGAGGACGACCGAGGAAGACTAAAAAGGAGATTCTCCTCCTTTGTAAGGCCCCCACGCGTGAGGGACAATGGCTGTCACGTAACCGAATGGCTCACTTAAGGAAGCTCACCACTCATTGAGGATATCACCAAGCTTCTCCAGACGGTCACCGGAAGGGCGATACAGGGACACCAGGGTGGCGTGAATAAATTTTCCCGGCGGATCCAGAGTCTAGAAAGGCTGGCACACTAAAAAACGAGTCCTAGGACCAGAACGAGACCTCAACCTCCCAAGTAAGGCGTGGAAGGAAGTGATTCACCCTAGTGACTCCTCTCCAACAATATCCTAGGTGCTGGCCGTTTCCCCCCTGCCGCTGATGGCCGAAGCGGCAACAGTTTGCGAAAGTGATCCGGGCTGGCACAGTAAAGGCACAATTTCCTCTGCCGACGGCGGGGAACATCTCTTTTCGTTACAGATGTGCCCTCTCCACCTGCATGGTTCTTTCACTGGTTGGGAGAGAAGTGGCATCTGTGGTCCTTTGGAAGACCGTATGCCAAGCGAGGCAAATGGCGTGGTCGGGCAAGATCACGTCCTGGGGTAGTTCCTCATGCCGCTCAACGAAGCGAACACGATCCGAGTGCTAGTGGATCAGTTTCGCTTGAGGGAGGCACGGGACTCTCTATCCGCTAGGGCGTCCTTAACTCTGCCGGACAAGCCCTTTTTAAAGTGGCACATAGAGCTCGTCGTTCAGGTCATGTTTCATTACGCCAGGTCCGAAAACGAACTGCGTAGTCGCCGACGAGAGTCACCCTGGCGAAGATATCCAGTAGAAGCGGATCTCATGCAGAGGATGCCACGTGCCGGGCTCTTCAAGACACTGCGTAACTCTGAGAGGAAAGCCTGGTAATAGTCCGTCGTCACCGTATCACCCCGTCCCACGAGAGGGGTGGGGCCCAAGCTAGTAAGCCTTCCCGGACAGTAAGACTGACCACTGAAGCCACCTTAGATCGTTTCAGTGGGAATTGACCAGCATTAATTCAATGTGCATAGAGCACTGGTAATAATTCCCAGCAGCAGTTTTGGAGTCCCCTTCAACCTGTCGGGTAGTGTATACGCAGCCATAAAGACCGCGGGTACTTGCGGAGGCTCGCCACAGAGATGAGAGTCGGCGCTGTTGGTTAGCCAGGAGGCTGCGCAGCATGCTGACACTGTTACAGCGCTGGGCTTGTTGCGCCAATGAGATCCGTATCACCGGGCAAAGGTACCTTCGGCGGGATCCATGGCCGGTCTTACTGTAAACGGATGCAGGTAGTGGAACCACTGGACACGCAAGCGATGGTGATAAGTTGAGCTACCAGGTGGCGGAATCTAAGTAGAACCCCGGTTTTCACCCAGAGCCCTCCGCAAAGCGGGATGGACTTGCTGCGGCGAGAACTACCAGTCACTCCCACTGGCTGACTTGCTTGCGGTGGCAGCCCAGTGCATGCGTGGTACAAAATCATTGAGACGTAGGCAAGTCAGGGGTGGGAGACACAGGCAGGAGGTCAGGACAGGCGGCAAAGATTCATGTCGAGAAACAGGAGCGTAAAGTCGGTACAGCGGAAGACAGTCTACGAGGCAAAGACCTTTCTCTAAACATGTACGGCCACTAAAGAATCCGGCAAGGACCCGGAAGGAAGGAGGTTAAATAGGGTCACCCGCCAGCCTTTACAAATGAAGGGCGTACTGGCCCTGTAAATCCCCGAGAGCCTGCGCGCAGGCGCCGCCCTTAAGCGCGTGCAATGCGCATGACCGGCCCGGACCAGCGAGGAGGAGTACGCGGGAGGCGCATCATTAAGGTGGAAGCCGGGGACCCGACCCTGGGACCGCATATTTGCCGCCGGGACCCGACGAGCTCAGCCAGAAGTGCGCCCTGTAGCCCGGGCGAGGGGCTGCGGGACCACTCGTGACAATGTTCATACATTCGGGGCATTCTACACCCATTTAATGCACATTAAAACCGGCTTGTCAGTGCCAAGTTTAATGTATGTCGCCCTTTGTATCTAAAAAACAACCTTCCTTTTTTGTGGGAGGGGGAAGCAACCAAAAACTGCTATTTTGGTGTTGTTGTTTTTTCTTTCTAATTGCGGGAAAAACATTGTTATATTGCAAGAGAGTGGACTTGCACAGATGCAATGATACCAATTCTGTTTATCTTTTTATTTGTAAAATGCAAAAAGAGGGTGTTTTCAACTAAGATAGATAGATAATTTAGATAGATATTCATTTTTTTACTTGTATTTTTGGTCCCCCCTACTGTACTTGCCCACCAGGGGGTGCAATCGCCTGTACACTATCTGTAATACTACTATATGGCAGAAAAATACAATTATGAATCTTCTATTACATCTTGCCTGAAGGCGTTCATCCCCCTTAACGATATCATGACATAATTGTACATCATAGGTCGGTGAGGGATTACTTCTTCAAGTTACGTTGCTTATTTTATCATTACAGATGAGTTATATGAAACATTGGTTTTTATTATATGTTAGTTTTTTTCTATAACAGTACTAAACCATAAACACTTTAAATTTATAGATCAGAAACGTTCAGAATTCAGAGTAAAACCCAATAGATGGGCCACACGGTCAATGAGTGGAATGGTGCCCGCAGGTGGCAATAATGCAGTCCATAGGTTTATCTGATTACTTACTGATTACATCCTCAGAGGCAATGAACGCTTGGTGGTCTCACAACACAGCTTACAAATGCTTGCTGCTTCTTGCAGGCTGGTGGATGTACAGTAGTTAAGTACAGTTCTCCAGCTTACTATCAGTCTCCCTTGCTGCCATTTTTGCTCACGGACTGCCCCTTCACCCGCTTCTTCTCGCTCTATTACAGAGGGGGCCCTGTCTCAGAGTCAACCATGTTCCACAGAATCAGACAGCTCAGGTAGACTTCCAGAGCTTCTAAATACTTCAGCCCCGCCCGTTTTTTGGGTTCAGCTGTTCAGCCCCCAAAATGGTGCTGCGATCACCGTTTCTCCTGTGTACAGTCACTTACAGGACTTCCTATCCTTTCCTCTATGTCTATACCCAGTAGCATGATGTACTGGGTTGCAAATACTTGCTGCCATGTTTCTAACTAAATTGGGAGCCACTAAGGCTATGTTCACATGGCTTAACTGCGGGACGTAATTACGCCCCGCAATTACGCCGTGTGGACGGGAGCGGGGGAGTGAGCGGGGTGGCCGGCACCTCGCCGGCCCTACATTCTTATCGGGCGGTATACCCGCGCTAATTCAATGTCATTATTCCCCGCCCGGTGGTTTTCGCCGAGCAGGGAGAGGGACGTAACCCATAGTTCTCTATGAAACTGTGGTTCCCTAATGAATGGGCGTTTTCACCCCTAATTTGCCCTTGGCGCGTAATTCGGCCGAAATACGGCCCATTTTAAGCCTAGTGAACATGGCATAACCTTTACAGGAAAAGCACTTTATTTCAGCTAATCAACAGTTATCAATGCAAACAAAATGGCACCAGTGCAATGCATGCAGTAACAGGGTGCTGAAGAAGTTAATTTATGGTTAAGAACCAGCATATGAAGGGATTGTCACGTGTAGAAAAATATGTTCTCAGTAATATCTCTCAAAGTTATACATGTTTGGTATGTATTTTCGTTACATTTTCTGCAGCCTTGCAGCTGTTGGATGACAGGAAGCATAGTAAATGTTCAGTATCTCACAAAAGTGAGAAAACCCCTTCATTTTTGAAAAATATTGTTTGGTATTTTTCAGGGGACAACACAAAAAGATATGACACTTTGATACAATGAAAAGTAGTCAGGTAAGATTATAAAGCAGGGGTTTGGTGGATTGTAGGCCCCAGCACTGAAGATTTCTTTTTCCATTTTTCTGTATTCTGTCACAATGTTCCGTGCAAAAAAAGAAATCTAATATTGCTTTAAAAAGTATTCTCTAGGTCGCCCTCTGTGTTTGGTTCCTTGTTAAAAAATTTGCCTATGTATAACAGTATATTTGTTTGGGCTGCATTAAACCTTAAAAATTAGCAATAGCTTCTGACATGGACCCCTGACCATGCCAACACCAACGGGGGCCCAGGGGAGTTAGGCAGTAAGGCATTGGTTAGTTAGTCTCTGCCCCCTCCATCGGAGGTGGCGAGGTCTCCGGCAAGTCAAGTCCCGGCTCACCTCCCATTGGCTAGGCCCCTACCCCTCCTCAAACCTGTCCTTTTTCCCACCACCTAAGGGCTCACACAGGATTCCAGTGAAATCAGGAGGGTGAAAGCCCATTTCAAAAAACCTTTGTCGACCGTCGGGGGGAAAAAAGGGGGGTCTCCCCCCAGCGATAGTTTCTCCTGGTTTCAAGTCAGAGATCCACGACTTCTCAGCGTAAACGCATGGGGAAGTAGCTTCAGTCTGTCTAAAATCCGAGTATTCAAGAATCAAGGCCCTTCAAAACCCCGGTCTTTTTCTCAAAGCCTGTGCCTTGGTGTAAGAACCCACTCTTCAGGAATAAGGTTGTATAAAATTATCTTTCTAAAAGTAATACTATCCCAGCATCTCAAGTTACCAGACTTGAAAATACTCAGGACTGTTGTACATTATAAAAGCTGCCCGCTATTACATCTACTCAAGTCAAGTCATTTTTACTGCTCACAGTTATTGTTTCTGGTTGATCAGAGCAAGGGCTCAATAGTTATTGTGCAAATAAATGCAACTCGTTTTTTTCCAAACCCCTGGCTTTGGTGTCAGGATTGGTGTCTTGATAGGGAAAACAAAGAATTTTTGGGTACTGGGTCCCTGGGGAAGTTAGCCACCATTTTACCTGTGCCATCATCTTACCGTGACAACAACATTTTAAGGGGCCCCCCCAGGGTTCCGAGTATCCCAAGGGAAAGGAAAAAAGTGGCATCCAAACAGGAAAAGTGTTGCATACAAGTCCCCGGGATCCCCCTGCTGCAGCGTATAGTAAAAGGGAAAATTTTTTTTTTTTAAAGTACGGCCCCTATTTTTTTTTTCTTCTCTTGGGGGGACTACATCCAATTCATTCACAATGTCTACGAAAGTCCCCATGACTCGCTGGTCCTAGTGTCCTTCTATTCATTGCAATTTTGCTGACCACCAACTGTTTTGAAACTTCCTCCCTACGTTGCTAGGGGGAGTACCTTCTTTTTTTGGAATTCTAGTCCCCCAAGCTATAGGGAAAACCACAACACTAGTGATTCGGGGAGAAGATTACACGAACGCTCGAACTTGTCTCGCTTTCCCCTGCTCAGAGGTACGCTACTTTGGGGCCAACTCAAAGGGCCCGCTGAAGGAAGTTCGTTCATGGCCCAGCTACTGAAAAAACCCACTGTCAAACAAATCCTGATCGCCTGAAAAAAAGAATTTGGGGTACAGTCACCAAACCCAAAAACCCCCTTAATTTCTACAACAGGACAAAAATCGGGTGAGAGTCTCGGGGAATATGCTTTAGCATTCAATCCGCCTAAGGGCCCTACAACAGGTTGAACTATTGACCTTCACTGCTGAGAGCAAATTACTGATCCTCTTGAAGGGTGGCCCCTTTAGAAGGCAAAAAGTCAATACGAATGTTTCCGCACAAAATCCCAGTAGCCATTTCTAGATTTCAAAGCTCTAGATTGCGAGTAAGGGGGATGACTTTTTTTACCAGTACTTTCCCTTTCTTCTATTCCCCGACCTGGCTGGTGGAATCCCTAGTATTGCACCATCTACCACCTCTTCCGACAAGCTGTCCAAGCAGCAAGACCACTACCTGCTACCATATGTCACACCTTTTCCCTTCCCCAAGTTTTTGTTTTAAACTCTGCCAAGTTCAAAAAGGTTAAAAGGGCACTCTACCCCATCCTCACATGAGTCATCGTAAGCAGAACTGTAACTCCAGACCCTGGTCTGCCCGCCCAAAACCGATGGGCCCCCCGCCTCAAAATTTGCTTCACGAGAAAGACCTACGTAGCTACTGTGACGGTCATGCACACCACGCTTTCGATGCTTCCAGTTAAAGGGCTCCCCTGAGCCCAAGGGCCGTACTCGAGGGGTAAAAACCACGGGCCCCAAAGGGGAAACCCGCAAGTTTAAAGGGTTCCCTCTCGCCTTCCCCGCATGTAACATTGGATAGAAAAGGTACCTCTTAAACCCCTTTGTGGATAAGGCTTCAAGTTATACCGTGCCCCGCACATTTTTGGAAACATTGGGGTCCTGAGTGTTATGCCCGGCTGGGAAATAAAATTGAAATTGTTTGGGGGAAAAAGGCCAACCCATGAACACTAGGCTCTGGGAGCCTATGTACGCATTGGTGACCGTATATTGAAAGAAAAAAGGGTGTGATAGTTACAGAGGTTCGGGGAGATGCACAAACTGTAGTTTTAGGTTGAATATATGCATATTTTTTACTAAAGTTTTACTGCTTTAAAATGCTTCCTTGCCCATGCTTCCCCCCGCTTAGGAACAGTACAGAACTATAAAGCGTCGTAGCTCAACAGATTTTTGTTAATGATCGGGGAGATTTGCCGTGTCCCATAGAGACCTCGTTCAATTGTTTTACCAGCAACAGTAAAAAAACCCTTTTTGGTGACGAGTTTCCGGACTAAAAAATTGGACTACAAAGCTCTGTTGCCCCATTAAATTTTTGGGAGCCGACCTCTTGTCAAAAAAGCTAGGGCACGTAACGCCTCGAATGGTCGGGTTTCCCCGTACGCCTTGTAAACCTCGTGACCCCCCCAGCGGTTAAAAATTTACCACTTGCGATGCTCTACCGCCGATCCGGGGAGTTTGGGTGAAGAGCTATGTTACCAAAGTTATTAGAGCCCCCGGAAAAGACCCCGAACATATACTTTTGGGTGGGTGAACTCAGCATTGAAGATTCTAATACCCCCCGTCGGCAATCATGAGTTCGAAAATTTAGTAAGAGACCCCATAGATTCAGTAAACATTCTCTTGATTTTGGAAAAAACCACCTATTCAGCAAAGATAAAACACTGGCGAAACCCGCCTAAAGGGGAAAAACACCGGCTTTTCCCTCCTCCCAGCTTCGCAGGTAAAGAAACTCTTTAAAGGAAAATGAAGCACCAAGGTGATCAAAAAACAAAGCCCATGGGCCCCCCCCCTATTTCCTGTGAAAAAAAAGGGATGGGAACATACGCTTTTGCGTTGTTACGGGAAAATTTAACGACATCACACCAAAGATCCTACCCACTTCCCCGTATCGAGGAACTATCGGCTTTGGGCCCCGGCCTACTTTTTTCACTAGACTCAAAAGTGGTACTGGCAAGTACCAATGGCCCCGGGAAGAAAAAGACAGCATTTACAACACCGATGGACTCACGATTTCCAAGCACCATTCGGGTTTGTAACCCCCCCCTGCTCCTTCCCAACGTTGAGGGAAACGATGCCTGGTCATTTTAAAATTTTCCAAAGGGTCCGCTCTATCGGATTGGGTTTGTTTTTCCCCCGAAATACAAAGACCAATCAAGCTTTTGGCCGAAGTTTCCAGGTCCTGATAGACCATGGCTAAAGATCAAACCTCTAAGTGCCACCTACTCAAGCCAGAGTAAAACTACTTGGGACAGTCGTGAGTGCTGAAGGAATACGCCTTACCCTGAAAGTCCGCTGTGGAAAAAATTGGGACACTCCTAAAACAGTTAAAGGAAGTAAAAGTTTTTCCCTTGGGTTTTTCCGGCTATTTTCCGCCCATTCAACCCCACTTTGCACAAGTCGGAAACCACTTACCGAACTACTTCGTGGGTTTTCCCGAGAGCACTAGACCGAAGACTTTTTTTTAGTGGGCAGACCGTCAAGAAAAAGGTTCCCAAAACCCTAAAAAAACCCTTTCTGACATCGCCACAATCCCTTTGGCCCACCCTGATTATAACCCTCCTTTTTCTTTCACGGATGCAAGTTTCTTAGGGTAGGGGCATCCCCTTTTTCAAATTAAACAACCGAAAAGGGTTATTGCCTACGCCGCCCAAGCCTGGGGGAGCGGAAAAGAATGACCACAACTATAGTCGTTCAAACAAACACTCATTTGTGGGGGGCCCTCACCGAGGTTTAGAATTACCCCCGTTTTCAAAAAAGTTCCCGATAACCCAAACAAAATGCTAGCACACTCTACCGCACGGCTTGGTGCTTAGAGCAACGTTGGGATCCAGCTGGCAGCTTTAAATTCGGTCAATACCGAAGTGGCAAGACAAACGTGAACGCTGAACGTTATCCCGCCTATAAAGGGAGGAGCCCCCAGAGGAAGACGATGGGAAGTCGTGGAAATGCCTTCCTTTTTCAGAGATTCGCTACACAGAACAAAATCACTGCCCTAAACCTGATAGAGGCCTCAAATTTAAGTCGATCCCTATAAAGCCCTTTTCCCCATGGGAAACTATCCCAAGATGATCAAGTTCTTTGGGGAAATTACGATACCCTTCTACTGGGAGAATCCGCTGAGGATCAGGAAAAACCTAAACCCCCACTGAACTACGACGTCTTAGAGACAAAAAGGGAAAAGACTCTTTCTTAACAAAGGCTAATCGTGAGAAACTCCGGATCCAGTCTCAGGCGAGAGACGCACAGATCATTTTCCCCAAAACGTGAGCTAAGATAGTATCAAGCCTATTGACCCGTCCGGCCATTTCGGTGTCTACAAACCCAAGCAACCATCCCCCAGAGATTTTATTGGATCGGCTGGAACGACAATGAGAACGGTGTAATGAGTCCCGCTGCAAAATATCCAAAGCGGGAGAAAGGAAAACAAAAGCACCTTTACCCCCATTATTCTCGAAGGGGCCCAAAACCAAATTGTTGCCCTAGACCATGTAAATTGGTCCAACAAGATCTGGATTACATAACCCCAAAGAAAGGTGACCCCTACTCCCCAAATGGGTAGTTTTTGTTCCGTCAGGAAATTAATTTGTACTAAGCAACTTTCTACAGGGTACGTGAAGCCTAGGGGGGCCCCGTCCGTATTAACAGACCGGGGTCCAGATTTGAAACCCAGCTCTTCCAAAAACTTTTTTCCTACCATGAAGTAAAAAGCTTGCCAAAAAGCATCCACCCTCAAGGGAAAAGGCCTATGCGAGAAAATCAACCAAGTGTTTATCAACATGTTTTAGAAAAGTTCTATCTCTAAGAAGATAGAATGCCAAAGTTCTAGACGAGATGGTTAGATCCAATAACATCCTCATGTTGCATGGCTATTCCCCCCTTTACTTTATGTTGGGGACGTCGGTCAAATCCAAAGAAAACCCCCGGGTTTGGGGGACAAGTTCCCCACTCCATAAACCCTCTGCCTAAACAAATTTGGGGACAAGAACCCCAAAGGGGATCCAAGATGCCCGAGAAATTTTTGACAGAAGGATGGAAAAGCGCAGAAGACAAGAAGGCTCATTAAACCAAAAAGCGAATGCCACTTTTTCCACTAGAAGTGGGAGACAAGGTTGGCTCAAAAAATATCACCGCTCAGACAAGTTGATTCTATGGGAACCTGACCGTACACAGTGACTTCCATCCTTACCCCAATTGATGTTATGAAGTCAAGAAGGCCTGGTTGGCACCCCGATTACACCATAACAGGTTAAAATTATGTACCCAAAAGATCCCAAGCTTTCTGCACCTTTTTCACCCCTGTTAAGTATACCAGCCAGTACCAGTGTCTCGCCCAAAAGAACCCTCCTTTGAGGACACCCTTGAGAGTTACAAGTTCTCATCCCGCAGGCTACCGTAGTACATAACCTGTGCCAGTTGCACCCTAAGGGTCTCTCACTTACCTGCCGCCCAGCGGAATTCCTCAATTGTTCCAGTTCAAGCAGTGGTGAAGAGAGCTCCCCTGAAGAAACTGAGCGTAACCAAAAAGGGCACCACCCGGGCGTACAGAGAGTGAAATGCTGTACTGTATGCTATATAATTTTTCCCGTTGTACAATGTTTGCCATATATATTTATTGCTTATATTTGTATTTCCTTAGTTAGTTTTTTAGATAAAAAATTCCATGTAACGTTTAAACCTCACCCTGGTCCAGACCCCGGCACCTTACACTATACCCACCTTTGGGATGAGGGACTTTTCCTTTTATTTCCCTATGCCTGCCAAAAAGCTTGTGTGGCGAGGTTTTAATTGCCCCCCAGAGAAACTCTCTTGTACCCCAAAGGGACACCCATTTCAAAGTGTTCTTTAAATGGTTATTTTGATATATTGTTTTAACCCAGTGTTTTTGTTTTTATGTTTTAGCAAAGTATGTTTTTAGACATCGCCGGGGACGGGTTTTTTCTCAGAGGGGAAGATTGTTGGGCCAGCACTGAAGATTTCTTTTTCCATATTTTTGCGTATTTTGCCCCAATGTTTTAGTGCAAAAAGAAATCAAAATATTTTCAGCAAAGTATTCTCTGGGTGCCTTGCTGTTTGGTTCCTTTTTTAACATTTGGGGATGTATAAAAATGTATATTGCTGATTGGTGCATAACCTGCGTTAAAAAGATGCAAAAAGCTCTTGACATGTGACCCCTTGTACCATGCCAAACCCAACGGTGGGCCCGAGGCAGTTGGCAGTTTGGCAGTTGGTTAGTTTGTCTCTGCTCCCCATGGGAGGTGTGCGAGGTCTCGGCAAGTCAAGGTGTGTGGTCCCTGGTCACCTCAGCCCTTTGGCTAGGCCCCTAGCCTACCTCAACTGTCCCTTTAAAATTTCCTACCACCCAAGGGATCACACAGGGTCTCCATGCTACTCAGGGGGTGCAAGTCCCGTCAGAAAAACCTTCTGTCAACCCTCGGGAATAAGGGGTTTCCCCAGCGGTATAGTCTTTCCTGCTTTAAGTCAGAATCCACGACTTCTCATGGTCAACCATGCGGAAGTACTTCGTCTGTCTCAAATCGAGATTAAGAATCAGGGTCTTCAAACCAGGTTTTTTCTCAAACCCCGTGCCCTTGGTGTAAGAACCACTCTTCAGGAAAAAGGGCTGTAATCAATTTTCTTTTAAAGTAATCTATCCCACACTCAAATTACCGAGTTGGACACTACTCGAGACTGTTGTATCATTTCAAAGCTGCCCCCCCATTAAAACTACTCAAGTCAAATCATTGTTACTGCACACAGTTATTTTATTCCTGGTTTCATCCAGAGACAAGGGCCAACTAGTTATTGCTGCAAATAATGCATCTACCGTTGTTTCCGAACCCTGGCATTGGTAGTCTAGTGATTGGTGTACTTTGACTAGGGACAACGAAGAATTTTTCGGGGTACTATGTCCCTGGGGAATTTAGCCACCATATTACCCTCGTGCCATACATCGTTACCCGTGACAACAACCATCTTAAAGGGGCCACCCCAGGGTTCCGAGTATGCCATGATCTCAAAATATCTCAACACACAGCCACCAATGTCTAAACCACTGGCAACAAAAGTGAGTACACCCCTAAGTGAAAATGAAACACAATAGTGCCATATTCTCTGGTGGCCACCATTTTATTTCCCTGGCACTTGCCTAAAAGGTGTGGTGCTCACTACAAGCTTTCAGCCTACTTCATTGTGGTTCTGGCAGCAAAGACTTTTTGATTTCAGGGGCGTGCTTCCTTCGTCTTGCCTCTTCTCCTCCCTCTTCCTCCCTACCTAAGACACAGATTGCTCTCCTACATAATTCTATACAGCAAGCGGGGGTGGGCGAGGGGGTTTTTGCCAGAGTTAACCTGTGTGTGCCTCCCTAGGTCTACTGCAGGCTGCTCACTGCTATATCAGCTGCACTGTCAGCTCACACGCGTGACAGGAGAGGGCTGATCTATGAGTGTGGAGAGGTCTGTTAAGATGTGTTGCTAATAACAGAGCAGGGGGGATGTAAGTGTCATATACCTCATGCTCAGCATAGAAATCTCCACATCTCACAGGCAACACAAAGAAACCCTGTCAGAACTGACACAGGAGCTGCTGTGAAGTGAGGTACTATAATCACCGATGGTCAATAATAAGAAGTGCAAAGAACCGTTCACATGCCCCCTGTTCTGTTCTTTTAGTATAGTCAGAGCTCCACAGACAATCATTGATTTTAGAACACAACTTCAATGCTGTCACAATCATACTGACCTACCAGATCAGCCTCATCTCTGCTCTCACTTACAATCTGTGTAGGAGCAGGCACACCACAGGGTTAAATATAGATACACAAGACACAGAAGCCAGAGCCCTCCCCGTTCCATCCACTACCAGTAGCATACTGTGTGGGAGGGGCTTGTGCTCGGACTGTAGTTCGGAAAAGATGAGTCATCAGCACTGACAGCAGTGAGATAGTTCAACAGGTTGGCTGCTATAGGGATTTAGGAGGCTGATGCACTACTACTAACAGGGATAAACTCAATATCAGTAGCACATTTGTAATGATCAGTTATTGCAAAGTGCTGTTTTTTAATAGAATCTTTTAATTAAAACCCAATCATTGTAGCGAGACAACCCCTTTAACTCTCTTGGGAATGGAGTTCACTAGAGATTCACAGGTTGCAGCCACTGGGATCTTCTTCCACTCCTCCATGACGACATCACAGATCTGGTAGATGTTAGAGACCTCATGATCATCCTTCATTTGAGGATGCCCACAATTACCTTCCCCACCCGTTAATAGGATTTAGGTCTGGAGACATGCTTGGCCAGTCCAGCACCTTTACCATCATTTTCTTTAGCAAGGCAGTGGTCATCTTGGAGTTGTGTTTGGGGTTATCATGATGGAATATTAACTTGCAGCCCAGTTTCCAAAGGGACAGGATCATGCTCTGCTTCAAAATGTCACAGTACATGTTGACATTCGTGGTTCCCTTAATAAAGTGAAGCTCCCCACAGCGGCAGCACTCGTGTAGCTTCACACCATGACACTCCCACCACCATGCTTCACTGTAGGCAAGACACACTTGTCTGTGTACTCCTCAACTGGTTGCTGCCACACACTTTGAACACCATATGAAACCAATTAAGTTTATCCTGGTCTCATCAGACCACAGGACATGGTTCCAGTAATCCATGTCCTTAGTCTCCTTGTCTGCTTTCTTCTGCATCATCTTTAGAAGAAGATTCTTCTTGGGACGACAGCCATGCCGAAAAATTTGATGCAGTGTGCAGCGTATGGTCTGAGCACTGACAGGGCTAAACCTCGGCCTTTAACTTTACAGCAATGCTGGCAGCACTCATACGGTTTCTATTTGAAAAGATCGTTCTAGCATATGACGCTGAGCATGTGCACTCAACTTCTTTGGTCGAATATGGCGAGGCCTGTCTTGTTAAACCACTCTATGGTCTTGGCCACCGTGCTGCAGCTCAGTTTCAGGGTGTTGACAATCTTCTTATAGCCTAGGACATCTTTATGTAGAGCAACAATTCTTATTTTCAGATCTTCAGACAGTTTTTTGCCAGGAGGTGCCCTGATGAACTTCCAATGACCAGTATGATAGAGTGTGAGGAGGCCGATACACCAAATTTTCATACACCTGCTCCCATTTAGGGTTGCCTTTCAAATGGAGCATTTTTGTGCGTTTTTGACCAGGTTGTTGGGATGCATTTTTTGTGCAAAAAGGCACAGCAGTTAATTTCTGTACATTTCTGGAAAAAAACGCATAAAAAAACTCACCAAAAAACACTCCGTGTGAAAGTACCCCTACATCTGAGACCTCGTAACACTAACGAGTCACATGACACCGTAGAAGATGTGTCCATTTTCACTTAGGGATGTACTCACTTTGTTTGCCATAGTTTTAGACATTGATGGCTGTGTGTTATTTTGAGGGCACACCAAATGTACATGATTATACAAGTTGTACACTGACTAATTTACATTGTATCAAAGTGTCATATCTTCAGTGTTGTCCCATGAAAAGATATAATACAATATTCACAAAAATGTGAGTGGTGTACTCACTTTCATGAGATACTGTACGTATCTGGGCACACAGGAAAAAGCTTTGTGTCAATCCCAAGAGATCAGGCTTTTTCAGAATCTGGTTGACTCCAAAGGTTCTCAACATGAGGTAGGAAATATCAGGAATGTTCTGACACTAAATTTGGGAGGGAAGACAGACAAAGCACATCAGAACATTCTGGGGCTTGTAGTTTTACCAGGCAAAAAGAAATAGAAAACTTTGTTGTTTAGCTTTAGAGAATGAGAGGACTCTCAGAGCACAGGCAAAGTATCATTAATAGCTCAAAACATCACATGGAGATGACTAAAGACTCAAGCAAGCAATCTGAGATTTTGTATTAATAGTTCACTGGACCCATTTAAGTATCAACCTTCCAAGTAATGTGCATAGATACTGGTGCACACTGCTGTGGCTGCAAAAACCAAGTTATCAAACATGAAATTGAGCAGCACACAGCAGGCACTGAAACCAATACAAACTATGGATTCATGGAACATTCAAAATTCATTATTGCCTGATGTAATCAGATGTCAAATTCTACTTGTTATAATTTGAAGTAATAAAAGTTAATGATATAAAAAATACATTACTGATATCTCTTGTACATGCATAAAATGATGGCTTTGATCAAAATGCATATGCCCACCTATCATGTTAAGGTAACCTGATCAGGTAGGTCCCTAATGCTAATGCCTCTCCGTGGGAAGAGTTGTGAATTAAGCTTTATTTCTTGTTTTGACAAGCTCGATTCTCTTATATGCCATTTTACTTGTCCCGTGTATCCTCATATACTTGACTTGAGGTATCTCATAACCTCCTCAAGAACCTACTGTAATTGAGCTTTTACTCTAATTAGTTTTAAAAATTATCCTACAATGTGTCCCTTACATGTAAGATGCATTAACAGGTTAACTCTGATTTATATTGAAAGGCTATATTGGCTCCAATATCATTGTATGAGTTACTATAATGCAGTAGTTACTCAAAAACACTACATAGGCCATACTTACAGCTCAATGGTGGACTAGACTGAATCCAGTAGCAGGCAACACTGGCCCCTATGCTACTTGGGAAAGATAAATAGGTGCAGCAATTTTAACTATATTTAATTGCTGAGCAGTAGCTCAACCACTTCCACACTAGGGGAACAATTTGAAGATAAAAAAATGCACATTAACTGTACTATTCACACCAGCATGCAGAAAAGCCACAGTATAATACATGGGGAGATTGCACAAATGCAAAAGACAGCCAAACACATGCACTCCATGCATGAGGGGGGCGGTTGCTGGTACTACAATTGCATATGAATAAGGCGATGCAGAAGGGTACCATTAATACAGATACGTGTGGTGTACCATGCTGGCTTATTACCTATTAGTGACTCCCATTATATTCCTATAATACAGGGCAGACAGATTACTGTACATCGCTTGGTAGAAAGATAATTTTTCCTAGAATGCAGATCACAAGAACAAGTATTGAGCAGATTTTAAATAAGGAATGCTTGGAGATTTCAGCTCTAAAGCCTGCCGAATTCTGAATGCAGCTGAGGGAAATAATATAGAGCATGATGTATAAACACAGTGACTCTACTTTATGCCTAAGCTTGTTCTGGTATTGTTCCTAGAGGAAATGTTGTAACTACATTTGGTTCTAAAGGGGAGCTCAGTTTGTGGGGGACCCGGCCTCATCCATCATCTTTATGGTATTTGGAGGACTTCCTTTCTCCTTAAACGTAAAACCACTCCTCAACAAGAAGGAAGTTGAATAGACTTTGGTTGCATGCCAAGAGATATGAATATGGGATGATAAACACCAGATCACCCTGCACCAGAATTGGGTGAGTCTGGGGGCATTTAGCATCAAGAGTGGCAGACAACTAGGTTTTAATTTTTGGCCAATTTTGATCATCTTATGCAAGTCATAACATTATCTTTTCAGGTTTCTGAAGGCACCTACTGGTCCTTGAGGTTACCCAATTGTTGGGAATGTATGTGATGAAAGAAGAAAGCCAAGATTATGGAATGTCTATTCCTTGGGTAAACTGCACGCTGATTTGCGAAGGGACTTATGAAGTTTTTTAGAAGGTTTGAAGACATGATGTGTTGTGTATATTGTGAGCTTGACTGCTCAGGGGTCACTGCTAAAATCCTTTAGGCATTGTGTTCAGAGCAGTAGAACGTGCAATACGGTTCATTGTTCTGTTAAGTTTATTGGTGCAGTAAAACATAATACGTACGGGCAAAGGTGACACAGCAATAAACGGTATAACTTAAAATATCTCATGCTAATCTGAGCACTTAAGATCAGGGGGCAGTTCCCTCACTAGCTCTTGTGATAGGCTGTCACTGGATTCCTAACAGTGTGAACGCCTCCTGCCCAAAGTTTGATGCCGGTTGCATGCCGTCCTCAGTCTGCTTTCCTGCTGACCGTTTATAGGCCAGGGAATCGGGATGGATATCATGGGGTGGAAGCTTTGGGCTGGTGGTGGGGAGGTCCTCCACTGGTGGTATGTGTAGTTTAAGGTGGGGGTGGTAGCTTTGTGGTGGTTGGCGGGTTTTCCGGTAATATGTGGTCGGTGGGTGGGCTTGTTTGAGGGGGGAGGGGGTTGGCGTGTGGAAGTGGGGTTGTGGCGAGTGTAACTGGTTATTTGGGGTGGGGGGGTGTGTGGAGCTTTTGGTGGGGAGTGGCCGTTGTGGGAGGGGGGCTAAGGGGGGGGTTGTGGGATTGGCTGAGATGTTGGGGGGTTTTGGGTGGGTCTTCTTGATGGTTGGGGTGTTTTGTGGTGGATGAGGTGGGGGTGGGGTTTGCGTGTGGGGGGTTGGGGGTCCATGGGGGAATTAATAGGGTGGGTGAGGGGGTTTGTGGTAGAGTGATGGGGGAGGTGGGTGGAGGGGTCGAAATCTAGAGGTGGGCGTGGGAGGTTGGGGGTGTTGTTAGAGAGGGTGGAGGCGGAGAGGTGATTGATTTTGGGGGGATATGGGTGGGGGGTCGTAATAGGATTAGATGGTTTACGTAATTAGTTTGCATGTGTTCCAGTCTGGAGGGTTGTTTCTGATCGGGACGGGTCGGTGATCGGGGGATGGTGTGGTTGGATAGGTGATTGGGTGGAGTTGGTGGGGGTTTGTTGGGGGGGTGGGGGGGGGGTAAGTTAGTGGGATGGGGGTCTTGGGGGGGGGTCTTGTTTGTCGGGATGGGTGCGGGGCGAACAGGTGGTTCTGGTTTGGGTGGGATTGGTGATGTGTGGTTGGTTTTGGCGTGGGGGAGTTGGGAGTCAATGAAGGGTTTTGTGATGTTTTGGGAGGGGTTGTTTGGGGGTGTGTGGTGGATGTGGATGGGGGGAGAATGGGGTTATTTAGTGGGGTTGTGCGTGGTGGTGTTCTCTGGTGGGTGCGCGGGGAGGTGGGGTTGGGGCGCGGATTGGTGGGGGTTCTATTGGTGGAATGCTTCGGGGTGAGTGGGTGTGCGGAGTGGGGGGGGGAGGTGATGTTCTATTGATGGAGGGTGGGAGTTGATGTGGTTCGAGGGGGGGTGGGTGTGCTGGGGGGAGTGGGTGCTTATGGCTTTATTTTGGGTCATTATGTGTTTGGTGTGGGGTAGGGGTGGGGACGCTGGGGTATTGGAGGGGGTGGGTGGGTGGGGGTGGATGGGATGCAAGTGGTATGGAGGTCTGGCGTATTTTGGGGTTGGGTGGGCTGTGTTAAGGGGTGTTAGGTGGGCTGGTGTTAGTTGAAGTTCGATTTTTGTGGGGTGGGTTGTGGGGAGGGCGTGATGGTTTGTTCATATCGAATGCGACGGCATGTTTGTATTGTTGATTTGTTGTACGATTTTGTATGGCTTGGTCGATGTTTGTTGGATTGTAATTTTGGTGTTGCTTGATTGATTGGTTTTTTGGGTGTATTGGGCTGTATGTTTTTTATTTTTGTGATAAGTGATGCGTATATTTGGGTGGATAGGAATTGATATTGGAAATTGGATTTTGGGTTTGATCTTGGGTTTGAGTGTGTTTTTGTGTAGTGTTTAACTAGTTTGATGTGATTGTTTTGTTTGGGGGGTTATTGAGGTGGGACGGGGGGGGCTGTGTGCGGTGGTATGGTGGGTTGAGAGTTCGGGTTGAGGTTGATGGTAGCGGTGTATGTCGTGCGAGAGATTGGTTTATTTGTTGTTACTGTGTATTTGTAGTTTGGTTGTTCTGAGATGGGGTGATGTTGTCATGAGTTTATTGTTTGTGTTTGTCGATTTTATTTTGTATTCATGATGTTGGATGTGTTCTAAACTCTTGGGGGTTGTATTGGTTGTTTTTTGTTGACGCGTGATATGTCTGATCTTATGGGTGGGTGAGGTGCTGGAGCTGTCTTTGGGGGTTTGTGTGGCGGATGGGGAGGTAGTAGGGGTGGGATGGTGGTCGGGGTGGTGGTTGGGTGGGTCGTGGGGGGTGTGGGGATGTATTCTGTGTCTTATTGGGTGAGGGGGGTGGGTGTGTCGGGGGTGGGTTGGTCGTGGTTGAGATTGGGAGAAGCGGTGTGGGGATGGGCTTGTGTTTTGGTTTTTTGTTGGGTTGGTGGGTTGGGTATTAGGGTGTGTATTGTTTTGCTATGTATTGCGTCGCTTTTTATTTGTTGTTTTGTAAATTTGTTGTATATTTGGTGATTGTTTGTGATATTTTTTTGGTGTTATTGTTTTGGGATTACGGGGTTAGGTGTGGTGGGGGGGGAAAGGGTTGGGTGTGGTTGGGGGGGGTGGGGGTTGGTTTGGGAACAAACATATAGCAACGGTGGAGGTAGGGGGGGGGGGTCGTGGCGCTGGTTGAGGTGTGGGTGACTGGTCGTGGGGGGGCATCGGTGGTGGGGTTCGAGGGGGTTTGTGTATTGTCTGTGGGCTGTTGGTAGTGTATTAGTGGCTTGGCGGGACGGGGGTGGATGTGGTGCTATGTGGTGTGAGGTGTGTGTTTTTGTTCATTGGGGTGGTGGGTTGGGTGGATGGGGGGGAAATTGTGTGGTTGAGGGTGCGGGGGGATGTTGGGTAGTGGTGGTGGAGGGGGAGTATTTTTATTTGTTGTGTTTGTTAGCTTGTTTGCTAAGAGCTAGCGGGCTGTTGTTGGATTTGTTTAATTTTTGGTGATGGATGTTTTGCGTTATTTTTTGTTGGCACCGGTTTGATTGAGGGGGTGTGATTGTGTGGGGGGGGAGGGGGTCTGGATATAAGTGTGGCTGTGTTGGTAGGAGGGTTATGTACGGGTTTTTGGTTGAGGGGGTGATGGGAGCGGGGTTGGTTTTGGTTCGGGGGGGATGTAGGGGTGAGGGGGGGGGGGGGTTGGATGGATTTGGGGGTGGGTGATGGAGAGGTGGGTTTTGTTCTAGGATGGGGGCATGGTTTGTGGAGGGGGTGCGTTGGGAGGGAAGGTGGGTCATGGGTGGTTGGGTGGGGCGGGGGATGGTGATGGGGGTGGTGTGGTTAGGTTTCTCGGGTGGAGTTTGGGGTGAGGGGATGATAGATATGTGTTTTGGTTGGCGTGATTTTGTTTGATTGTGTGAATGGGAGTCTTTGGTTTGGTGGGTGGGTGGGGAGGAGGCGGAGTTGGGGGATAGGTTAGGGGTGTTAGGAGGTGGTTATGCTATTTGGCGGGTGGGTGTTTTCTGGATAGGGGGGGGGTCGGGAGGTTAGCTGTCCCGGGGGTGGGGGGGGTGGGGGTGGCTGGGTGGCCTTCGGTTTGGTGGGGGGGGCGTGGTTTGTTGTTTGATTTTTATCTGGGCATTGGTGTAATCAGTTTGTTGAGGTTCAAGGGCGTGAGTATTGTTGAGGGCGTTTGTTCATTTAGGGTCGGGTTGTCGGGAAAGGTGGGTTATGTGTTGTTTTTTTTTCTGTTGTGGTGGGCATTTTTGGCTGGTATGTCACTTTTTCGGGGTGGAGACGGGGTGGGGTGTGTAAATGGGTGGGGGGGTTTGGGGGATGGTATGCTTTGTATGTTGCTATTGGTTTGACACTTCGGGAGTTGCAGTCTGCTGTAGTTTGGTTTTTGAATGCCTGAAAGGTGTGTGTGGGGTAGGGAGATTGGTTAGTGCGTTTTGTGGGGTTGTGGCGTGTGGTTTTGGTGGGTTAGGGGGGGTGTTGGTTGTTTGTGGGGGGGGAGTGGTTTCGTATGGGGGGGTTGGTTGGGGTTTGGGATTGGATTCTTGCAGTTGGTCAACTGAAGGCTTGGGGTGTTGTGCTTACTGGGCGGTGATGGGGTGGTAGTTCGGGATGGCGGGGGGCTTGCTGGGCTTGGAGGGGGTGTGCTGCGGGTGGTTTGGGCGGGATTGTTTGTTGGAATTGATTGAGTTATGGGCGGCGTGTTGGGGAGGGGTATGGGGATGTTGATGGTGTCGGAGTGTTCTGGCGGGGGGGGTGGGTAGTGTTCACGTGGGCGGGTTGGGAGGGTTAGGTGGGTGAGTGTTTACGGGTGAGGAAACGTTTGGTGGGGGGAGTGGGGTGGAGTAGGGTAGGGGGTCAATGGGGGGTGGGGTGGGGGGGGGGGGGGTGTGGTGGGGGGGTGGGGTGTCGTTGGGGGGGTTATTAGTGCGGTGGGGGTGGACTTGGATGGGGGGTAGGGGGGGGGTGGTGGGGGGGGTAGGGTGTTTGGGGTGTTGGCGTTTGGGCTGCTTTCATGGGGGAGTTTGGTGGGTGCTGGGGGGGGGTGGGGGGTGTCTGTGGCAGGGGATTATGGCTTGGGGCTGGGAGTTTCGGGGGGGGGGTTGGTGGGTAGGGGGTCTCGGTGTGGTGGATGGGGTTTGCGGTGGGAGAGAGGTCTGGAAGCTGGCGAGGTTGTGTGGGTGGGGCGGGGTGGTTTGGAAGAGGGTATATCTTTGGTGCTTGGCGGGGGGGTAGGGATGGGGGGCGGTGGTTGGGCGGGTTGTTGGGGTGGGTGGTGGGTGGGGGTGGCCGGTTGGTTTGGAGTTGGGCGGGTGTTGTTGATTGTGTTCCTTGCTTGGGGATTGTTGAGTGATGTTAGATAAAGGATAAGCGGCCATAAGTTGGGTATGATTGCGTGGGGTCGGGGTTTGGAAGGTGTTCGTGGCGGGGTTGTGGTACGTGGGTGTGTTGGTTTTGTGGGATGTGGTGTCGTGCGAGGGCTTTATATGGGGGGGGGTTAGTTGGGCGGCCTGCCAGTGGTGGGGGGTGGGGTTGTTCTTGGGAGTGGCATCTGATACGTGGGGGATTGGTGCTGTGGGGTTGGGTGGCGTATGGGCGCTTAGGGGTTGGGATTGGGGGAAAGTTTATGCGTTGGTTGTGGGGGGGTGTGCGGGTAATGTCTGGGGGTGGTTAGGTAGTTGTGTGTGGAAGGATGGTGGGGGCGGGCGGAGTGGGGTAGTGGTGTAGGGGGCAGTGGGGGGGGTTTTGGGGGCGTTCGGGTGCTTCAGTAGGTTGGGTTGTGTTTCTTGGTGGGTGTGGTTGGAGTAGGGATTTGGGTCTGTTGAATCCGGGGGGGGATGTGGTGGTGTAGTTTGGTTGTTTGGGAGGGCTGGTGGGGGGGGGGATGTAATCTATTTTTGGTTTTGGGATAGGTTTTCGTGGTTTGGGGAGGGGTGAGGATGATGGTATGGGGGGTGGGGGGCGTGTGTGGTGGGTTTTGGTTGGTGGGGTGGGAGGGGGAGCGGTTGTGGGTTCGGTTGTGGACGGGTGCGGGGGGAAGGGGGGTAGGTTGGGGGTGGGGGGTTTCGGGTGGGGGGGGAATGTGGGGGGAGTTGGGTGGGGGGATCGGAGGTTGGGCGGTATGTGTGGGGGATGTGGTTGGGTTGGGTCGAGATTGGTGGGGGATGAGGGGTGTTGGGGTGGAGAGAATTTGGGGGGATTGCCGGTTAGGTTAGGGGGTTAGGGGGAGGTGGGGGGGGGAGGATGATTCGTGCGGGGATGGTTGGGGTTGGGCTTGGGTGGTTGAGGAAGTGTGGTCGGTGGGCGTCACTGAGTGGGGGGGGGGGTAAATGGGAGGTGTGTAGGAGGCTTAGGGGTTTATTGAGAGGGGTGAGGGTGGGGGGGGATGTGGTCAGAGGGTAAGATGTGGGGTTTGTTTGGGAGGTATTCTAGGTTGGGTTTGGCTGTGGGTGGTGGGGGGGTGTGGGGGGACTGGATTGTGTATATCGGGTGAGGGTAAGGAAGGGTATGTAGGTTATGGATTGGTTGCTGGTGCTGGTTGCTTAGGTGGATCTTGTTGGTTCCGGGGGATTGGAAGGTTGGGGCAGGTGGGCGGGTGGATGTGGAGGGGGGGGCTTGGGGTGCTTTGTGGGGGTGTGTGTTGGGTTGTGTATTTGGGGGTTTTTAGCGGAGATGGTGGCGCTACGGGGCAGGTTTGTGGGGTGAATAGTGGCTTTTCTTGATGTGTATTGAATGGGTGTGTGGTGGGGGTTGGTTGTGTTGTTTGGGATTTTTGATTGGTTTGGTATGTGTTTGTGGGTGGGTTGGGGTGGGTGAGTTTGTGGGTGAGTGTTGTGGTGGGGTGGCGGGTAGGGATTTGTGCAAGGGGGGTGGTTGGTAGGGAGTGTGGGTTGTGGTTATGTTGCGGTGTGTGTGCGGATGTCTGTTGTCGTGTGGGGGAGAGAGTGTGGTGTAGACGGCGGTCTTCGTATGTGAGGTAGAGTTGTAGTTTTTATGAGTGTGTGCGGTTTGTATTTTGTTACTTCTTGGGGGGGGGGTGGCGTGAGGATGTTAGTGAGGGGTTCTGTTGGCAGGGGGGTTTTTGGGGGGGTGGGAGGCGGGGTGGGGCGATTGGGCGTTGAGTGTGCGATGGTCGGTTTGGTAGGTGGTGGGGTTGTTTGGCGGGGGGGGGGGGGGGGGTTGTGAGGGGGCGCGGGAGGGAAAGAGGGCGAGGGTGATGTGAGGGAGGGGGGTGTTTGGTGTGGGGTGGGGGATGGGGTGTGTGTGTAGTGGTGGGTTGAATGGGTTGGTGGGGGTTTAGTGGGAGGTTGATGGTTGTGTGTTTTGGGGGTCGGGGGATTGAGGACGGGTTGGGTCTGTGGCATGTTTTTAGAACTTGGGGGATTGTGTGAATGGGCTGGCGGTGCGGGAGGGTTATGGTTCCAGGGGGGGCCTGGGGGGGTGGAGCTGCCTTCGGTATGGAAGCGATTGATGTGTTTGTATGTGGTTGTGTTTGTTGGATCTTTTGAGATGGTTTGGGGGTGATTTATTGAGGTGGGTTGCTTGTTTGTTTTGGGAGAAGCTGGGGAGGGGGGGTTGCTGGGTGTTTGAAGGGGAGGTGGGGGCGTTAGATTGTGGTTTTGGGGTGGGAATGGGGGGATGGTTAATGTAGGTTGGTATTTTGTTGTGCGCGGTAATTTGTCGGTTGGATAGGTTTGGGTTTTGGGGGTGGGATGTTATTTGTTTTGTTGGAGTGAGATGTGTGGGTTTTGTAGGGGTGGTTGGGGGTGTGTGGGTGTGGGTTCCGGGCTTGGTAGTTTGGGGCAGTGTTGGGTTTGTGTTTGGGGCCATTAGGGGAGGGATGGGATGGATGGTGGTGTGGGGGGGTGGTGGCTTTGGGTCGTCGGGATTGGGGTGTTGGGTCTGGGGGGGGGTGAGAGGGGGCGGGGTATTATGTGAGTTCGCATGTGGGGGTGGGGTGAGGGGGTTTGGAGGTTGGCATGGTTGAGTGGTGAGTGGTATTTGGGCAGGTTTTGCCTTGGATTTGTTGTTTGGCATGGGGAAGGGGGCGTTGGGGTCGTGGACTGGGGGGGGTTGGTGTGGGCTTGTGTGAGGGTGTGGGAGTGGGGAGTGGGGGGGTAGGGGGGGTGTCGTGGGAATGGGGAGGGACTAGGGGGGGATGTGTGGATGAGTGGGAGTGGCTTGGGGGAAGGGTTGGGTATGGGTTGTTTTATTTTGTTGTGTTTCGATGTGTGTATTTACTGTTGATTAATGTATGTATGGGTTTTTTTTGATGCTAGGGGGTTGAGTTAATTGTATAGTGTGTTTGGGGTGGTGTGGTTTTTATTTGTTTTTGTTAGTATGGGGATTGGGGCGTATATGGTGTGATTGATTTTGGTTGTTGTCGTTAATGGGTTGGTTGGTTGTTGTTTGATGTTGGGTGTGTGCTGCGTGTTGTTTTTGATGTTCTTTGGTTTGGGCGTAGTGATGGAACGGTATGTTTTGTGATATCGTGTGATTGGTGTTTGTTGTTGATGAATGCATTCGTTGATGGTGTGAAGTGTGCGCATCTTGGCTATGTTTGTTTGCTTTGCGGTGTGATTGGGGTTTTTTTGGGTAATGTTGTGGGGATGGGGTTGTTTAGTGTTGGGGGGGGTGTGGGTCGTTGTTTGATGGTGTGGTGTGTTTTGAGTTGTATGGAAATTTTGGATTTTGGAGTTTGTGTGGTGCGGTTGTTATGGGTTTGTGGGTTGGTGGGCAGGGTGGCTCATATGGGGTTGGGTGGTTGATGGCGGTGGGTTATTTTTTGGGGGTGGTTTTGGTTTTGTTGGTGCGGGGGGTTGTTCTGGATTTCGGGGGAATGAAGGTTCAGTGAGTGGGTTTGTGGTGAGGAGTTTTTGTGAGGGAGTGTGGGGATGAGATTGTAGTGGTATGTTCGGGTGTGGGGGATCGGGTGTGGCTTTTATAGGTTGTGCGTGTCAATGGGGGGTGTGGGAGACGTGGTATGTAGGGGTGTGGGTTTGGTGGTGTGTATTGCTTGCGGTTGATGGGGAGGCGGGGGGTTGGGGTGATTATTTACATTGTGAGTAGTGTTTAGTGATGGTAATGCTGGATGGGTTTGGTTTGGAAGTGGGTGGATTAGTGTCTTAGTGGTTGGTCTTGGTATTGTGATTTTTTTTAGACGGTTGAGTATTATGGGGCTGGGTATGATTCTTGGGTCTTGGTTTCGGGACGGTAGGGACTGGGGAGGTGATAGGGGTTTGTTTGCATTGTTGTTATATGTTTTGTTGTGTGGTATAATGTTTGGATTTTTTTAAGAATTTGGGAACTTTGTGAGTTAAGCTGAGAGCGATAGTTGGAACTAGTGTGTGTAATCATTTGGTATCATTTTTTGGGTATTTGGCTGTGGGGGATTCGAATGGATTGATGTTGTAAGTTGTTCGTTGTGCCTTGTTGTATGTTGCATGCTCTGCGGTTTGGTTATGGGGGTGCTCTGTGGGTTGGGGTTGTGGTTTGCGTTGTATTGGCTGCGAAGATGGGTGCGTCTGGTGATGGGATGGGTTGGGGGTGTGTGGGTGGGGGGCGTAGGGGGGAGGTGATAGTGGTGGGTTTGGGTAGGGGGTGGGCGGGCTTGATTGTTAGGGTGGTTTAGGGGTCTGGTTGTGGGAAGGTGATAGAGAGTAATTTATGTTGTGCTGAAGGTGTTGGGATAGTTAAGGTGTATTTTATGGTTTTTGGGGGGGTGTTACGGTTTTGGTGGTGGTGAAGTATAGTTGTTTGAAGGGGGAGGTGGATATACGTTATTGTATGTTCTAGTGTTTTTGGGTGGGTGGGGTGGGGGGATGAAGGCGGGTACTGGGGTGAGGGTGGGGGGGGGGGGTATGATTACTGGTGTCTTGGGGGAGGGCTTTTGGGGGTAGGTGTTGGGTGGGGGGGTGGGGGGGGGGATGTTAGGTGGTTGTTTGATGGGAGGGGTTGTGTTGGTTTCTTGGGGTGAGTGTGAGGTAGGAGGTGGTGTTGGGTGCGTAGGGGAATTGATATATGTGGTACGTTTAATGTTGAATAGCGTATATGGGGGGGCGATGCTGTTGTTGATTGGGCTGTTTCAGGTATGTCTAATCAGGTGTTGTGTGTTATTTTTTGCTGGGAATTTGTGTGAGGTAAGTATTTTTTCTTTTTTGTGTTGGAGGTTAGTGAATATGATTGTGGGAGGGTGTTGGTTATGGGGTTTTTGTATGGGTGTATGTGGGTGGGGTGGTTACGGGTTTGTTTGTGGTGGGTGGTTAGTGATGGGCATTGGTGAAGTTTTTGTGTTTGTGGTGTAGTGAGAAATTTTATGTATTCTTATGAGATTCTGTGAAGGTGGTGTCTGGTTTGTGTTGTGGTTGGAGGTGGGGAGGTAGTAGTTGGACTGTGGGATTTTTCGTGTTGTCGTGTTGACTCTATGTCACAGAGAGGGTGGGGGGGTAGTTTGGTTGGATTCTGTCGGGCTTGTGATTTTGTGGGTGGTTTATGGGCTGGGGTTTTTTGGTGGATTCATTGGTGGGGAGGTGGTGGTGAGCGTCCTTTTGTGAGGGTAATGGAGGGGCTGGTGAGGATGGTAATTGGTGGTGAGATGCATAGGAGGGTTGGGGTGTTGGGCTAAGAACTGTGATTTGTTTTGGGATTTAGATTTGTTTGTTCACCTGTGTAGCGAATTTGCTATTTGTGTGTATGATTGTTCAGGGTGTCGGTTGAAGATGTGTTGAGTAGTTTTGTGTTGTTGATTTGTGGTGCTATTGGGTTGAATGAAGTTCGTTGTGGGAAAGTTTCGCGTTGGGCTGGGTTGGCATGGTTAGCGCGGGGGTTGTGGGCGGTATTCGGGTTGGGTGGTCTGGCTAGGTTGGTCGTTTTGTTTGGAGATGTGGTTTATTGGGATAGGCCGTGTGACCGGGTGGGGTGGTTCGGGGATGGGTGGCTGGTGGGTTTGTTGTATGTGGTAGTAGGGTAGTGTATCCTCAAGGGTTGTTTTTTGGTTAGTTGGTTAGGTCATGTATGTTAATGTGTGTGGTGTTTTATGAGCATTTGGTTGCCATTTGCAGATTCTTTGAGGTTATTTGCAATGTGTAAAGGGAACATGGTTGGTTGGATTGTGTAGGGGTGCTGATGGTTGTGATGTGGGTGTGTGTGGTGTGGTGGGGGTGGGTTAGTGTCGGTGGGGGGGGGTGGGGGGTTTTGGGGAGAGTTGGAACTTGGAGGGTTGGGGGGGGGGAGGGGGATGTTGCTGCTCGGGGGATGGGGGAGTTGTGGGGGTGGGTGGGGTTGGGCGGGGTGGGGGGGTTTGGGGCGGGTTGGCAAAAATGGTGGTGGGCGTTGTGGTTTGGGTTTAGTGATGCAGAGGTGAGCATGTTTGGGTGGTGGGTGAGTGGCATTTGGAATTTTGTGGTTTTGTTTTAATTGATATTATGTAGTTTGTCTGTTTTGTGTGAGGTGAGGAGTTTGTGGTAATGATGTTGTTGATTTGGTAGGGGTGTTTGTTGAGGTTGTTGGTGGTGAGATGTGGGGATGTTTGTGAGTGCGGGGAGGTGCGGTTGAGTGTTTGGGTGGTTGGGGTCGATGGTTGTGTCGAGACTGTGTGAGGAGGGGTGTGTGTGCGGTTTTGGAGGAGTGGTTGGGATTGGGGTGGGTACTGGGAGTTGGTGGGGGTGGGGGGTGGTGGGGTGCTTGGGAGGGGATAAACCCGTGGGTCTGTTTATATGGTCATGTATGGTGAGGTTTTATATGTGGTTTGGTATGTGTGATTCCCATTTTGTCATTGAAACATTGATTGATGTAATTTTAGTGGAGTGAGTTAATGTTTGTTTATGTGCATGTTGTATGTGAATTTTTTTGACTTGGAATTGACATTTATAGGTGGTGCGGGTTTTGTATGTTGTGTATTAATATTTGTTGTTATACTATGCATGGTATGTAGAAGATGGGGTGTTGGTGTAAATGTTCCATGCCAGGTTTCCCCTGGGCACCTATTTAAGGTCAGCAGGTCAGCACTGACTGAGGTCGGCTGCAACTCCAGCAAACTTTTGGGCTGAGCGTTCACAACTGGAGGAAGCCAGTGTCTGCTTCCCCCCCCACAAGGTGCTAGTGAAGGGAACTGCACCTCTGTTAGTAAGTGCTCAGATGAGCAGGAGTTTATGTTTACCGTTTTGCTGTGCACCTGTTGCCGTACGTTTTGTTTCTGCACAATAAACATACAGAACAAGGAACCGTTTGCACCGTTCTTCGGCCTCTGTCTCAATGCCTAAAGGAATTTTGCAGTGATCCCGGAGCAGTGCAAGCTCACAATATACACAGACACATCTTCTTAAAACCTTCTAAAAAACTTCATAAGTCTTCGCAAATCAGCGTGCAGCTACCCTAGGGTATACAGTCCATAATCTTGGCTTCTTCTTCTCATCACATACATTCCCAACAATGGGGTAACCTATGGGACCAGTAGGGTGCCTTCAGAAACTGAAAAATATTGTTAGCTTGCATGATGTCAATGGCCAAAAATTAATCCTAGTGGTCTGGGCCACTCTTGATGCTAAATGCCCCCAGACTCACCCAATTCTGGTGCAGGGTGATCTGGTGTTTATCATCCCATTTTCTTATCTCTTGACATGCAACCAAAGTCTATTCAACTTCCTTCTTGTTGAGGAGTGGTTTTACGTTTAAGGAGAAAGGAAGTCCTCCAAATACCATAAAGATGATGGATGAGGCCGGTCACAACTGAGCTTCCCCTTATTAGAACCAAAGTAGTTACAACATTTGCCTCTATGGTACAAAGACCAGATCAAGCTTAGGCATAAGTAGAGTCACTGTGTTTATACATCATGCTCTATATTATTTCCCTCAGCTGCATTCAGAATTCGGCAGGCTTTAGAGCTGAAATCTCCAAGCATTCCTTATTTAAAATCTGCTCAATACTTGTTCTTGTGATCTGCATTCTAGGAAAAATTATCTTTCTACCAAGCGATGTACAGTAATCTGTCTGCCCTGTATTATAGGAATATAATGGGAGTCACTAATAGGTAATAAGCCAGCATGGTACACCACACGTATCTGTATTAATGGTACCCTTCTGTATCGCCTTATTCATATGTATTGTGAGTAACCAGCAACCCACCCCCCCACCCAACCCCCTGCCCCTCCTCATGCATGGAGTGCATGTGTTTGGCTGTCTTTTTGCATTTGTTTTTATGCAATCTCCCAATGTATTATACTTGTGGCTTTTCTGATTGCTCGGCGTGATATAGGTATCAAGTATGTGCAGTTTTTTTATCATCAATTGTTCCCTATGTGGTGCGAGTGTGTGAGTAGCTGACTCAGCAATTCAGCTGCAACTATTTATCTTTCCCAAGTAGCGTAGGGGCCAGTGTTTCCTGCTACTGGATTCAGTCTAGTCAACCTTGAGCTGTATGTATGAGCCTATGTAGTGTTTTTGAGTAACTACTGTATTATAGTAACTCATACAATGATATTGGAGCCAATATAGCCTTTCAATATAAATCAGAGTTAACCTGTTAATGCATCTTACATGTAAGGACCCATTGTTGTTAATTTTTAAAAACTAATTAGATGTAAAAGCTCAATATACAGTAGGTCTTGAGAGGTTATGAGATACCTCAAGTCAAGTATATGAGGATACAAGGGAAAAGTAAAATGGCATATAAGAGAATCAAGCTTGTCAAAACAAGAAATAAAGCTTAATTCACAACTCTTTCCACGGAGAGGCATTAGCGTTAGGGACTACTCTGTTCATGGTTTACCTTAACATGATAGCGTGGCATATGCATTTTGATCAAAGCCATCATTTTATGCATGTACAAGAGATATCAGTAATGTATTTTTTATATCATTAACTTTTATTACTTCAAATTATAACAAGTAGAATTTGACATCTGATTACATCAGGCAATAATGAATTTTGAATGTTCCATGAATCCATAGTTTGTATTGGTTTCAGTGCCTGCTGTGTGCTGCTCAATTTCATGTTTGCTAACTTGGTTTTTGCAGCCACAGCAGTGTGCACCAGTATCTATGCACATTACTTGGAAGGTTGATACTTAAATGGGTCCAGTGAACTATAAATACAAAATCTCAGATTGCTTGCTTGAGTCTTTAGTCATCTCCATGTGATGTTTTTTGAGCTATTTTGTACTTTGCCTGTGCTCTGTGTGTTCTTCATTCTCTAAAGCTAAACAACAAAGTTTTCTATTTCTTTTTGCCTGGTAAAACTACAAGCCCCAGAATGTTCTGATGTGCTTTGTCTGTCTTCCCTCCCAACTTTAGTGTCAGATCATGCCTGCTATTTCCTACCTCATGTTGAGAACCTTTGGAGTCAAACAGATTCTGAAAAAGCCTGATCTCTTGGGCTTGACACAAAGCTATTTCTGTCGTGTCCCAGATAATTACAGTATCTCATGAAAGTGAGTACACACTCACATTTTTGTGAATATTGTATTTTATCTTTTCCATGTGACAACTCTGAAGATGACATTTGATACATGTAAATTAGTATTGTACAATTGATAATATGTACATTTTGTCGAGCCCTCAAAACTAACACAAGCCATCAATGTCTAAACTATGGCAAACAAAAGTGAATTACATCCCTAAGTGAAATATGGACAACAATCTGCTACGGTGTCATGTGACTCGTTAGTGTTACGAGGTCTCAGGTGTAGGGGTACTTTCACACGGAGTGTTTTTTGGTGAGTTTTTTTTTGCGTTTTTTTCCAGAAATTTACAGATATTAACTGCTGTTCCTTTTTGCACTAAAAATGCATACAACTACATGTCAAAAACGCAACAAAAATGCTACATGTGAAAGCAACCTAAATGGGTGGCATGTGTATTAAATTTGGTGTTATCGCTCTCACACTCTATCATACTGGTCATTGGAAGTTCATCAGGGCACCTCCTGGCAAAAAACTGTCTGAAGATCTGAAAAAAAGAATTGTTGCTCTACATTAAAGGATGTGCTAGGCTATAAGAGATTGTCAAACACCCTGAACTGAGCTGCAGCATGGTGGCCAAGACCATACAGTGGTTTAACAAGACAGGCCTCGCCATATTCGACCAAAGAAGTTGAGTGCACATGCTCAGCGTCATATCTAGAGACTATCTTTTCCAAATAGACATACAGTATGAGTGCTGCCAGCATTGCTGCAAAGGTTAAAGGCACGGAGGGTTAGCCTGTCAGTGCTCAGACCATACGCTGCCACAACTGCATATCAAAATTGGTCGGCATGGCTGTCGTCCCAAGAGGAATCTTCTTCTAAAGATGATGCAGAAGAAAGCAGACAAGGAGACCAAGGACATGGATTTCTGGAACCATGTCCTGTGGTTGATGGTGACAGGGGATATACTTAATTGGTTAGATGGTGTCACATGGCAGTGTGTGGCAGCAACCAGTTGAGGAGTACACAGACAAGTGTGTCTTGCCTACAGTGAAGCATGGTGGTGGGAGTGTCATGGTGTGAAGCTACACGAGTGCTGCCGCTGTGGGGAGCTTCACTTTATTAAGGGAACCACGAATGTCAACATGTACTGTGACATTTTGAAGCAGAGCATGATCCTGTCCCTTTGGAAACTGGGCTGCAAGTTATAATTCATCATGATTAACCCATAACACAATCTCCAAGTTGACCATGCTCTTGCTAAAGAAAATGAGGGTAAAAGGTGTTGGACTGGCCAAGCATGTCTCCAGACCTAAATCCTATTAAGCATATGTGGGGCATCCTCAAATGGAAGGAGGAGCATGAGGTCTCTAACATCTACCAGATCTGTGATGTCGTCATGGAGGAGTGGAAGAAGATCCCAGTGGCTGCAACCTGTGAATCTCTAGTGAACTCCATTCCCAAGAGAGTTTAAGGGGTTGTCTCGCTACAATGATTGGGTTTTAATTAAAGATCTTAAAAAACCAAGCAGCTTTGACAATATATGTTTCATTACAAATGGCCTACTGATTTTGAGTTATCCTGTTGTAGTAGTGCATCTGCTCCTGAAATCACATATTAGCAGCCAACCTGTGTGATCTATCTCACTGGCTGTCAGTGCTGATGACTCTCTTGTTTCTGTATGAATACAGGTCTGAGCACAGAGGGCCCCTCCCACACAGTATGTTCTGTAGTGGAGGGGACGTGGAGGGCTCTGGCTTCTGTGTCTGTGTAGCGATATTAACCCGTGTGTGCCTGCTCCCTACACAGATTGAGGGAGAGCAGAGATGAGGATGATCTGTAGTCAGTAGATGTGACAGCAGTGAAGGGTGGTTACTATAATCATGATGTGTTGTGGAGGCTCTGACTTATCACTAATAGAACAGATTCAGGGGGCATTGTGAACGGTTCATGCATGCTGTATTTGTGACACATTCGTGTGATTATAGTAACTCACTTCACAGCTGCCATGTGCTGTTTTTCTGCAAGGGTTTTTTCTTTGTTGTTGCTGGAGACGTGGAGATTTATATGCTGAGCAGGGGGTATAGGGAACACTTACATACCCCTGCTCTGTTATTAGGATCACGCTTATACAGACCTCTCCACACTTACATAGATCTGCCCTTCCGGTCTCCGTGGAGCTGACTCAGTTGCAGCTGATCTAGCAGTGAGCAGCCTGCCAGCAGACTAGGGAGCACTCACAGGGGTAACTCTGGGCAGAAAACACACTCGCCCTCCCCCTGCTGTATTGAAATTATGGAGGAGAGCTTTCTGTGTGCTGAGGCGTGAGGGAAGAAGGAAGAGAGAGGAGAAGAGTCGGACAAGAAGCACGCCCCTGAAGTCAAAAATCCTTTGCTGCCAGACACATTGAAGTAGGCTGAAAGCTGGTAATGAGACACCTCCTTTAAGGCAGTGCTGGGAAATAATGGTGGCCACACAGAATATTGGCACAATGTGTCCATTTTCACTTAGGGGTGTACTCACTTTTGTTGCCAGTGGTTTAGACATTGGATGGCTGTAGTCAGTCTGTGTTGAGATTTATTTTGAGTATGGCAATATCGGAACACCGGGGGTGGTGGCTTTTTAAAGATGGTTGTTGTACGGGTAGAACGATGTATGGCTCGAGGGTAATATGGTGGCTAAATTCCCCAGGACCTCTGGAGTACCCCAAATTCTTCGTTGTCCCTGTGTCAAGGACACCAATCACTTTAGACAAAACCAATGCCAGGGTTCGGTAAAACAAACGGTAGTTGCATTTATTTGCAAGCAATAAACTAGTGTGCCCTTGCTCTCTGGATGCAACCAGGAATACAATAACTGTGATGCAGTAAAGTAAACAATGACTTGACTTGAGGTATGGATGTAATAGCGGCAGCTTGGATATATGATAACACAGTTCTGAGTATGTGTCAGGCTCTGGTAACTGAGCATGGCTGGGAGTAGTATTACTTTAGAAAGATAACTGATTACAGACCTTATTCCTGAAGAGTGGATTCTTACACCAAGGGCACAGGCTTTGAGAAAAAGACCTGGTTTGAAGGACCTCTGATTCTTGAATACTCGGATTTGAGACAGACTGAAGCTACTTCCGCACGCGTTGACGCATGAGAAGTGCGTGGATCTCTGACTTGAAAGCCAGGAGAAGACTATGACCGCTGGTGGGAGACCCTCTATTCCCAGACGGTCGGACAGAAGGTTTTCTGACTGGACTTGCACCCTCCTGAGTAGCACTGGAGATCCTGTGTGAGTCCCTTAGGTGGTAGGAGAATTAAGGACAGGTTTGAGGTAGGCTAGGGGCCTAGCAGAATGGCTGAGGTGAGCCAGGGAGCAACACACACCTTGACTTGCCGGAGACCTCGCACACCTCCCGATGGAGGAGCAGAGACTAACTAACTAACTGCCTAACTGCCTAACTGCCTCTGGCCAGCCGTTGGTGTTGGCATGGTAGCAGAGGGGTCACATGTCAGAGAGCTATTGCATCATTTTGAACGACAGGTTATGCAGCCAATCAGCAGATATACATGATATAAATAGGCAAAATGTTATAACAATGAACCAAACAGCAAGAGGCGACCTAGTGAATACTTTAGGACTGCAATATAAATGATTTCTTATTCTGCACTGAAAACATTGTGTACAGAATAACAGCAAAGTATGGAACAAAAGAAATCCTTCAGTGCTTGGGGTCACTACAGATCTTGCCCCTCTGAGAAAGGAAGCCGTCCTCGGCGACTGGTCTAAACAACATGACTTAGTGCTAAAATAACATAAAAACACAACACACTTCTGGGTTAAGAAAACAATATAGTGCAAATAACCAAGTTAAGCAACGACTTTGATAACTGGTTAGTCCTTGGTAGCAAGAAGATCTCTGTGGGCAATTAGAACCATCGTCCTTGCACAACTCTGGGCCAGGCACTAGGGAAATAAAAGGAATGGTCCTCTCATCCTAGGCTGGGTATCAGTGATAAGGTGCTTGGTCTGAGGACCAATAGGTGTGAGGGCTTAACGTTTACATGGAATAGTTATCTAACTAACAACTAGAGGCAATACAATGTACAGCCAATAAATTAAATGGCAAACATATGTACAAGCAGGTAATTATATTATATATATATATATATAGTAAATATATATATATATATATAAATATTTAGTAGTATATACATATCAGTAAAGCATTTCACTTCTCTTGTAGCGAACCCTGTGGTGTTCCTATTGGTTTAGCGCATAAGATCAACTGAGGGTGATGCTCACTTCATATCAACCATCTGCTTGAACTGAACAGATTGAGGAACTTCGCTGGAGCGGCAGGTAAAGTGAGAAGCAGCATTAGAGGGTGCAAAATGGCAACAGGCATATTGTTCTACTGGTAATCCTTCTGTTATAGAAAACGGTGTAACTCTCAAGGTCCTCAAAGGAGGTTTTCTCTTGGCGGAGACACTGGTACTTGGCTGGTATACTTGAACAGGTGTTGAGAAGGTGCTGTGAAAGCTTGGGTATCTTCTCGTGTACATAACATTTAAACGCTGTTTACGGTGTACAGTCTGAGGTGCCAGTACCAGGCTTCCTTGACTTTCATACACATAGATCAGGGTAAGGTATGGAATCCACTGTGGAACGTTTCAGGTTCCCATAGACATTCCAACTTGTCTGAGGGTGGATTATTTCTTGAGCCAAACCTTTGTCCTCACCACTTGCTAGTGGAGTGGCATTCAGCTCTTTGGTTGTATGAGCCCTTCTTGTCTTCCTGCGAGCTTCTTTCCATCCTTCTGTCAACATTTCACGGTCGATCTTGGAATCCTCTTGGTTTTCTTGTACCCGAATCCTTTATTAGGCAGAGGGTTTAATGGAGTCGTGAACTGTACGCCCTAAAGCACGGGTCCCCCCCCCCCCCCCCTTTGGGAGGTTTGACCTTGACGTCCGATACAAAAAAGGTAGAATGGTAAAATAGCCAGTGGAACAGTGAGTGGTTGGTTTTAATTTATGATCTCAACGCATCTCGTCTAGCAACTGTGGCCCATTCTATAATCTTAGAGAATAGAAATCTGTTCTCAACATGTTGATAAACACTTGGTTGATTTTCTTTGCATAGAGGCCGTTCCCATTAGGGTGGTATGCTTTAGTGCGAAGCTTTTTACATTCAATTTAGGAACACAAAGTTCTTGTGAAGAGCTGGATTCAAATGCTGGACCCCGGTTCTGTTAATACGGACTCTGGGCACCATAGTGCTTCAACGTACTCCCTGTAGAATATGATGGCTGTAGTACGGAGCAGTTAGTCCTCTGACTAGGAAAACAACCACTACCCACCATGGAGTAGTGGTGACCATCGTTAGGGCGTATGTATAGCAGATCTTGTTTGAGCCAATTTCAAGATGGTCTAGGGCAACAAGTTGGTTTGTGCCTTCGAGACGTAATGAGGAGGTAAATGTTCTCTTGCTGTCCTTTCTCCCGGGCTTTGGATATTGTTTCATGCTGGCACTCATTACAACCATTTCTCAATGTCGGTTCTCTCATGTCCGATCCAATAGAATCTCTGGCGGATGGTTTGAGCTTACGGTCTTGTAACACCCAAAGTGGCCAGACTGTTCATGATAGGCGTCGAGTACTATCTTAGCATCAACGTCTTTGGATAATGATACTTGTGGCGTCTCTCGCCTGAGAACAGGATCCAGATATTTTCTCACGATTCGGCCATTGTTAAGAAAGAGTCTTTTCCTTTGTTCTCCGAGAGACGTCGTGAGTGTCCACGTCAGTTTTATGGTTTTCCTGATCCTCAGCGGGATTCTACCAGTAAGAGCTAGTCTAAGATTTCTCCAAGAAACTCTGACTCAAACTTGGATAGTTTGCCATCTGGGGATAAGTCTTGATAGGGATCTGACTTGAATTGAGGCTCTCTATCAGGTTTAGGCGCAGTGATATTGATCTGCCGTAGCGAATTCTCTGATAAAAAGGAGGGCATTTCCACGTCTTTCCAGTCGACTTGCCTCATTGTGGCTCCTCACCTTTAGGTAGGAGCGATAAACGAAGTCAGCGTTCACGTTAGACTAGCCACATTATCGAATTATGATCTCGAAGTTAAAGCTGGCCAGTACAGGATGCCCAACGATGCTCTAGGGATGCACAAGCCGTGCGGTATTGAGGAGTAAGTCTAGCGGGTTTGTTGTCCGAGTTTTAACGGTGAACAGGTGTGTAAGCCGAGAGGTAATCACAAAACTTCTCGGTGACGGCCCACACGGTGCTAGTAGTTCTATCATGAAGCAGCTATAGTTGTGGTCATTCTATTTTTCCGCTCGATCCCTCGAGGCCTTCGCTGGCGTGGCAGATAACCCTTTCTTCGGTTGTCTTGCACTTGCGACAGGACTTGCTCCTAGGCCTAAGAAACTTGCCATCCGTGTATAGAAGAAATGAAAAGTGGTTGTATAATCTACAGGGTAGGCCAGATTGGAGGCGATGTCAGCAAGGTTTTTGGGGTTTTTGGAATGCTTTTTTTGACGTTCAACCACTCAACAAAAATTCTTGGCAAGTCCCCTTCTGGCAACCACAAGTAGTTCGGAAAGGGGTTTTTCCGCTACTTGTGCAAATGGGGGATAAATTCGGGGTAAATAGCCGGCAAATCCAAGAAAATTTTTACTTCCTTAACTGTTTTGGAGTTCCCAATTTTTCCAGCTGAGACTTCCGGGGTCCGGGCTGTATTCCTTCAGCACTAGACATGCCCCAAGATTACTCGTGGCTTGAGTAGGTGGCATTAATGGTTTTGATCTTGAGGCCATGGTCATCGGACCTGGAACACTTGGGGCCAAAAAGCTTGTGTGGCTTCGAGGTACGGGAATAGACAACACACGCCCCAATAGAGCAGGACACTTTAAATTTAAACATCCCGAGGCTCGTTCCACAACCCGGGAAGGTACGGGGGCGTTCCAAACCCGAATGGCATCTTTGAACTGTAGAGTCCCATCGGTTTTTGTAAAGCTGTCTTCTCTCTGTCCTCGGGGGCCATTGGTACTTGCCATATCCACTTGTGGGGTCTAGTGTCGGAAGTAGGCAGGGGGGCCCGAGCAGCGATAGATTCCTGATACGGGGGAAGGGGTGGCATCTTTGGTGTGATCCCTTTTAATTTCCTTAATCAACGCAAAAGCGTATTTTCCCATCCTTTTTTTCACAAGGCTATGGGGGGCGGCCCTGACTTTGGCTTTCTTGTATACTTGGTGCCCTTTCTTTCCTTAAGGGAGTTTCTTCCCTGCGATAGCTCAGGAGGAATAGGTCGGTGTTTCTCCTTGATGGGCGGGGTTACGCCATTGTTTATCTTGTGCTAAATGAGGGGTTTTGCAAATCAAGAAAAGTTTACTGAAGTTCTTTTGGGTTTCTCTTAGCAATTTTGGCAAACTCCTTTTAAACTTCTAGAGGGGGATTAGAATCCCCAAAATGCGGGGTTTCACCCCCCAAAGTATGGTGTTGTGGGAGTTTTTTAAGGAACTCAATAGACTTCGGAAGCGAAGTCTTTTCACTAAGACACCCTCCGGATCGGCGGGTAGAGAAATCGGGGACAGTGGAAAAAATTTTGGGGAAGCTCGCTGGGGGAGTCACTGAGGTTTCCCAAGGGCGTACGGGAAACCTGACCATTCGGGGAGGGGTTAAACGATGCTCCTAGCTGTTTTGAAAAGGGGGTCGGGCCCCTAAAATTTCAATGGTTCAACCCCCCAGGGGGTTTCGTAGTGGGGGGCCTTTGGGTCTAGTCCCGGGGACGAATTTGGGCACCAGTTTTTGGGTTTCACTTTTGGGCCCGGTTTAAAACAATTTTAAACCGAGGGCCCTCTAGTGCGGCCCACGGAAAATCTCTCCACGATCATTCCCCAAATCTCTGTTGGTACTTTTTAAACGGCGGGGGTTGTGGATCCTTTTGGACCCCGCAAGCGTTTGATAGTTTAAGCCACCCCAGGGAACGGAAAATTTAAAGAAACCCCCCAGTTTTCCCCCAGAGCCCGCCAAAAAGGGGATGGACTTGCTCCCGGCGGGGGCTAAAAAGGTCGTCCCCCCTGCGGATTTGCTTGCGATGGGGGCCGGGGTGCAGTGAGGTAAAGAATCGTGGGCCCCCGATATCGAGTCGGGGCAGGCAAAAGGTCAGGGCAGGGGGGGGCAAGGGTTCGTGGCATGGAAAGGCAGGGGGTGGGCGGGCGGCAGAGGTTCGGAAGGTCAGGAAAGTAGAAAAGGGGTTTCTGGTACCCCGGTTTTAAAGGCGAAAAATTATATTCCAGGAAGGGGCTTTTTTCTAGGGCTCGGGGCAACATAGACCCAGCGAAAAATGACTGCAGGGGGGACCCTTAAATAGGGGGGGGCGTCTGGAGAAAACCCAATTATCGGGACATTTGGCCCTTTTAAAATTTACGGAGAACGCGCGCGCGTGGGGAACGGGCCCCCCGCACCTGGCCGGCAGGAGACTTTGGAGGGCAGGAACCCCCGGGCCGGGTAAGTTATTACCAGGGGGGGAAACCCCCCGGGCTCGCCCCCCGGCGGCCAGGGCCCCGGCACCCCCGCCCCCGGGCAGGCCCCCGGGGAGGGGAACCAGGGTTTGCGCCCGGGGCCCCCGGGGGGCCCGGGGAAGGGGGCCGGGGGCAGCCCCCTACATTACCCCCCCCCCCTTGAGGCCCTTCCCCCTCTTCTTAGGCTAAAGGGAATTTACAAAACCCAATTCTTATTCAACATTTTAGACCCCGGGTTCCCAGGACCCATCTTCGGGGCCAAAGGGGGGGGGGGCCTTTTCCAATCTTCCAAAGGAAAGACAACCCCCTTACCCCTGATGGTTTTCATTTTCTAAGATTTCCTTTCCCTTCAAAAAATCAGGGGTTTTCTAGGACCGGAGAGGGGGCCAAGCGCCCTCGGGGAAATCGGTTAAAAGACCAGGGTTTAAGGAGGGAGCTTTAAAGGCCCAATTAGGGATCCGGGGGGAGGGGAGGAAGGCGGGAGCTTATAGAAAAACGGGAAATTCAATTGTTAAAGGGTACTCTGAAGGGGCCCAGGAACCGGGGAAACCCAAATTTTTATAACTGGGGCCCTTGAGGCGAAATGTTTTTTGGGCAGAGAGCCAACTTTTTTTCCCCGGGGGCGGAAAACCTTTGGGGGGGGGGGTTTTTTTTTCTCCTTTGTCAGTTTGGGGACTTCATGGGGGCAGAAGCCTTAAAGTAAAGTTTTGTGGTTCTCACCCCCCAAAAAGGGACCCCCGAATCCTAAAAACCCTTGGTTGTCCACCCCGGGAAACCCTTTCGGGGGCGGGAGGCCCAAAAGGGGGAGGGGGGCGTGGGTAAAGCCCCAAAGCCAAAAGGGAAATTTGGGGAAAGGGCCAAAGTAGAGTGGGAAAAGGCCCCGAGGGTTTTAAAAGGAGAACCCCCCCCAAAAGGGAAAGGGCAGTTTGGGGAACCCGGGGCTTCCTGGCGTCCCGGCCCAAAAAAGGCCGAGATACCCCCTTTAAATTTCGGGTTTTTCTCTCCCCACCTGCCCTTTGGTCGGGGGGAGGGTCGTGATAAAGAATCCATTTTAAAATTTTGAAAAGCGGGGAACACAGGGCCCCCAAAAAATTTTTCAAAGAAAAATTTGGACCCCCTCAAATCGGAGACAATGGGAGGGGTAAACCATGCAGGCGAAAGATGTGCTAAAAAAATTGACCCCGCCAATGGGGGAGCAGAAAGGGAGGCCCAGGCAGCGGAACAAAGGAGCCCTTTTCGAAAAAAGGGGTCAGGGGACTCCCCAAGATAACCGATTTCCCCCGGGGAAGGGGGAAAAAGACCCTGGGGAATGGGGGGGTCCAGGGAAAAAGGGTGTGTAAAATGGAGCCCCCCGGAAACAGGCAGAGGGACTAGGGGGCCCAGGGGGGACTATGGCGTGGAACCTTTGTTTCGAGAAAAGTGGTTTCAGGGGAAAAACCAAAGTCCTTGCTTCTTGGGGCGATTTGGGGCCACCAAAAAATGCCGGGGATGGGGCAAAAGGTTTTTCGTTTTCCCCGGGGGTGGGCCGGCCAGAAGGGGAAAACCTTTTCCCCCAAACCCCAAAGAATTTCCCCTGAGTGCAGGACGCACATAGGTCCTCCCCGGGGAGGGACATTTCGGAGACCCCAAAAGGACCCACATGGACCGGGCCCGTTCAGGGGGCAATGAAAAGCTGAGGACCCCCGGTTTCCTCCCCGGGTTAACGTAAAAAGCACGGGAAAAGGGGCCGCCTCCTTGACTTTTTTTTCTCGGCCGGCCCGGGAAATGGTTTTTTTAAAATTTCAAAGCGTAAAAAAAAAGGGCCCCACCGGGCCGGGCGAGGTTTTAAGCGCTAAACCCGGGCCCTTGCAGGTATTGGAGATTTTTAGGGATCTGTGAAGAGGGCCAAAACGGATGTCGGGTCCCTCAAACAGATGTCCCCAACTCCCCCGGGGCCCCAATTTTTTTGGGCCCAAACCCGCCCCTCGTTTCTCCAATGGAAAAATTTTTCGTTAGCCGGAAGAGAAGGTCTTAAAAAATTTCCCCCGCTGTGGGGGTCTTCCCCTTTGGGGGCCCTTTCCCTGGGTCGGGACTTGCCCCGCACCCACGGAAAAAGGCCCTAAACCCTAAAAGGCTAAAGGGGTCTTTTCTGGACCCCGAGCCGGCCCAAAGAAAAAGGTGCCAGAGGAGAACGCCCCTTTCGGGTGGGGGGAAAAATGCCCCCTCGGCAGAGGGAAAGGCCCAACATTTGGGGTTTTGGCGTTTCTTTTTTTTGAGAGCCAAAGATGGGGGGGCCACCAGCGTAGAAAAGGGGGGGGGAAAAATTTGGCCGGGTAGAAAATTGGGGGAAACCCTGGGAACCGTTTAATCCCCCCGGGGGCCCGGGCCCAAGGCCGGGGCCCTTTTTGGGGGATCGCAGGGAGTTTCGAAAGGGTCCATTTGAAGACCTCATCGGGGGACAAATGAAAACCCAAAGGGAAGGGAAGGGGGCCCTTTGGGGGAAACCCCGGCCCACTTTTTCCAAAGTTTTGGCTTTCAGTTTTTTTTGGTCCCGCAAACGACGCGGGAACCTGGCAAATTTTTTTGTCTCCGAGGGGTCCTTTATTTTTCCAGGAAAAAAAAATTCAAATATCATCGGGAAACCCCAATGACGTTTGGTGAACAGAAAAGCCCCAAAAACGTCATTAAAATGGAACTCCGGGGAATACATCTAGGGATTAAAAATAGCCCAAAGGGCATCAAACGATATTCAAAATGCCCCCCCCCGGGTTTTTTGTTAAAAGCTTTTCCTTCCCCATTCACTCCCTCGGGGAATTCGTTTTGGGGTTTTATGGGCTCCTCCCCAGTTCAAATTTGGGAAAAATTTTGGGCTCCACGGGAGGGGGGCGAAGAGTTTGGGAAAATTTAAAGGGTAGGGGGTTTACGATTCTTCACCGGGGTTTCTTGTTTCCCCCCTTGTTTTCGATCCCCATTTGGGCCCGAAGTAAACCGTTTTTTTTTCCCTAAACCCGGAAAAAAAAGGGCCGGCCCCCAGCGGGTGGAGGAGGATTTTCCCGAAATAAAATCCCTTCGCCAAGTTCCCCCTTTGTAAAATTGGCGGGAAGGGCCCTTGGGTTCGGGCACAGAAGAGGATAGCCCCTTTACCCCGGGGGGGACGGGTACCGGGGAGGAGATCAAAATTGGGGACAGTCTACAAACCGATGGGGGGGGTAGCCTTTTAAAAGCCTGCCTCCCCAAAATACCTCTCCAAATCCTGGTACCCCCGTGGCAGACCCGGGTAGAAACTTGACGGGAAGACTGGGGAGGGAGAGATGGACCCCCGGCGGGGTGCACCAAACGAATCCTGGCTTTTTCCAACCCCAACGAAGGATTTTGGGCCCATTCCCCCAGTAAAGGGTGTAGGGGCGTGGCTTTTTTGCAGCCGGGGTTTAACCCCCCCAAAAAGGATCGCCGAAAAACGGGGGGCAGGAGGGTGGAAAGCAGTTTCCTCCCCCGGGTGTGAAAGGCCCCCAAAACCCCCGAACCCATCACGGGTTGGTGAGGAACTGGGGGAGTCGCTGAGGAGCTCCCCACTAAAAGAAGAGATGAGAAACGGTTTTTCCCCAGACGGGTAAACCGGCAAACGGTAAGGGAAGACCCCAGGGAGGCTTGTAAAAAAGTTCCCGGCGGGACCCCGGAGCCCAAGAAGGGGGGACACCCGAAAAAAGGGGGCCAACACCGTTTTTTACCTCCAGGGGAAACCCATAAAGTCGGGGAAAAGGAAAGGGCCGGGAGCACCTGGGGGAAGGGCCTTTTCTCCAAAACCCCCCTAGGTGCGGGCTTTTCCCCGGACCGCTGAGGACGCTGCGGGACAATCCCTAGGGGAAATGGTGGGGGCCGGGCGCAGTAAGGCAGAGATTTCTAAAACCCTCCCGAGGGGACATTTTGGGATTTCCCGACTGGTTTTTCCCCCGGTCCCCCCCTGCAGGGTTTCTTCATGGCCCAACACCCGGGAGGGGGTTGCGGAGATCTCTGGAACCGGGGAGCCAGACGGGGAAAAGGCCCGGCGGGGTTGTGCCAAGTCCCGCTTCTGCCCGGGGGCCCCGGGCTGTTTTTCCTTTAAAACGCACTTCTATGCAGTGGCAAGATTTTATAAAGCTCACTAAACGACCAAAGGAAGATCTCTGGTGCAAGGACCCCTTTTAAACTCTGCCGAGAGACCTTTTTAAAATGTGGCCCCCCGAGGGGCGGCTAAATTCCAAGAAGGGGGGAGGCTAGGGTGGGGGAAATTGAACCCCCATATTCCCCTAGGGAGGGGGTCCCCCTTGGCGTAAATTTGTGGGCCGCCGTTCCCCGGGAAGTTTCTCGTGCAGGCCCCTAAAAAAAACGGCTCCCGGAATTCTGCGAGGAAGGCCTGTAGGTCTGCCCCGGTTCCAGGATCTTCCGGTCCCAAAGGGGTGCCCGCCCGGGCCCAAGGGGGTTTTTCCCGGACAGCAGGCTAAACCAAAGAACGCCACCTTTGACCTTTCAGTGCGAAACTGGTCGGCCATCAGCTCCAGTCCCATGGGAAGCACTGCGTGGATAAAAACCTCTACAAGCTTGGGAGTCTCCGTCAAACTTGGAAAGGGTAGAGGAAGGCAAAGCTTTTTCCCCCGACGGTTCCCAACGGGAGGCCGGGGTAAAAAGGGAAGTCACCGGCGGGGAGGAAAAGGTTGTGCTGTTTGCTGGGACGCCCAGGGGGTTGGCGCATAAATGGCTGAAAAACTGACCCATTTGGGCTGAGCTTTTGCCCCAAATCTGGGGCGACTTTTGGGGGGCGCCCAATGGTCTGAGTTTCCCCGGGGGCAAATTTTGGCAGAGGGCCACCTTGGCGGGACCATGGTGGATCTAACTGTAAACGGCTGGGTAGGGGATCCCTAAACCCACCGCAACGATGATAGCTAAGCCACGCCCAGGGAACAGAATTAAGTACCCCCCGGGTTTTCCCAACCGGGAGCCCACCGAAAAAGCGGGTAATGGACTTGTTTGGGGGGCCCGTGGGGAACCAGGTCGTCCCCCCTGACGGGGACTTCCCTTACGATGGGGGCCCCAAAAGGTTGCAGCGGGGGTTAAAAAAATCGATTTTCCCGAGAAACTAGTGGGGGGCAGGCAGAAGGGTTTCAGGGAAAAGGGGGCAATGGTGCGTGGTCGTGGAAAGGCAAAAAGGAAAAGGTCAGGGCGGGGCCAAGCAGAGGTTGGGAGTCGGGGAAACTTTAGAAAAGGGGTTTAAAGGGTTTACACATTTAAGGCGAAAATTTTAAAACTTCGGGGAACGTTTTTTCTACGGCTGGGGGCCCAACATAGACCCCAAGCAGGAATGCCCTGAAAGGAAGCGGCCCCTTTTAAATAGGGGAGGCGTCGGGAAAGGACAACAATTATGGGGGACACGGGCCCTTTAAATTTACGAAAAACGCCGCCCCGGGGCGCAGCCGCTAGGGAAGGGGCCCCACGCCGCGCCTGGCCGGCAGGAGACGCGGACGACAGAAACGCGGCCGGGTAATTAATTACCAGGGGCGGACCCCCGCTCCGTCCCGCGGCCAGCGGCGGCACCCGACCCGCGCAGAGGCCGGAACGGGGCAGCCCGCACAGCTTACCGAGCGCTTTGAAGTCCCCTTCTGTTCTGTTTGCCTATATGGGAGGAAGCATGGTGCCAAGGAATCATGAAAAGCATGGTAAAAACTTCCGGAAAATACATGACGCATGATATTCATACCTAAAACTACAGCAGTGGCTATCTCCCTGAACCTCGTAACTATCACAAGACCTGTCTATGCAATGTACGGGTCACCAATGCATACGGTAGCTCCCAGTAGCTCTAGTTGTTCGATTGGGTTGGCCATTTACCTGCAAACAATTTCAATATGGATTTCCCAGCCGGACATACACATCAACCCCAATGTTTCCTCAAAAATGTGTCGGGGCAACGTAGTAAACTTTTGAAGCCTGTATCCACAAGGGCTTCAAGAGGTACCTTGTCTATCCAGATGGTTACATGCGGACATGGCGAGAAAGGAACCTTGAGACCATTGCGGTTCCCCTGGGCCCTGTAAGTTTTCTACCCTCCCGATGACGGCCCTTGACTCAGGGGTAGCCCTTTAAACTGGAAGCATCGAAAGCTGTGGTGTCCATGACGTCGTTCATAGCTACAGTAAGGTCTTTCTCGTGCAGCAAATCTTTGAGGCGGGGCCTATTCAGGTTTGGACGGTCATGACCAGGTTCTGAGTACAGTTCTGCTTACAGATGACTCCATTGTGAGGAATGGCGTAGATTCCCTTCTTAACTCTTTTAGAACTTATTGGCAGAGTGAGTCAACAACTTGGGCAAGGGGTATTCAGGTGGTGAAAAGTAGTGGGTAGCAGGTGTAGTGGTCTGTGCTGCTGGACAGCTTGTACGGAAGAGGCGGTAGATGGTGCAATATCTAGGGGATTCCACCAGCCAGGTCTGGGGAATATAGGGAAGAATGTAAGCTGGTACAAGAAGAGTCAGTCCGATTACTCGCAATGCTCAGAGGCTTTGAAATCTAGAAAATGGCATACTGGGATTTCTGTCGGAAGTAACATGCGTAGTAGGAAACTTTGTGCCATTCTAGAGTCCCACTCCTTCCAATGAAGCGATCAGTAAATATGCTCTGCAGCAGCCTGAAGGATCAATAGTGGTCAACCTGTTGTAGGGCCTGTAGGCGGATTGAAGTGCTTAAGCATATTCCCTGAGACTCTCACCGCTTTCTGTCATCCTGTTTTTTGTAAAGAACTTAAGGCGGATTCGTTGGTGACTGTACCTCAAATTGTCTTTCCTCAGGCGATCAGGATTTTGTTTGACAGTGGTTATCTTATCTCAGTAGCCTGGCCATGAAAACGAACCTTCCTCAACAGCGGACCCCTTTCGAGTTGGCCCAAGAGTAGCTGTACCTGCTGAGCAGGGGAGAAGAGAGACAAGTTCGAGCGTGCGTTGAATCCTTCTCGCCTGAATTCAGTAGTGTGTGTGGTTTTCCCTTAAGCTTAGGAGAGCTAAAGTTCCAATAAAGAATGGAACTCCTAGAGGCAAACTGTAGGTGCAGGAACGTTTCAATAGCAACATTTGGTGGTGCAGCAACATTAGCAGATGAAAGTAGAAGGATCTACTAGACCAGCAAGAGTCATGGGATACTCGCTGTAGACATTGTAAGCAATTGGATGTACTGTCCTCCCAAGAAGAGAATAAAAAAAAAATAGTTGGCCTGTCACTTTTAAAAAAAAATTCTCTTTCACTATATCGCTCTAGGCAGGGTAACCCGGTACTTTGTAGTGCAACAGCTTCTATCCGTTCGTGACGCCACTTTTTTCTTTCCTTTGGCATAGTACTCGTAACCTGGGTGGCCCCTTTAAATGTTGTTGTCACGGGTAAACGGTGGTATGGCACGAGGGTAATATGGTGGCTATCTTCCCCAGGACCTAGTACCCAAAAAATTCTTCAATTGTTCCTCATCAAGACACCAATCACTAGACGACCAATGCCATGGTACGAAACAACGTAGTTGCATTTATTTGCACCAGCAATACTAGTTGAGGGCCCTTGTCTCTGGATGCAAACCAGGACTACAATAACGTGATTCAGTAAACAATGACTTGACTTTGAGTATATGTAATAGCGGCAGCTTTTGATAATGATACTACAGTCCCTCTTGAGTATTGTCAAGACACTGGTAACTTGAGAATGCTTGGAGTAGTATTACTTTAGAAAGAAAATCTGATTATAGACCTTATTCCTAAGAGTGGATTCTTACACCAAGGCACAGGCTTTGAGAAAAAGACCTGGTTGAAAGGACCATCTGAAATTCTTGAATACTCGGATTTGAGACAGACTGAAGCCCTACTTCCGCACTGCGTTTGAGCATGAGAAGTGCTTGGATCTCCTGACACTGAAAGCCAGGAGGAAGACTAAGACCCGCGTGGGAGACCTCTATTCCCATGACGGTCCGGACAGAAGGTTTTCTGACTGTGACTTTGAACCATCCTGAGTAGCACGGAGATCCTGTGTGAGGGTCCCTTAAGGTGGAGTAGGAGAATTAAGGACAGGTTTGAGCTAGGCTAGGGGGCTAGCAGAATGGGCTGAGTGAGCCAGGACAACAGACACCTTGACTATGCCTGAGACCTCGCACACCTCCTGATGGGAGGAGCAGAGACTAAACTAACTAAATGCCTAACTGCCTAACTGCCTCTGGCCAGCCGTTGGTGTTTGCATGGTAAGCAGAGGGGTCACATGTCAGAGAGCTATTGCATTCATTGAACGACAGGTTATGCAGCCAATCAGCAGATATACATGTTATACATAGGCAAAAGGTTTATAACAAGGAACCAAAACAGTCAGAGGGCGACCCTAGAGAAAACTTTCGAGACTGCAATATTATGATTTCTTTTCTGCACTGAAACATTGTGACAGAATAAAGCAAAATATGGAACAAAGAAATCTTCAGTGCTGGGTCACTACACGACCATGGCCAGCAGCGCGGCGCCACCCGTCCCCGCCGTGAACCCGCCATGGGGAACACGGGTGCGACCGTGGTCCATGGACCGGATCGCGGCGCAACCCGTTACAGCAAGCCTGAAGAAATGGGTTTTTCAAGATTGCTTTAGGAAGCTGGTGAAAGTGATGGTGAGTCTGATGTGTTTGGGGCATGCGTTCCAGATTGTGGTAAGCACGGGAAAGAAAATCTTGGAGACGGTTTGTGTGAGGAGCTGACAGGGGGATGAGCAGAGGGAAAAGGTCCTGTGAGGAGCGGAGGATTGCGTGAGGGGAGATATTTTGGAAATTAGAGCAGTGAATGTATGGAGGGGAGAGGTCATGGAGAGCCGTGTAGGTCCATGGTTATATCTTGAAATGAATTTGCTGTGCAATGGGAAGCCATTAAAAGGGATTGGCAGAGGGGAGAGCAGGAGTGATAGCGAGGAGAGAGGGTGATAAGGACGGGGCAGTTTGAGAATGGTTTTGAAGGGGACAAGAGTGCAAAGACCGGGAGCCACAGAGAAGATGTTCAGTAGTCAAGGCGGGGCGATGACAAGTGCATGGACCAGCATTTTTGTAGTGTCATACTTGATGAAATGAGTCGATGCGAGAGATTTTTTTTCAGTGGAGAGGCCGGCAGGCAGAGGTGAAGGGTTTAGATGTGTGGTTTGAAAGATAGAGCGGTGTCCTAAGATTACCCCAAGCAGCGGACTTGCGGAACAGGTGAAGTGTACAGCCGTTTGACTGAGAATAGAGAGATCAGGGGGAAGGGGTAAGTTGGATGGTGAAAAGATGAATGAAGTTCTGTTTCTCCATATTTAGTTTTAGAGACGTGAGAAGAGAAGGAGGATATGGACGATAGAGCAGTCCTTGGGATCTGGGAGAGCAGAGAGGTAACATCGGGCCCAGCGATGTAGAGGTGGGTATCGTCAGCATACAGGTGGTACATGAAATCGTGTGAAAAAAAAAAAAGGGGGCTAATGAGCTGACCGAGGCCGATTGTTAAAGATAGAAGAGTAACAGGACCCAGACTGACCCTGAGGGACTAAACCAACAGAGAGAGGCCGGAGGGAGTAGGTGGAGCGAGAAATGAGAGATGCTGAAAATGTTACCGATCAGTGAGGTACGATAGAGTCCAGGAAAAGGGCCCAAGTCCCTTATGCCGAGGGAGGAGAGGATATTGTAGCAGGATGGAATGGGTCCGATATTATCAAAGTCAGAGACATATCTGAGATAGTAGAAGGGGACAGAATAGTGGGCGTGAGGCTTTAGCAAGTTGCTAGGTCATTAGTAGTGTTGAGCGATGCGTTTGGCTATCGAGAAACGATCGATAGTCGATAGTCTCCGCTATCGATTAAGGTTTTTCGATAGTGACATCGATTATGCGCGAGGACCATTAAGTCTAAGGGAGATCAAAACACGCCTTCATTATTACACCCAAACAAGGCTGGAGAAGCTGAAATTTACATCCACAACAGTCAAATGATACGTGCTACTACATCTTAGGCAAACACACTTAGGTTATAAAAGTCACAGAAAAAAAGTCACAGACCATTTACTATCCCTGTCTTGTACCCACAGCCTGACCCTTAAACTTGCATCACCCACAAATTTAAAAGTGCCAGAAGCAGTATGATTTGAACCATCATGCTACTGAACTCGACATTGAAATATCCCTGTCCCTGGAACGCAGCATAGCCGCCAACCGTGGCATGACCCCCCCAAACATTTAAAAAGTGCCGTAAAGGAGTCTTTTCAACCACCATTTTAAATTTCACTGGACATTGCTATACCTGTCCTGGCCACAGGCATGAGCCCCAAACCTTTTTTGCATAACCCCCACATTTAAAAAGTGCCGGAAAAAGGAGTCTTTACAAACACCATTTAGTTCACTGGACTTGACTATACCTTTCCTGGGCTCACAGCATGAGCCCAAACTGCATGACCCCCACATTTAAAAAGTGGCCGGAAAAAGGAGTCTTTCAACACCATTTCATTTCACTGGACATTCCTATATCCTGTCCTGGGGCCACAGCATGACCCCAGTGCCGGATTGTAACAGTGGTGCGGTGAAAGCCCAGCTGGCGTCCGTCATCTAATAACACGCAAAGGTAAAAATGCCCTGATGACGCAGCAACGAAAACTGTCGTGGATGAAGCAGAATGCGGAAGCGGAAGTGTGAGAACTCCAGCCTTCCCTCCTTACACAGTCAATACCTGTGTATCGCTGCCCCTGTCCCGTCCCTCCGAATGAGTGTGGACCAATTGGGAGCTTCACTTTGGAAATACTGTGGTATAACGCTCCTGTTATACAACCCAGTGCCCTTATCTTGGCATTCTTTTTTCTCATTTTACTCAACGTGCTGGAGGAAATGGTCTCTGTACTTTGTTCTCTGTCCGTGCTCCATACTCCATGTCCTCTGAAATAACCTTACGCTGGTCAAGTTTTCCTGTACCTCCCTGGTACATTCAGAGTAATTTTTTAACAGCTATTTTGTACATGCAAGATTATTTAGTAACTTAATTCTAGAAAACACATTTTTAAAATAGATGAACCCACCATTCTTTGGTTTCTCTTATTTTTCATTGTATTAAATGGGTTGTCTCACATACAGGGAGTGATATGCTATGTAATGATCTTGCAAAAACAAGTCATTTTGCAATATGTGTCCATTAACAGTGTCCACGATTCCTGATTCTGTGACAGCTCATCACCCTTGAGACACTCTTACAATTTGGAAGAACTAATGTCTGTTATAAACAAAATTTTTTAGAATATTACCGGTAGTTTAGCTGCATGTCACAGCAAATTGCCCCCAAAAATTCAAAGCATGAACCCTTAAGCCACTTTGGTCAATTGTTGAAAAACAATGTCTATTAGAAACAACATTTTTTTTTTTAATATAGACCTTTAGAATTTGCAGGCATTTCAAAGCAGCATGACCCAACAAATTAATAAAAATGACTTCTCAGCCACGTTAAATTGGAGGGAGAAATCCACTTAGAAGCCTACATTTCTGTTACAAAGGACCAATGTTTATTTCTGTTTCTGACAGGTACATGTCCGCAAAAAATTATAAATATGAACATCTTTCCGAGCCACAATTAAAAATTGTGAGAGATAAATGCCACTTAGAAGTCACAATTCTGTTCCAAAGGACCTATGATTATTGCTGTATTCACAGCAACATGACCTCCAAAACCGATTGACAATGCGAAAACTTCTAAGATTAAGTGTAGTAAATGGAAGTACGGTGTTTTCATGAAACCTTGCTGTCTTTTACATCCCTCACGAGCAAAACCAGCAAAATAACTGTGGGAAAATAGAAATAAAAAATTGCAGTAAGAATGACATTTTAAAAAAAATTTCAAAGACCATTTCTGTTTAAAAGGAATTTTGAAGTAGACTGGCAACTAACGTGACCCTCGCAATTGGTAAACCAACAAATTCATCATAGATCCATGCCTGATTCATCCTTGAGTGAAAGTCAAACGATCCACATTATCTGGTGAAAGCCCGGATGCTTTAGTCGGTAATGACTCCTCCAGCATGCTGAAGGTCCGCTCAATATGACCGCTGCTGCTGGGCAGGACAAACACCTCTTGGAGTGACGAGCCCAGCTCGGCCATTCGTTCCATTTTGGATACCCAGAATCTATTTGGTCCCGAACACATCTAAAACATCGGTGTTGAGGACTAAGCAGATAGTCTGCACCATGATCTTAAAGCGATCTCTGTGTGTTGGTTGTGTGCCCGCATTGCATGCGTCGGTGATGGTGGTAAACCAAAGATTGCCAAGGTCACCCATTAGGCTTCAGCCACCTGCCTGCTGCATGCCGCAACGCTACTTGGCACTCTACTCTGTCACGTCCGCCTGATGTTTTCCACCGGACATTTGGGAACGTGAAGCATACGCAACAGATGTTCTCAGTTGATCAATAAGCAAGGTCTCCAATTCCTGCATTTTTACTCTCTATTTGGTGGGTGTAAGGAAAGTGTCTGATTTTTAGTTTTGTACCGGGGATCCAGGAGGGTGCCACCAGTAACTGAGTTGTTCATTTTGATGGGCCTTATGCAAGTATCATGTTGGAGGAAATTGATCACCCAAGCACACATGTGAGAGATGAGCCTGAATTCCCAAGCCTCTGGGTCGAGTGGCACAAGCAAAAACTGATCTTCCTTCTTCTTCCTCCCCTCCCCGCCTCAAATTTCGCCGCCAACCTCTTCCAAGTCAGGGACGTCGGTAAGCGTCGGTGGGTCTAGGAATACCTCCTTCCTCCTCCTCCTCTTTCCTTACCGCTTCCTCCGTCACAGGCTTCAACACAGCCCTGACCTTGCCTGAGATGATGCACCCTGAGAGCTGATGCGCCACCTTGCACTAGCTCTGGAACCCCGAACCACTGCTAATGAAGACCGATGCAATTTGTGAAACTGTCGGGCCTTGTGGATTTGAGGGAGAGGAGAGCACCGTGTCCGCATCTGTGTCGTCTCCTCCACTCCGTCGCTGGCGGACCTTGTTTGTTTCAGAGTGTCCAACGATCGTTCCATAACTAAGATCACCACAATGCTCATGCAGACAAGGGCAATTGGTCCGCACTGACCATTTTGGGCTTCCTTCATAAATGCAAGAGGAGCAGAGCTCTTTCACCTGCCTGCCACTCTCGGTGGTTCAACAACCCCCCCGAGGTCCGTACAGCTGCTTGTCAGGCCATGTTCACTAACTCGTACTGCGTTATGGCATTGCGCAGCTGTCACAACGCTGGAGCATGTGGAGGGTGGAATTCCACGAGTTGCCCACGTCAACAATGTATAACGGATTGACGGTGAGGCCCGACTGACCCTGCAAATGCACCGTAGGCGGGACGAACAGGGTGCGAACGGCGGAAGTGCGATCTCAGACCTCGAGCCTTCTTCAGCAGGCAGTCCAGACCCGGGTAGCACTTTAGAAATTTCTGGACGCACAGAGGTTCATGGACATGTCCAGGCATTGGATGTGCTCCAGACCTACCGATCATAAGGGGCGGCAGCCATATTTTCGCCCGTTACGCAAGCACACACCACCTTTGCCTGGCACAGAGGTTCTTGTCACCCACCAGCGCCTCGGTCTCATGCTTAGAGCCGTCCACACTCCTGACCTGTGTGTGGACGGTCTCCAAGGCAGATTAAATTCAACACGGAAGCCTGGTGTCTCTGGGCACCTGAATGCATCCAGAGGACATGGGGAAAGAGCCCTGCCACGCATCCCCTGCGGTTTTGAAAAGCAGTGCCCGAGCCTGAGAGCCACCGACACCCCCAAGACATCCACCCAGCTCACCCCAGTGACTGTCCACAGAGATATACGGCCTTGCCGTGCTACGAGGTCCATGTGGTCGGTGGTGATATGGACCTTTTCCCGGACACAGATGCAGACAACGCGCTGAAATTTTTAGATGACACGTGGCTGGCCAGGGCAGTGACGCTTTTCTGGCAAAGAAATGCCTGCTCGGCGACGCTGGTATTGGGGGGGCAAGAAATCGATGGCCATGACGTGGCGGAACCCATCTGTGTCAACAAACGGAAAGCACATCTTTCTATCTTCTGCTCCCAAACCTGGTAAGCCAGAAAGGCTGGATGCTAGACTGGGCCGCTGTATCGGCGTCCATGCGACAAACTGCGGAAGGAGAAGGGGTTAGGATGGTGTCTCTTGGTGGGTTGCTTAGGTGGTACTCTGGCGACGGTGGAGCTAATCTGAGCTGATGCCCTGATCATGACTCCTGAGAAGACATGGCGCTGGGAATGCATGGTGTTGGCGGAGGAGGGAGGAGGCGAGACAGAGGTGTGACAGTGGTTTGAGGCCCGGCGTCCTGTCTGCCATTTTTGGCCAAGTGTCCCTCCATTTTCAACTCATGCCTTCGCTGCATGTGACTAGAACATGTTGGTGGAGGTTACCCACTTAAGGTACTTGCCTCTACTTATGCGTTTCCGGCAACGGCGGCATATGACTGCGCTGGGTGAATCATAGGTCTTGCCTCAAAGAGGCCCAGCTTGGAGGTCCTGGACCTTTTTGACGGCGATAAGCCGAGGAGCGGGGTTTTGCGCTGACCGTGGCTGGCGGAATCATATCAAAGCGACTTCTGCGACCGCCTCCCTCCCTTATTGTGGCGGGACCCGTATTACAACTACCCCATCGTCTTCCCCTCCTCGTCCACTGATGAGCGCTCGCAAGCAAATTCTTCGGAAAAAAGACCAGGGAGGATCCGCAATGTCGTCCATCATCATTATCATCAACACACGTACTTGGTCGTCCTGACTTTCTGCATCCAAAGTCTGCGGGCTACAAGCAAGGGGCACTGCAGAAGCGTTGCCCGACCGCCCGGATTGTTTGCCGATTGAACCGGCTTCCTTTCACCTCCTCTGATGGCATCAGTAACTGGGCGTCAAGAGCAGAGAAAATCATCCATTTTGGCCTCTTGATGCTTTTAACATCCCTCTGACGCCCGAACCGCATTTTGTCATCAAAGAGGTCTTCAGAAAATGGATTATCCACAGTGGTGGGTAACACGAGTTGACATTTGGGCTGCTTCCATTTGGACTGATGCTGATTGATGCTGATGACGACATTGTGTCCGTGACTGCGAGGACGAGGAGGTAAGACTGAATAGATGCAGGTTGCATTAACCACTGAAGGACCAGATTTAATTTTTTTTGATTTGGCGACGATGTTCGTTAACTAGTTCACGAGGGCCCTGAAGACCCAGCGATGACAGGCTGACGGTCCTGCAACTGACGATCCGCTGGCATGCGTTTTTGTCGCGCAGCACTGGAAAGGAGCACCTTCTCGTCGTACCTCTACCTCCATGTGCTAACCCCCCTCTTTGCCGCTTACCACCTCATTTCACTCCAATTTCAAAATTAAAAATTTTGAGAAGGTGGGATATTTTTTGTAAGTCCTCTTATTAAAAGACGGCAAATCACAGCTATTCTCATATCCCTCTAGATCAAAACAAAATTGCTGGATTCAAAGTTTAATACTGCAAGGTGTCGTCGTATCAACGAATCTGGACTGGCAAAAGTCCAAAAAACCACGTATCTGCTATTTTTATTTTTGTTTAGGTTATACATAAATGGTATTTTTTTGCACCTTTTCAATTCACCTGTGTTGAAATATAGAAATTGCTGTTTTAAGATTTACGTAGATTCTGCCGTCAATGAACAGTGCTGGGTGCGCAAAGTCAAAAAAACACTAACTGGTTATGTTTTGATATAATAACGGTATTTGGTTGCACCTTCAATTCAGACCAGTGTTGAATATAAGAATTGCTGTTTAAGATTTACGTAATGCTGCGTCAATGAACAGTGCTGTGTGTGCACAAAGTCAAAAAAAACACGTAACTGTATGTCTTTGATATAATAAACGAATTTTTTTGTATGACTGATAATAAAAGTGGAGTTTTGCCAGCTAACAAAGAGACCCTGGCAGTAACTAGGGAAAATGATGTTTATCCCAATATACAGTTCAGGCTTGCCCAATATCCCAGGAAATATTTCAATAGCAAACTGTTATAATAAAGGAAATTCCACATACCATGTCCCTACACTAAGTCTTGGGAACTTTATCCAGTGTTTCTTTTATAGATAGAGCTTTGGTCTGTGTTTTCGCCCCGCGGGCCCTCCCCCCCCCCCCCCCCCCCGCTCCCACCGCCGTGAATTTACAGTGGTAGATTGCTGCTTTAAAAAACGTCTAGCTAACTACAGTAAAATCTTCAAATCTCTAACTAACTAAATTTGGAAGGATCACAGCTAATTAGTAGAGGTTTCTCTTGTGCAGAAATAGACTAATTTCGCTGAGCTGTTTTGCCACAGGCAGAGCGCAGGTCCTACCCATGAATGCTGAGTGACACTGAGGCTGAAAACAGGAAACGCTGTTCTATGTAAACGAGTGTCATGTATTTGTTCCAGCCAATCGCAAACCATACACATCCATTCATACGTCCGCACACACATCGTCACACCTGCTCTATTCTGTAATCTGATTATCAGGCCGAAGAAAAATTACAGGAACGCCGAAAAGGCGCGATCTTAATAATGATGCCACCGATTTTAACCTTAATTATCGCATGATCTGAAATTTCGGCGATCACCCATAAAAAACCTTGCCGATTTCAACTTTGTCGATAAAAATCGCTCAACAACTAAGCTTTATGACCTTGGTTTAGGGCAGTTTTGGTAGAGTGGTGGGGGTCAAGAACCAGATTGTAGTCGGTCAGAAGAAGAGTTGGAGGAGTTTGGAAGCAAAAGGAAGCAAGAGATGGGGCGATAGCGTTGGACAGAGATGAAGGGTGCAAGGGTTGTTTTTTTAAGGTATTGGGAAGTGATAGTAGCATTGTTTAAAGGCGGAAGGAAGATGCCAGAGGTTAGTGAAGGTTTGAAGAGATAGGTGAGGGCTGGGATGATAGAAGCACTGAGGTCTGGAAATTGAATGGGAATGGCAGTGGGTCAAGACTACAGGTAGTGAGGTGGATTTGGACAGTAGAGAGGAAAGGTTGTCAATGAGTGACCAATGTGGGGAAGCAAGTTAAGGGGAAGAGCAGATTGCACAGATGTAGAATGAGGGTGGTTGGTGACGTGCGGGCTTAAGCATTCTCTTATGTGTTGTGATCTTCTGAAGGAAGTGAGTGGCAATTCGTCCCTGCAAAAGGGATACGTGGGTGAGGAGGTGCTGTTGGGACAGAGAAAGACGCATATATCAATGTGGTTCAGCAAAAACTAGCGCACTAACTCGCCTTCCGACAGGCAGACCTATTTCAATGTGGTTCTGCCAGAGCCTGAGGATCAAGTGGAGTTTAGAATTTGCTGTTAGGGGGGCAAAAATGTCCATATTTTCTCAACTTCCCACCAGTAACATTGAATAAAAAAATTATTTATTATAATTAGCAAACGTATAAAAATTTAATTATTTAAAGTTTTTATGAAAAAATATGAATCATTTAAATTAATATAAAAATATATTAATATCCCAAAAATATAAAAATATCTCCTATAGAATGGTTGTTTAAAATTAATAAATCAAAACAAATTTTTACATTAAAAAACCCTCTGATTATGTTGTTTTTATTTTTTAAATTTAAATTTATTTTTTGCTGCCTCTTACCTTTGATTCTGCATACATCAAGAGCAAGCAACAGCACAGGTCTTGTGGTAACCTGTGGTTCCTCCAAGCAGGATTCAGTACCGAATAGTTTTAATATCACTGATATGCTATTCTAATGATTCTCTTATTTCCAGCCTGTCTATAACCTTAATACATGTTAGGCGCATTACTAATGCACCTAACACATACAGTGGTGGCCAAAAGTATTGGCACCCCTGCAATTCTGTTGCATGATAATACACAGTTTTTCCTCCTGAAAATGATTGCAATCGCAAATTTCTTGGTAATTATTAATCTTCATTTAATTTAACTTCAATAGAAACACCACATAAAATAATTGTCATAAAGCCAAATTGGATATAATACCACAACAAACATAAAAAAGGGGATAGTGACAAAAGTAATGTTGGTACTGTTTTTGAAAAATCATGTGATGCTTCTCTAATTCTGTGTAATAAACAGCACCTGTAAACTTACCGTGTGGCACCTAGCAGTGATGGCAAAAACTAAAACACACCTTTGCAGGCCAGTTGACATGGATTAAAGTTGACTTCCCTAACCTCTCTGTCCTGTGTCCTTGTGTGTAACCACATTGAGCATGGAGAAAAGAAAAAAGACCAAAGAAACTGTCGAGGACTTGAAGAAATCCAAATAGTGAGTAAGCAGAGCAATCTCAAGGCTACAAGTCCACTCTCCAAAGACCTGAATGTTCCTGTGTCCTACCGTTCGCATATGTCATCAGAAAGTGTAAAGCCCATGGCACAAAGGCTAACCATCCCTATGGCCACTGTGGCTAACCTCCCTCGAGTGTGATGGAAAAGAAAAATTGACGAGAGATTCCAACTGCAAGATTGTGTCGGATGGTGTGATAAAGAACCTCGGACGAAACATCCAAACAAGGTTCAAGCTGCCCTGCAGTCCCGAGGGTACAAAGAACAGTGTCAACCAGTGCTACTGTCGCCGTCTGATGAAAAGGGACTGTATGGTAGATACCCAGGAAGACCCACTTCTACCCTGAGACATAAAAAGACCAGGCCTGGAGTTTGCCAAACTCTTACCTGAGAAAGCCAAAAACGTTTTGGAAGAATTTATCTGGTCAGATGAGACAAAGTAGAACTTGTTGAGAAAAGGCATCAACATAGAGTTTAATCAGGGAAAAAAAAGAAGGCATTCAAAGAAAAGCAACACGGTCCCCTACATTCCAAACATGTGCGTAGGTTGCCCGATGTTTAGGGGGTTCTGTCTTTGCTGCCTCTGGCACTTACAGCTTTACCTGTGTTCATGCATTATAAAGTCTGAAGACTACCAACGAAATTTTGCAGCATAATGTAGGCCCTATTTGAGAAAGCTTGGGTCTCCCTCAGTAGGTCATGGGGTCGTTGCCAGAGACAATGACTACAAAACACACTTCAAAAAGCACCTATAAAATGGTTTGAGGAGAAAGCTCATGGAGACTTCTAAAGTGACCAGCAATGAGATCGCAGATGTTAAATCCCTGATAGAACACCCGTGGAGTAGTAGCTCAAAATGGAAAGTTTTTGGGGAAGGCACGCCATCAAATCTCAGGGACCTGGAAGCAGTTTGCCAAAGAGAAGAATGGTCTAAAATTCCAGCCAGAGCATTTGTAAGAAACTCATTGATGTTAACCGGAAGTTGGTTGTTTGCAGTTATTTTGGCTGGGGAAGGTTATGCTACCAAGTATTAGCTGTGATGGTGCCAATACTGTATTGTCCGGCCCATTTTTTGGAGTTTTGTGGAAATGATCATGAATTTGATTTTTTGTTACATTCTCTTTGTGTTTTTTCATTGCAAGCAAAATAAATGAATATAATAATACCAAAGAATTTGTGATTTGCAATCATTTTCAGGAAGAAACTGAGTATTATCTGCCAGAATTGCAGGGGTGCCAATACTTTTGGCCACCACTGTAGGCCAGGCGCTTCCATTTATGAATGCACAAAAAACACTTTTATACATCAGGCGCATTATACATTGAAAATGAGACAATTCACTTTGATGCACCTTGCTTCATACATGTCGCCCTTAGTGCTCAAATCTGGCAGTTTGCAGCCTGTTCTGCCAGAGAGGAGTCCAGGTTACTCATGAACAGGTGTAAGTCCTGTCCATCCGCAGATAGTCCTGCCCCCTCACAGCTGATTGACCTATTTTTGTGGATTTTGAAACCTGTGAATAAAGCAGTTGCGCTTTATTCCCTTCCCACATTTGGACGTTCAGAACATTGTGTGGGCTTACAAGCAGAGCCTGTAAAATCGGTGTACACATTTGTGCGGCTTAATTGTGGGCTCCGATAACTTCCCTGACAACCTGGAAGCCTTTGTTAGGCTTCTGGTCTGTGTCTGTGATATCAACAACCTGTGACATTTATCTCACAAATAACAGTACAGCACTATAAAAATAAAAAACACTAGCAGATTTGCAGTATTTTCTTCATCCTAGCTCACAAAAATCATATTAAAAGGTGATCAAAAAAATCAAGTAAAAAATGAAAGCAATAAAAACATCAGCTCAACCCGCAAAAAAACAAGCCCGTACACCGCTCTATAGACAGAAAAAAAAGTGATGGCTTTTTGCTCATCCCACCTACCAAAAACCTTCAGAAAAAGTGACTAAAGCATCATATGAACTCCATACCTCTACTCATCCCGTAAAAACAAGCACTTATGTATCTCGGTATACATATACGGTATAGATTTAAAAGCGCAATTTTTTTTACATACACATTTTTATAGTCTTCATTCAGTAAAATATAAAAGTTATATAAAAGTGATATTGTTGTAATTGTACCAGCGCATAATAAAGTTATTATGTCATTTATCCTGCACTGCGAATGCTGTAAAAATGAACCCAAAAAATAATGATGAAATTGCTGTTTTTTTCCCCTCATTTTCATGGCCCAATGCTAAAAAACGGTGAAATCTCTGTGCACCCAAAATGCACAATGCATCCCTAAATGAGTTCCTTGATGGGTATTGATTCCAAAATGGGTTGACTTTTGGAAGGCTTCACCTTAAGAAATGAGTATGTGAAATATTTTTTTTTTCAATAGGACCTTTACTATTGGTGTATTTTACAGTGAAGTAGAAGTGGATGGTCAGCACCAGGAGCCAAATAGATGCAAAAAATGTATTCCGAAAAAGCCGGTACAAACAGTAAAATACAAGGCAAAGTGAAGCCAAGCATCCTGTCAAAGGTAGATGACTGACATGTTTCGAGTAGGTTACTGCCCTTACTCGTAGCCGTATTTTAAAGGGGCCTGACCCTGAAACCAGCAAAAATTACCTTTTGGACACTCAGAATAAAATTAGCAAGAAAAAATGAGTATTTGAAATAAGATTTTTTCAATAGGACCTTTACTATTGGTGTCTTTTACAGCGGCCTGACACCAAAACCAGCAAATATGACCTTTTTTTGACACTCAAACAAATTTTAAAGATGAAATTAGGATTTGAAATTAGATTTCTTTCAGGAAGGACATTTGCTAACGGTGTCTTCTGCAGTAGTTGGACCCCAAAAACTGCAAAAATGAACTTTTGGGCACTCAGAATAAAGATGGGAAAGATGCAGCCAGCAATATAAAAATCACTAACTATTGCTGTGTCAGGGGTGGGCCCGCGACCCCCGTCCCGGGGCGCGGGCACACCCGTGGTCCCCGCATGAGCGGCACCGCCGCCCGCATTTTCGGGCGGTGGGCACGCTCACCCGGCCGGCCGGTCACCCTCCTACTTCCCCGGCCGCACTCCTGTCGCTGCTCCAGCCTCCCGGCGCACGCGTCCCCGATATCTAAGGCGCGCGCGCGCCGGCTCTGTGAAATTTTAAGGGGCCAGTGCACCCGGGAATTGGCTATTGCCGGCCACTGCCCTTATTTAAGCCTGCCCCTTCCGGGCTGTTGCCGGATCTTTAGTGCCATTTAGCCACTGAGAAAGCGTTCCAAACCTTGTTTGATTTACCGTGTACCGTACCATTAGATTCCGTCCCTTGACACGCATTTGCCCCCTGTCCTGACCTATCCCTGTCCACGACCACGAACCTTGCCGCCCTTTACCCCCTGCTGTCCCGACACGAGCCTGTCTGACGATTTTGCACCACGCTATAATTTGGCTGCCACCGCAAGCAAGTCACGTCAGGGGTAGACACCTGGTTAGACTCCCCCGCAGTAAGTCCATCCCGCTTTGCGGCGGGCTCTGGTGAAAACCGCGACCTACTTAGATCCCGTTCCCTGGCGTGGCTTACACCATCACTTGCGGCGGTCCAGTGGATCCACTTCTACGTCCGGGTACGTGACATGCTGTCTATGATTTCCTAAGCTTGCTGTACAACCCCCCCTCCTCCCCCAACTAAACTAACTAGCTGCTCCTGCCAGGGGTGCCAATGAGGCAGTACTCCTATTATCATGGGCCCTAATCAATGAGGGGCCCTTAAATGTTAAAAAACAAGAACTATTGATGGGTGGGGGTCCCATTTGATTTGGCTGTATGGGGCCCAGAAACACCTAATAGATGACTTATGGCAGACAGACTGATGACTGATGAATGACTGATGTGAATAGATGACTGATGAAATGTGTATTTCACATTGTCAAGAAGACAACAGGGTGACATCGGCAACAGGGGCAACAAAATTGTCAGAGATCCACGCTTGATTCATTTTGATAAATGTCAAATGATCCACATTTTAAGGGAAAAGGCGGATACGCTAGTCAGTTATCACCCCACCAGCTGTGGGGGATGATAACTGCTGGGCAGGATAAAACTTCTATGGTGTGTCGGGCAAGCTCAGGCCATTCATCAGGTTTGAACACTCAGAAGTAAAATGGGTGCAGACCAAATCCAAAAACAACAGGGTTGAGCTGCAGGTATTCATGAACCATGGTCTTGAGGTGGACTCTGTGTGTCTGAATACTGCATTGCTAAAAAATGATTGCCAAATGTCATACAGTAGGCTTCTGCCCCACTGCCTGCTGCTGCTGCAGCTACTTGCAATTCTACTGCTGTGCTGTCACATTGCTAACGTTGTTCCACCGTGACATTAGAATGTGAGGAAGGTGCAACAAATGTCTCGAGTTGGTCAATGAGCACTGTCTCAAATTCCTGCATTCTACTGTCAATGTGTGTGGGTGGAAGGAAATTGCTGACTTTTGATTTTCAATGTGGATCAAGGAGCATGGCCACCCAATTAATCGCTGTTCATTTTGATTGCCCTGATGCATGGATTATGTTGCAGGTAATATAGCATCCAAGCACTCATGTGTGAGATGCTGCCGGGATGTCCCAAGCCTTGGGGTAGAGGGGCACTACCAGGATCTTCCTCCTCTTCCTCCTCCTCCTAAAATCTGTGCTAACCTCTTACCACTGAAGGGAAACCGGTACTGTCGGTGCTCAGCCCTGCCTCATCATCCTTCTTAACTTCTTCATCCTGAGCATCACCGCAGCCCTGGCTAGCCTCATGCACTCTACTCTGTGAGCTGAAGTGCCGTCCTGCACCAGCCCTGGACCTGGAACCACCGCTTAAAGAAGACCTATAAATTTGGGAGTCGGGCCTTCTACATCCTCCAACGAGTAAGGCTCTGTGTCTGCATCTGTCTCCTCCTCCATCACTGCTGGGACCTGCTGCCGCAGAGTGTCTAACACTTGTTCCAGTAAAAATATGACCACAATGGTCATGCTGACAATGCCATCGTCCTGACTGACCATTTTGGTGGCTTCTTCAAAACTGTAAAGGATGGTGCAGAGATCTTTCACCTGCCTCCACTCAATATGGCTCAACACCCCGAGGTCAACACCACTGCTCATCAGGCCATGTGACACTTCATACTGCATAATGTCATTACACTGCTGCAACAATCGCTGGAGCATGTGGAGGGTGCAATTCCAGGGTGTTGCCACGTCAACAATGAGACAGTTGACGGGGAGGCCCAGATGATGCTGCAACGCTGGCAGTCGTGCAGAAGCAGGGTGCAAACGCCGGAAGTTTGAGCTAAAACCTCGAGCCTTCCTCAGCAGACAGTCAAGAACTGGCCAGCGCTTGAGAAATTTCTGCACAACTAGGTTCATGACATGTGCCGGGCAAGGGATGTGTGTAAGTCTACCGATCTTAAGGGCAGAAAGGATATTTTTCACGTTGTTGCACACCACTTTGCCTGGCGCCAGGTTCTTAGCACCCAGCCACTGGCGAGTCTGAGTGTGCAGGGCCATCCACAGCTCTTGTCCTGTGTGCTGACAGTCTCAAAGACATATTAATTTCAGAATGACCTGGTTTCTCTTGGCACATGATGCTACCCGTCTAGGCTGGGGATCTGGACTCTGCACCATCCCAGCACTGTGGAAGCGTTTTCACTGAGCCCGAGACCCATCATCACCAGAGGCTCTGTCATCCACGCAACTTACCCAGTGAGCAATCAGTGAGATGTAACGCCCGTGACCGTGCTTACTAGTCCATGTGTCTGTAGTGAGTTGGACTTGGCTTCATCTGTGTCCATCAAACCTGCTGGAGATCTTTTCTGCAATGACAGGCATCTGAGCTCCACTTTGCAGCTAGACAGAATTAATTATATCTTCAATGTGCATCTTGGTTCTGCTTTGGGCAAGTTTTTGGCTGAGTTCCCTCTCTTCCCTCTACCTGTCCAGGAGTGAGCAATATAATGAAGGAAAGTTGCAGAGCGCTGAGAAAATAAGACTATTTTACTGACACAGATCCATGTTCTAGTCTAGAGGATGAACCATTATTGTATCTATCATAGTACTTTAGATATTGAGTTAGATTGTCAGGTATTAACCCCTTCCTTATCAACTTGCATTTTGCAGGTTGAAGTGTAGTTTTTATTGGTACTGCTATGGAATACAGGTGACTTTTTTATTGCTTTAAATTCCAATTTTGGGACTAAGAAATGACCAAAATAACTCCACAATTTGCACTAGGTTTTTTTCCTATGGTGTTCAATATACAGAATAAATAATTTCTATTCTAATTTATCAGAACTTATTTCAACATGTATGAAGCTTGGCGCCGCCATGGCAGTTCTGAATATAGAGGAGTGTATTATGTGACAGTATGTATGACCTGTCATATGTGGGTTCATAAATCTGAGGTGTGGTATGCATTGCATAACATTGCATATATTTGGCGCATATCTTTGGCACATTCAAAAGTGTAGTGCCTGTTGCATTTTTTAGTGTACGACTATTGATACATCTATAACCAGTTTTTTGGTGCAAGATACGCCCTCCTTAGGTTATTTGACCATGAGGGGACAAGATTTTTTGTATACTGTTCTGTAATATCGATGTTAGATGGCAGTCATGAAGGTCTTCAATAGACCCCAGGCTTCCATGACAACTGGTTGGCACCCTGCAATCTCAGGAGGAGGAGAGGTGCTCACCTTTCCTTAACCCCATATATAGTTGAAACCAGAAGTTTACGTACACTAGGATTACTATGCCTTTAAACAATTTGGGACATGTCATGTCTTTTGAAGCTTCTGATAGGTTTATTGGCAATATCAGAGACATACCTGTGGATGTATTTTATAGCACACCAGAAACACACTGCTTCTGTGTGCAACATCTTGGGAAAGTCTAAAGAAATCAGCCAAGATATCAGGAAGAAAATTATGACTTGCAAGAGTCTGGTTGATCCTTGGGTATAATCTCCAGATACCTGAAGGTGCCTCATTAATCTGTGCAAACAATTATATGTAAGTACAAACAAGATGAGAATGTACAGCCATCATACCGCTCAGAAAGGAGACAGGTTCTGTGTCTAATAGATGAAAATGCTTTGGTCCGACATGTGCATATTAACAAAAGAACAAAAGCAAAGACCTTGGGAAGATGATGGCGGAAGCTGGTAAGATTGTGTTATTATCCATGGTGAAGCTTTGAAGCCTAAGAATACCATCCCAACTGTGGGACATGAGTGTGGCAGCATTATGTTGTGGGGTTTTTTTGCTGCAGGAGGGACTGGTGCACTTCAAAAAAATAGATGGCATTATGAGGAAAGAAGATAATGTTGGAATACTGAAGCAACATCTCAAGACATCAGCTTGGACGTTAAAGCTTTGAAGGAACTGGGTCTTCCAAATGGACAATGACCTAAAGCTACTGCCAAACTGGTTACAAAGTGGCTTAAGGATAATCAAGTCAATGTTATGGAGTGACCATCACAAAGCCCCAATCTCAATCCTATTGAAAATTTATGGGCAAAGCTTAAAAGGCAGGTGTGAGCAAAGCGACTTACAAACATGGCTCAGTTACACTAGTTCTGTCAGGATGAATGGGCCAAAATTCCTACCAACTATTGTCACAAGCTTGTGGAAGGATCCAAAATGATTGACCCAAGTCATAGGGCGACATGTATGAATTCGAATGCGTTTTTTTTTTTTACTTAGCGCCGACACTCCAGATTTTTGGCGCATTACATAGAGCTTAGTGCGCCAAACTTCTCTCAAAGTTCCTCTCATTACACTCTATGCCCATACAAAGTTTGGCGCATTAAGCTCTATGTAATGCGCCAAACTTTGTATGGGCATAGAATGTAATGAGACGAACTTTGAGAGACGGATGAAGGAAGGCGCTTAGAAGTGAGTTATTACATCTCATATTCAGTGTATAATGTGCCTGAAGGCATGAAAGTGGTGTGTAAAGTTCCCCGCCCCTCGCTTGTGTGTTTGGCGCATAACAAAACTTCGGCGCATTAGTAATGCGCCAAACATGTATAAAGACTATAGATCGGCTGGAAATAAAAGAAAAGTCATTAGAATAGCATGTCAGTGAAGAGAAACTATGGTAGTAATCTTGCTTGGTGAACCAAAGGTCCCCCGCAATACCTGTGCTGTGCTGGCTCTTGCCTTATGTAGAAAGGGTGAGAGCAGCAAAAGTAAATTTCAAATTTAATATAGTAAAAATTAAATCATGAACTTTGAGAGAAGTTTGGCGCACTAAGCTCTATGTAATGCACCAAAAATCTGGAGTGTCGGCGCCAAGTAGAAAAAAAATACGCATCCGAATTCATACATGTCGCCCATAGAGTTTAAGTGCAATGCTACTAAACACTAATGACATGTATGAAAACTTTTGACTTTGCAGAAAGTAATTAAAATTCCTTAAAAATTCTCTCTGTCATTATTCTGGCATTGGCAAATATAAATAATTTTGGTTCCTAATTGACCTAAAAACAGGGAAGGTTTATTCTGATTTCTGTCAGAAAAATATGCAGATGGGGCTTTTTTAGTGGATGGAACTTTGGGGTTTTAACTGTAAAATTTTTTAAAGGAATTTTTTTTTTTCCCGGCCCCCAAACCCCAATTTTTTTTGATTTTTTTTTCTTTTTTTTCCCAAAAAAAAATTTTTTTTTCCCTTTTTAAAAAACCAAAAAAGTTTTTTGGGGGCCGGGGGGGGGGAAAAAAAACCTTAAATTTTGGTTTTAATTCTTTTCCTTTAAAAAAAAATTTTTTTTTGGGGGGGCCCCCCCCCCCTTTTTTTTTCCCCAAAAAAACCCCTTTGAACCCCCAAAAAAGGGGAAAAAAATTTTTTCCCTTTTTGGTTTAAAAAAAAAAAAAAAAGGGGAATTTTTGGTTTTTTTTTAAAAGGGGGAAAACCCTTTTTTTTTGGGGGGGGTTTTTAAAAGAAAGGGGGCCCCAAAAAATTTTTAAAAATTTTAATTAAAAAAAAAAAATTTTTTTTTTTTTTTTAAAAAAAAAAAAATTTGGGTTTTTTTTTTTTTTTAAAAAAACCCCCTTTTAAGGGTTTTTTTTTAAAAAACCCAAAATTTTTTTCCCCAAAAAAAATTAAAATTTTTTAAAAAAACCCCAAAAAAAAAAAAATTTTTTTTTTTTGGGGGAAAAACCCCAAAAGGGAAATTTTTTTAAAAATTTTTTGGGGGTTTTTTTTGGGGGTTTTAAAATTTTGGGGGAAAAAAAGGTTTTTTTTTTAAAAATTTTAAAAATTTTTTTTCCCCCTTTTTTTTTTAAAAAAAAAAAAAATTTAAAAAATTTTTTTTTTTTTTTAAAAAAAAACCCCTTTTTAAACCCAAAAAAATTTTTGGGGGTTTTTTTTAAAAAAATTTTTTTTTTGGGGGGGGGGTTTTTTTTTGGGGAAAAGGTCCCCCCATAAGTTTTTTTTTAAATTTTAAAGGGGTTTTTAAATTTTTTTTTTTTTTTAAAAAAAATTTTTTAAAAAAAAAAGGGGTTTTTTTAAAAATTTTAAAAAAGGGGTTTTTTTTTTTGGGGCCTTTTTAAAAAAAATTTTTTTTAAAAGGGGGGGGGGGGGAAAAAAATTTTTATTTTTTGGGGGGGGGTTTTTTTTTTTTAAAAATTTTTTTTTTTTTTTCCCCCCCTTTTTTTCCCAAAAAAAGGGGGGGGGAAAAAAAAAAAAAAAAGGGAAGGGGGGGAAAAAGAAAAGGGGGCCCCCCAAAAAAAAAAACGGGGGTTCCGAAAAAAACCAAAGAAAATTAAAGGGGGGAAAAAAAAAGGGGGAAAAACCCGGCCCCAAACCGGGTTTTTGGGGGTTTTAAAAACCCCTTTTAAATTTTTTTTCCCCCCAAAAACCCCCCCCGGGGGGGGGGGGGGGTTTTTGGGGGTTTTTTAAATTTGGGGAAAACTTTTTTTAAAAAATTTGGGGGTTTTTTGGGGTAAGGTTTTTTTTTAAAAAAAAAGGGGGGGGCCACCCCAACGGGGGGAAAAATTTTGGGGGAAAAGGGTTACCCCCAAAATTTGCAGAGTTTTTAAAAAAAAAGGGGGGGGTTTGGTGACGTCAGACTATAAACCCCCGGGGCCCCCGGGGGGCCCCCCCCCTTTAAAAAGGGGGGGGGGGTTTTTTAAAAAATTTTTTTTTTTTTGGGGGGGGGGTTTTTTTAAAAAATTTTTTAATTTTATTTTTTTTTTGGGGTATTGGATCTGAAGTCCCGTGTGGTTTCCCCTGCGCTGCTATACATTTTACATGCTATTGTCACCCGCAATTGAAAATCCCAAAGGGGGATCTAAGCCCGTTCCCGGGTTGTATTCATTTTAAAAAAAACAGCTTTTTATTTAAAAACAAATAACCCCTTCATTTTTGGTGCTCAATTCTTTTTTCAAATTTTTCATCCAGGGGTTAATTAAGCGTTGTTTTGGGCTGTGGTGACAAAATAGACCGTCTTTTACACCCCAAAAAATACAATTTTCCTGTAGCATAATTCACAAGCGAAGGTTAATTACAATTTTTTCTCTTGTTGTGTAGCGTAGAAAACAGGCAATTGTAACGCGCTAAAAAGCTAGTAGTTTCTGGCTGCTCAATTCTTTTGCGCAATTAACATCCAGGGGTTAATTAAGCGTTGTTCTGCTGCTGTTGTGACTCCAAGAAACCGTCTTTTTCACCGCCAAAAAATACAATTTTTCTGTAGCATAATTCACAAGCGAAGGTTAATTACAATTTTTTCTCTTGTTGTGTAGCGTAGAAAACACGCAATTGTAACACGCTACAAAGCTAGTAGTTTCCGGCTGCTCAATTCTTTTGCGCAATTTACATCCAGGGGTTAATTAAGCGTTGTTCTGCTGCTGTTGTGACTCCAAGAAACCGTCTTTTTCCCCGCCAAAAAATACAATTTTCCTGTAGCATAATTCACAAGCGAAGGTTAATTACAATTTTTTCTCTTGTTGTGTAACGTAGAAAACACGCAATTGTAACACGCTAAAAAGCTAGTAGTTTCCGGCTGCTCAATTCTTTTGCGCAATTTGCATCCAGGGGTTAATTAAGCGCTGTTCTGCTGCTGTTGTGACTCCAAGAAACCATCTTTTTCATAGAGCCTGCAGGGTGATGTAGAACGTTGTGCCATGCTTAAATATGCAGAGGGAGCTTGGTTTGGTCTTCATACAATGTTGTGTTTTAGTACACGCATATGACTGCCGCTGCTCTTAGAATCGCTTCACTATAAAATTCCCTGGGCACTTGAGAGAGCAAAATTGACCACAAAACTGAAGCGGGAATGCAGCCTGATAAAGTCATGGCAGCGCCAGCTGGAAAAAAACAAGCTGAGGGCTACGATCCGACGATAGCGTCAAAGAACACAGTAGTAGGTTACTGGCGCAACCACAGATCCCAGCACAGGAAGGGGACGTCATAGCAGGAGTCACCCTGGCAGGCCACGGCATCCGGTGTCCTCTACCGGCCATGTGTTGACCACACACTAGGTCATACACTTTCTCCCAGATGACACCTGACAACCCCAGCCAAGAGTCGGTGGTAGAGATGGGCGAATCGATTCTAACGAAGTGGAATTCGTTTAGAATTTCAGGAAACTTTAGTTCTGAACGAAGTCGAAGTTTGGGGTACTTTGGGTGAACGAAGTGTGCTTTTGATTGATAAAATGGCTGCGAGCACATGGCGCTACATGGGGCAAAGCACTCTGGGAGGAAGAAGGGCATAGCCTGCATGACATGTGCAGAGATGAAGCCAATCAGAGACCGGCGGGATTCTGTGACGTCACCGCACTATATAAGTCCGGGCGCGACGCTGGCAGCTCATACCGCTCTCACTGTACTGATCAGGGAAGCTGCTGCCGCGGCTGATTGTTACTGAAGAACTGATTTTTACACAGCGATTTTTGGGGGGTGTCTCAGCTTGTCTCAGAGACTGCTTCTCTTAATGTTCTATTTCTGATTTTTTGGTGTATTGGATCTGAAGTCCAGTGTGCGTCCACTGCAGCTGCATATACATTTTAATGCTATCTGCTCACAGCACATTGAATATCCAAGGGGCATCTAAGCCAGTTCCTGTTGTATTCATTTAAAGAAACAGCGTTTTTATAATACAAATACCACTTCATTTTTGGCTGCTCAATTCTTTTGCACAATTTACATCCAGGGGTTAATTAAGCATTGTTTTTGGCTGTGGTGACAAAAATAGACCGTCTTTTTCACCGCCAAAAAATACAATTTTCCTGTAGCATAATTCACAAGCGAAGGTTAATTACAATTTTTTCTCTTGTTGTGTAGCGTAGAAAACACGCAATTGTAACACGCTACAAAGCTAGTAGTTTCCGGCTGCTCAATTCTTTTGCACAATTTACATCCAGGGGTTAATTAAGCGTTGTTCTGCTGCTGTTGTGACTCCAAGAAACCGTCTTTTTCACCGCCAAAAAATACAATTTTCCTGTAGCATAATTCACAAGCGAAGGTTAATTACAATTTTTTCTCTTGTTGTGTAGCGTAGAAAACACGCAATTGTAACACGCTACAAAGCTAGTAGTTTCCGGCTGCTCAATTCTTTTGCGCAATTTATATCCAGGGGTTAATTAAGCGTTGTTCTGCTGCTGTTGTGACTCCAAGAAACCATCTTTTTCACCGCCAAAAAATACAATTTTCCTGTAGCATAATTCACAAGCGAAGGTTAATTACAATTTTTTCTCTTGTTGTGTAGCGTAGAAAACACGCAATTGTAACACGCTACAAAGCTAGTAGTTTCCGGCTGCTCAATTATTTTGCGCAATTTACATCCAGGGGTTAATTAAGCGTTGTTCTGCAGTTGTACTCAGTAAAAGAAACTTTGTTTTTCACCGCCACAAAAGAAATTCTGTAGCATAATTCATATCCGAAGGTTAATTAAGCCTGTTTGTGCTTTTATATTCAGTAAAATACACAGAGTTTTTAAACGGCACATACAAGTCAATTTTTCCTGCCCATTTGTGGAGCACAATTTATATCCAAGGGTTACCCAAGCTTCTTAGTGGGTTCATTTGGCGTCAAATACAGGGTGTGTATTTATCATATACAGATATCTTCATCAAACAGTGTCTGTACATTTCATAACAAACAGTATGTCGGACAGAGAGGTGGCAGGCTCTTCACCTGCGAGTGGCAGAGGCACAAACATTCCAGGCCCAGGTAGCAGCACAGCAAGGGGACGTCGCAGCAGGGGTCACTCGGTGAGGCCACAACTGCCGCTGTCATCTAGCAGCCCGTGTTTGTTCAGCTACCCAATGGTTCTTGATTGGTTGACTAGGTCATCCACTTCCTCCCAGATGACATCTGACAACCCCAGCCAAGAGTCGGTGGGAACCTCAGACACAACCATTAGTTGGCATGGCACGGGAGTGGGTCAGCGACCCTCACCTGTCCTCAGCCCGCCTCTGTCCCATCCGGTTCCCTCAGCCAGAGATCTACTATGTGGTCTGGGCTCAGCGCCACTAAATAGCGAGGATGAACAATTTGAGGAGGGCAGTCAGCAGCTACTTGGCAGCGAAGAAATGGGGCCAATATCCCCTGCTTCTTGAAGTAGGCGGCAAAGTATAGATGTTGAAAGTGGCATGGGAGGTCATGTTGTGAGAGGTCAGCCTCGGCATACCAAGACCGGTGATGAGGACAGCAGTGACGATGAAACACAAATTGATGATGATGTAGCCGACCGCACTTGGGAGCCGGGTGAGGCAAGGGCTTCATCATCGTCAGGAGAAGAGGTCGTCAGCTTGCGCGTCAGGCAGCAGCGCAGCCAGCAAGTGGGTCGTGTGGCCGTGAGTCAGCAGGATAGCAGCAGTGTGAGGTCGGAAGCCAAGCGGCCACGGGGTAAAAAACCCGCTTCGCAGGTCCAACAAAGTAGCGGCACAGGGGCTCAGCGAGGCAGCGGCGGCAGTAGTCGCTCAGTGCGGAGCGTTGGCGGTAAAATCCGATACTCGGCGGTGTGATATTCTTTGCTAAGACACCGGAGGAGCCGAATATGGGTATATGAAGAATCTGTAAGCAGAAAGTGAAGCATGGCCAGGGAGCTAACGTTGGCACCACGGCCCTCCGTCAACACATGCAGCGTCACCATCCGGTGGCCTGGGAGAAACGTGGCTCAGATGTGGTGGTCCATCCTGCCGCCGCAGCAACAGCAGCAGCAGCACACAGTGGTACGCATGCCATTGCAGCCAGTCAAGGCTCCACCACCTCTGCAGAAGGGAGCTGTTTCTCTTTGACATCATGTCCCGGTCCAGATGCTCCTGCTCCTCGCTACTCATGGCGCCAGCAGTCATTCAGCGAGGCGATTGCAAAGAGACAACAGTATGCGTCCAACCATCCTAAGGTGCAGCAGCTAACCGTGCTCCTGTCCAAGTTGTTGGTACTGCAGTCCTTCTCTTTCCAAATGGTGGACTCTGCACCGTTCAGAGAACTAATAGCTTGTGCCGAGCCGAGATGGAGAGTTCCAAGCCGCAATTTATTTTCCAAAAAGGCAGTACCAGCACTTCATAAATATGTAGAACAGAAGGTGGGCCAGTCCTTAAGCTTATCGGTTTGTTCCAAGGTGCACGGCAGCGTGGACGTCTGGAGCTGTAACTACGGTCAGGGCAAGTACATGTCCTTTACGGCTCACTGAGTGATTGTGCTTCCGGCCCAGGCACACCAACAACTGGGACAGGAGACGCCGCTTTCTCCTCCACGTTGTCAAACTGCTGCTCCTGCGCCGATGTCCGCCTCCTCCTCCTCCATCACCACCACCATCTCAGCCTCCACAAGTACTGCTCCATCAAACCACATGTGTAGGGCACAGCAGTGTCACGCAGTTCTACATCTGGCTTGCCTCGGCGAACGAAGTCACACAGGGGAGGAACTGCTCTGCGTCATGCAGCAAGAAATCGATGTGTGGCTTTCTCCGTGCCAACTGCAAATCGGAACCATGGTGACGGACAATGGGAGGAACATGGTGTCCGCGCTGCACCGAGGAGGGATGGTCCATGCGCCCTGCATGGCGCATGTGTTCAATCTGGTTGTGAAAAGGTTCCTGAAGTCTTCCACCGATCTTCAGAACATTCTGAAAATGGCCAGGAAACTGTGCATGCACTTTATCCATTCGTACAAAGCCAGGAACACCCTCCTCGAGTTGCAGTGGCAGAACGGCCTCCCCCAACACACTCTGATATGCAATGTTTCCACCCGTTAAAATTCCAGCCTGCACATGTTGGACCGACTGTATGAACAGAGAAAGGCCATTAACGATTTTTTGATGATCCAGGCAGACAGAAGTACTCCCCTGTGTAACTTTGATGTCAGCCAGTGGCAGCTCATGCGTGACACCTGCCGTTTGTTGAGGCCATTTGAGGAGGCGACGTTATTTGTCAGTCGCCAGGACTACGGGATGAATAACGTCATTCCACTGCTTCATGTCCTGGAACAGATGCTGAAAAATCTGTCTTGGCAGGGGAATGGAGACGTGGCGACTACATCTCGTGGCCACATGAGTCCGGTGGGGACTGAAATGGAGGAGGAGGAGGAGGACATTGGAGCAGAAGCATTGTCTGGTGAAATGCGTGGATTTTCTACCCAGGTGACAAGAGAGGAGGAGCAGGAGTAGCTGGAGGAGGTGGATGGAGATGAGGAAGACGAGGCAGATGACCCCCAAGCACCGTGGCAGTATACAGTGGAAATGGAGGCAGGGAACCCCTCGGAGTCACTTGTGCAGATGGCCCACAGCATGCTTATTTGCCTGGCTAGTGACAGCCGAATTGTCAGAATCCGGCAGAGGGATAACTTCTGGCTCTCCACCCTATTGGACCCTCGCTACCGGTCCAAAATGGGAGCCTTTTTCCCAGCTATTGAGAGGGAGGACAAACTCAAATACTATAGGGAAATCCTCCGTAATCAGTTGGCCGCTGCCTATGTGCGGCATCGTCCCTCCTCTGACAGGTCTGACCGGGGGGTTCCTCAGCGCTCACATACTACTGCCGTGGGTGCTGGGGAAGGTGGAGGGGTAGGAGCAGTACCAGCTCCATCACCAGTAACCTAAGTCTGGAGTCACTGATGAACAGCTTCCTTCACCCGCCTAGTGAGGAGGGTAGTTGCCAGCAGCAGCAGCAGCAGGACCCAGGGCAGTCCCTGAAAACAAATGGGCCCACTTGGACAGCACTTGCCCCCCAGTTAGAAAAAAAAAAAAAAAAAAAATAAAAAAAAAAATAAAAAATAAAAAAAAAAAAAAAAAAAAAAAAAAAAAAAAAAAAAAAAAAAACAAAAAAAAAAAAGATCGGGGTAGGGGGGGGGGGGGGGGGGGGGGGGGGGGGGGGGGGGTGGGGGGGGTGGGGGGGGGGGTGGGGGGTGGGGGCGGGGGGGGGTGGGGGGGGGGGGGGGGGGGGGGGGGGGGGGGGGGGGGGTTTCCGCCTGGAAACAGTCCTGCAGACCAACAGGTGTTGCCTACTGGACAGCACTCTGCCCGCAGTTGAAGATCCGCTGGACTACTGGTCAGCCAAAATGTGTGTGGCCGCACTTGCCGAGTGCTGCTGTTGACCCGGTCATGTATTGTGGCATCAGAGCAGGTGTTCAGTGCGGCGGGGGCCATCGTGACTGTGCTGTGGCTGCTGCCGTGACCTTCACACTGTGTCATTGTGCCACTGTCTGACCTCATGCTGCTGCTGTGGCTGCTGCCGTGACCTACACACTGTGTCATTGTCCCACTCTGTGGCCTTCTCCTGTTTTTGCCACCTCCAGAATGTCATTGTGCCACTGCCTGACCTCATGCTGCTGCTGCCGTGACCTACACACTGTGTCATTGTGCCACTGTCTGACCTCATGCTGCTCCTGTGGCTGCTGCCATGACCTACACACTGTGTCATTGTCCCACTCTGTGGCCTACTCCTGTTTTTTGCCACCTCCAGAATGTGATTGTGCCACTGTCTGACCTCATGCTGCTCCTGTGGCTGCTGCCGTGACCTACACACTGTGTCATTGTCCCACTCTGTGGCCTACTCCTGTTTTTTCCACCTCCAGAATGTCATTGTGCCACTGCCTGACCTCATGCTGCTGCTGCCGTGACCTCCACACTGTGTCATTGTGCCACTGTCTGACCTCATGCTGCTGCTGTGGCTGCTGCCGTGACCTACACACTGTGTCATTGTGCCACTGTCTGACCTCATGCTGCTGCTGTGGCTGCTGCTGTGACCTACACACTGTGTCAATGTCCCACTCTGTGGCCTACTCCTGTTTTTGCCACCTCCAGAATGTGATTGTGCCACTGTCTGACCTCATGCTGCTGCTGTGGCTGCTGCCGTGACCTACACACTGTGTCATTGTGCCACTGTCTGACCTCATGCTGCTGCTGTGGCTGCTGCCGTGACCTACACACTGTGTCATTGTGCCACTCTGTGACCTATTCATGTTTTTGCCACCTCCAGAATGTCATTGTGCCACTGTCTGACCTCATGCTGCTGTGGCTAACGCCGTCACCTCCACACTCTGTCACTAATGTTGCCACCTGAGCTCTAGCTCTCAGCTTGTTTTTTTCCAGATTTCTCTGGCATGACTTTATCAGGCAACATTCCCGCTTCAGTTTTTTGGTCAGTTTTGCCCTCTTAAGTGCCCAGGGAATTTTATAGTGAAGCGATTCTAAGAGCGGCGGCAGTCATGTGCGTGTCATACTAAAACACAACATTGTATGAAGACCAAACCAAGCTTCCTCTGCATATTTAAGCATGGCACAACGTTCTACAGCACCCTGAAGGCTCTGTGCAGCCTGGAAATAGCTGTTTTTAAAGTGATTCGTGCCGAAGTAATTCGGAACGAAGTTATTTTTTGCCGAGAAATTCGGCGAAGTGAACGAAACGAATTTCGGGAAATTCGCCCATCTCTAGTCGGTGGCTTTGTCACACACAACCCCTAGTTGGCATGGCCCGGGAGCAGGTGAGGGGCTCTCCCCTGTCCTCAACCCACCTCTGTCCCGTTCGCTTCCTGCAGCCAGAGAACTACTATGTGCTGTGGCCTCTGCGCCACTATACAGTGAGGACCAAATATTTGAGGACAGTGGGCAGCAAAGAGGTGGGGAAGACATCCCCTGCTTCATGCAGAAGCGGTCAAATAGTGATGAGGAGCGTTGCAATGGGGGGTTATGTTACGAGCGGTCACGCTTTGTACAGCGACACCGTTAAGGTGGACGGCGGTGACAGGCAAACACTAATCGATGAAGCCGATCGCACATGGGAGCCAGGAGAAGCAGGCGAGGCTGGGACAAGTTATTCTGGTGCCCTAGTTAAACAAGAAATAAAGTGCCCCCCAAATGGATAATTCAGTGCACTCCATTCCTTATTGTGCCCAAAGCCGTCTTAACAGAATTATGGGCCCCTGGGCATGGCACTGCAGTGGGCCCTGCCCACATACATGACATCATCACACTTGGCCATGCCTCGAGCTCCCCTTTACCCCCAAGCACACCCATATTATCACACCAGTTATATCTGGGCACCGGCATCCTGCAGCCTATAAGACTATTTGGCAGGGCAGGGAGCCTTTGCCTCCCTGCACCATAGTTTTTAACTCTTTGCATGTCCTAAAATCACATTAACAGTTAAATAAGCAAAGCTAGCCAAGGGATACAGGGTAAGTTTCTTGTATTTCTGGGACATACATGCACCACTTGGGGCTCCTATACTTGTGCGGTCCCCGGGCAACTGCCTAGTGTGCCCAATGGTAAAGATGGCCCTGCTTGTGCCCTCTTTTCTCCATGGGATGAAATGGCACCCTGTGCGGTCGCCCACCCTCGACTACCCATTGTCCCGGCCCTGGAAGCATTCCGTTATCTCTACATTAAGTTTTAGGCGACGGGAGGAGAAGGAGGCTTTGGACGACAGACAATCTGGGATCTTGGACAGTAGAGAGTTAATGTCTGGGCCGGAGATGTAAAGTTGGGTGTCATCAGCATACTGGTGGTTTTGAAAGCCATGTGATGCTATCAGCTGACCCAGACCAACAGTGTACAAGGGTTCATCATTATCATAGGGAGAAGAGAGCAGCAGCTTGCGTGTCAGGCAGTGGCGCAGCCCGTAAGTCAGTAGTGTGGCCAGAAGTCAGCAGGGTGGCAGCAGTGCGAGGTTGGGAGCCAAACGGCCACGATTTAGACCACCAACTTTGCAGGTACCAGAAAGTAGCGGCACAGGGCTCACCGGGTCAGCGGCGGTAACAGTCGGTCAGTGCAGCGCTTTGGTGGTAAAATCACCTACTCGGCGCTGTGCCAGTTTTTTGACAAGACACCATAGGAGGGTTGAACATAACTATATGTAGAATCTGTGGGCAGAAAGTAAACCGTGACCAGGGACCTAACGTTGGCACCACGGCCCTGCATCAACATCATGCAGTTTCACCATACGTGTTTCAGATGTGGTGGTCCATCCTGTCCCAACAGCTGTAGCACCCAGTGGCACACCTCCCATTTAAGGCAGTTAAGGCTTCACCACCTCTGCCAAAAACAACTCCCTGTCTATTAGATCATCTACCAGTCCAGATACTCCTGCTCCTAGGCATTCATGGGGCCAGCAGTCGTTCACCGAGACGATTGCCATTCACTTCTGCCATTGTAAGGACACGGGTAGTGGCTCCTCTGGACCACCGCAAGTGGTGGTAGTGGCCACGCCAGGGAGCGGGGTCTAAGTAGGTCCCGGTTTTCACCACAGCCCGTTGCAAGGCAGGATGGACTTTCTGCGGCGGGAGTCCTACCAGGTCGCTACCCCTGGCGCGACTAGCTTGAGGTGGCAGCCGAGGCGCAGCGAGGTACAGAATCATAAGACGAAACTCGTAGTCAAAGGTCAGGCCAACAGGTCAGGGCAGGCGGCGGAGAGTCGAGGTCATGTAACGTAGCAGAAAGGTCGGATACACGGGCAGACAGGAACTGATGAACGGGGGAAATTGATGAACAGAAATAAATATATAAACAGGGGGAATTATTGAACAGGGGGAAATTGATGAACTAGAATAAATATATTAACAGGGGGAAATTACTGAACAGGGGAAATTAATGAACAGATAACAGGGGAGGCCTCCCCTTTTTCCAACATGAACAGGGGAGGACCTCCCCTTTTTCCACCGTTAATAGGGGAGGGCCTCCCCTTTTTCCACCGTTAACAGGGGAGGGCCTCCCCTTTTTCCACCGTTAACAGGGGAGCGCCTCCCCTTTTTCCACCATTAACAGGGGAGGGCCTCCCCTTTTTCCACCGTTAACAGGGGAGGGCCTTCCCTTTTTCCACCGTTAACAGGGGAGGGCCTCCCCTTTTTCCAGCGTTAACAGGGGAGGGCCTCCCCAGTTTCCCCCGATAACAGGGGAGGGCCTCCCCTTTTTCCACCGTTAACAGGGGAGGGCCTCCTCTTTTTCATATAAAGCCAGTATTGCAGAATTTGCTTTTGTTTCTTTTTTGTTCTGTCCCATTCCAGTTTTGTACTGAATTACATCATCAATAGAAAATATTGCAAAATTAGCACATAAAAAATTCCCTGTAGTTATGGTCTCCTTCAATTCAAGTTCTATACGCTGCATTTGAACAAATTGGTGTAATGCAGAAACTGGATTCAAACCACCACGTTTATACTTCATGAGTGTTTGATTGTCACTGCTGTCCTCCAAAAAGGTCTTGATATGCAGAGGCTTACCACTCGCCAAGAAACCTCCCATGCCACTCTCCACATCAATACTGCAAGAAGCAGGAGGTGTCTGCCCCACCTCTTCGTTGCCAAGTAGCTGCTAACTGTCCTCAAATTGTTCATCCTCACTGTATAGTGGCGCTGAGCCCAAACCACATAATAGATCTCTGGCTGAGGGAACCGGATGGGACAGAGGCGGGTTGAAGACAGGTGAGGGCCGCTGACCCGCTCCCGGGCCATGCCAACTAAGGGTTGTGTCTGACGTTTCCACCGACTCTTTGCTGGGATTGTCAGATGTCATCTGGGAGGAAGTGGATGACCTAGTCAGCCAATCAAGAACCATTGGGTTGCTGAACAACACACAGCCACTAGATGACAGAGGCAGTTCTGGCCTCACCTAGTGACCCCTGCTGCGACGTCCCCTTGCTGTGCTGCGACCTGTGCCTGCTCCAGGAATGTTTGTGCCACCGGCACTCGCATGTGAAGAGCCACCCACCTCTTTGTCTGACATACTGTTTGTTCTAAAATGTGCAGACTCTGTTTAATGAAGATATCTGTATATGATAAATACACACCCTGTATTTGATTCCAAATGAACCCACTAACAAGCTTGGGTAACCCTTGGATATAAATTGTGCTCCACAAATGGGCAGGAAAAATTTACTTGTATGTGCCGTTTAAAAACACTGTGTATTTTACTGAATATAAAAACACAAACAGGCTTAATTAACCTTCGGATATGAATTATGCTACAGCCAAAATTTCTTCTTTGCCGGTGAAAAACAACGTTTCTTTTACTGAGTACAACTGCAGAAAAATACTTATGTTAACCCTTGGATGTAAATTGCGCAAAAGAAATGTGCTGCCAAAAATTACCAGCTTTGTAGCGTGTTAAAATGGCATGTATTTTACAGAGGACAGCAACATGAAAACCCGTAATTAACCTTCGGATATGAATTATGCTACAAGCAAAATTTCTTCTTTGGCGGTGAAAAAGAATGTTTCTTTTAGTGACCACAACAGCAGAACAACGCTTAATTAACCCCTGGATCTAAATTGCCCAAAAGAAATGAGCAACCAAAAATGAAGTGGCATTTGGATTGTAAAAACGATGTTTCTTTAACTGAATACAACAGCAACAGGCTTAGATCACCCTTGGATATTCAATGTGCTCAAGAACTGAGCAGATAGCATTAAAATGTATATGCAGCTGAATTGGACGCACACTGGACTTCAATTCCAATACTCCACAAAATCAGAATTAGAACGTAAGAGAAGCAGTCTCTGAGACAAGCTGTGACACCCCCAAAAAATCGCTGTATAAAAGTTAGTTCTTTATTATGAGATATTATGAGCAGCAGCAGCAGCAGCTTCCCTACACAGCACAGTAAGAGTGGTATGAGCTCCCAGCGTCGCGCCCGGACATATAGTGCGGTGACGTCACAGAATCCCGCCGGTCTCTGATTGGCTTCACCCCAAACTTCGACTTCATTCAGAATCGAAGTTTTCCTTAAATTCTAAATGAATTCCACTTCGTTAGAATCAATTTGCCCATCTCTAGCTGTATCTCATATGTCAGTAAGGGGCTAATGTCTGACGACCATTTCTAAGAGCCATCTATGACCAATGACATGCTACCAATAGCTTATCACCTCATTCAGGCTTCAGTAATTTTAATTTATGTTACATAATCCTATTATTCTGTTTGATATCAGAGCATTTCTAATGTGAGAAAGTAAACAGACTGTTATGTACAAGCTCTTGTCAGCAGGTAGCATGTGTTTCTATCTGCGCGGCACATAAGACTCCCTATGCCCGCGTGGCACAATACGCAAGGAAAAATATTTACTTCATACAAACTTAATTACTACAGGCTGAAAATGAGAACAGGAGATGCTGAGATATGCAGATATTACTTAGATGAAGTAGATGAATTATTTATCCTTTGTACACGACTCAAAGAAAATTTTATTTTGCTTTTGGCTGAACTTTCAGGATGATCATAAAATTTCTTGAAATTTCTTTCAAATGCACCAAATGTGACCATCTCTTCCCTTTAGATGCACATGTCCAACTGTTCAATATTTCAGTTATTTTTGCACAACTTGCTGATCTCTAACAAGGAGCTTAATGGCAAAATTCCCAACAGGTGTTTGATCCCTGAATCGCCCAAGAAATGTAGGGGTTCAATTTGAATTAAGATTTAAACAGTCCCCCTCATCCTGCTGTTCACATTGTGACATCATGAGACCAAGACAACACCTTACAATTGATCAACAGTATCTCACCATTGCCAGGCTGATGCTCTCAGACGTAAGTGGCAACTGACCTTAGAGTGTCACAGAGTGTAATCAGCAGGTTGTACCAGAGATATAGAGAGACTAGAAGAGTCACAGAAATGAAAAGAAGTGGATTTCCTTTGGCTCCATCACACACTGATCACCTCTTCATTGTAACCAATGCCCTGCAGAACCAGATGATGACTGCCGCACAACTTCAGGCACATTTAAGGGAGGTGAGAGGCACCAAGTGTCATGTCAGACCATTCGTAACAGTATACATCAGCATGGTCTGCGTGCTTGATGACCTTTCCGTACCACCTGGCACAGCCATCATTGTCCTGCATGGGCCAGGGAGCATCTGGGCTAGACGTGGGGCCATTGCTCCACAGTGCTATTCAGTGATGAAAGTCAAATCACTCTGAGCAGGATGGCCACCAACGATGCTGGAGACATCAAGAAGAGCACATTTTATCAGACACTGTTGACTTTGGCGGTGGTGGTGTTACAGTGTGGGTAGGTGTGTCTAGTCAATACAGATCTGTCGTACACTGTGTGAATGTTACAATGACTGCCTCCACTACAGGATTAACATCATTAATCCAGACATTGCGACTTTGCATGAACAACACAGGACTAATTTCATCTTCATGGATGACAAAGCTCCAGCTCATCAAGGTTACATAGTTACATGGTTTTTAAGGCCGAAAAAAGACAAGACGTCCATCCCGTTCAGTCTATTTTGCATAAGTGTTGATCCAGAGGAAGGCAAGACCCCCATGAGGTAGAAGCCAATTGTCCTCGTTTCAGGAAAAAAATTCCTTCCGACTCCAATCTGGCAATCAGAATAAATCCCTGGATCAACGACCCCTCTCCAGAATCCTGGTCACTAGAACGTGTTATATTATTGCATCTAGAAATGTCTCCAGACCCTTCTCCAGAATCCCGGTCAATAAAACTTTTTATATTATTACATCTAGAAATGTATCCAAAGCCTTTTTGAACTCTGTTAGTGAATTCACCATGACAAGTTCCTCTGGCAGAGAGTTCCACAGTCTCACTGCTCTAACAGTTAAGAATCCCTTTCTATGTTTATGTATAAACTTTTGTTCCCCAAGACGTAGAGGATGCCCCCTTGTTCTAGATAAAATCCTGGGTCTAAATAGATCCTGGGAGAGATCTCTATATTGACCTTTGATGTATCTAAACATATTTATCATGTCCTCCCGAAGCTAATCTTTCTGGATATTGCAGTCCACCCAGTCCTTTTATTGTTTTTGTTGCCTGCCATTGTACCTGTTCAAGCTCTACAATGTCTTTCCTGGGCACTGGTGCCCAAAACTGTACACAATATTTTATATGTGGTCTAACCACATGGAACCAGTGACATATAATGGGAGAATAATGTTCCCATCATGTGCATCTATGCCCCTTTTAATACACACCATGATCCTGTTTGCCTTGGCAGCTGCTGCCTGACACTGTCTGCTACAATTAAGTTTACTGTCCACCAGGATTCCCAAGTCCTTCTCCATGTCACTAGTACCCAGCGCTTTTCCATTTAACATTTAGTCATGTAATGGATTTTTCCTCCCCATGTGCATAACCTTGCATTTATCTGTGTTAAACCTCATCTGCCACTTCTCTGCCCAGGCCTCAACTTATCCAGATCCCTTTGTAATAACACATTATCCTCTACTGTGTTGATTACTTTACAGAGCTTAGTATCATTTGCAAAGATCGATATTCTACTGTGCAATCCCTGTGTAAGATCATTTATGAAAATATTAAAGAGGATAGGGCCCAATACTGAGCCCTGTGGTACCCCACTAGTAACAGGTATCCAGTCTGAGTATCCACCATTAATTATCACCCTTTGTTTTCTATCTCTGAGCCAGTTGCTTACCCACTTGCACACATTTTTCTCCAGTCCAAGCATTCTCATTTTACTTACCAACCTTTTATGTGGCACAGTATCAAATGCTTTAGAGAAATCTAGATATATGACTTCCAATGCCTCACCCCGATCCAGTCTGGAACTAACTTCCTCATAGAAGCTGTGGAGATTAGTCTGACAGGACCAATACTTCATAAAACTATGCTGGAACAGCGTAATACATTTATTTTCAGTGAAATAATTCAGGATAGCATCTCTGAGAAAACCTTCAAACATTTTACCAACAACATAAATTAAGCTTACTGGCCTATAATTTCCGGGATCATTTTTTGACCCCTTTTTGAATATTGGCACCAAATTTGCTATGCTCCAATTCTTTGAGACATACCCCATTATTAGACAGTCCATAAATATTAAGAATAGGGGCCTATCTATGACATCACTTAACCCCCTTAGGACACGGGGGTGTTTACCATCAGGACCTGGGGATTTGTCTATTTTAAGCTTCATAAGGCACTTCTTCCTGGGTTAGGAAGGTCATCCTCCTCGGTAGGAATACAGTGGAGAAAATAATGTTTAGCAGGATTGCTTTTTTCTCCTCACCCTCTATAGTCTCTCCCTCAGTACTTTTCAAAGGGACAACATTTTCTGTTTTAATCTTTTTACTATTTATATAGTTAAAAAATATTTTGGCATTACTTTTACTTTCTATGGCAATATTTCTTTCTGTCTCCAGATTTGCTGCCTTTAACATTTTTTCTTTACATATATTAATTTTTTCCTTATAGCTTTTTAGTGCTTCTTCACTGCCCTCCTGTTTGCGTAGATGAAACGCTTTCTTTTTGTTTTTTATTGCCTCTTTTGCATCCCTTTTGATCCACATTGGGTTCTTCCTGTTTCTAATTATTTTACTACCATAAGGTATGTACCTTTCACAGTGGGCACAAGTGGGCACCTAAGTTGTTTTTAAAAATATCCCATTTATTATTTGTTCTGTTATTTTTAAACACCTTGTCAATACGGTTAGGGCCTCCCTAAGCAGAATAAAATTAGCCTTCCTAAAATTCAGTGTTTTTGTGGCTCCTTGACAAAAAACTCTCTTGAAGGATAGAAGGAAATGTATTATATTATGGTCACTATTTCCTAGATGCCCCTCAACCTGAACCTTTGTTACTCTGTCAGGTCTATTAGTGAATATTAAGTCTAGAAGGGCCTTTCCTCTAGTCGGTTCTTGCACCATTTGGCAAAGGTAATTATCATTAGTTATTGACAAAAACCTTTTTTCTTTATGAGAGCTACAGGTTTCAGTTTCCCAATTGATGTCTGGATGGTTAAAGTCGCCCATAATAACAACCTAATTCTGAATAGCTGCCTCATCTATTTGTCTGAGGAGTACATCTTCCATGGGTTCTGTTATATTCGGGGGCCTATAGCAGACCCCTACGAATATTATATTGTTACCACCGTGTATATTTACCCATATGATTCTACATGTTCATTACCTGTACCTATATCTTCCCGCAGTGTTGGCTTCAGACAGGATTTTACATAAAGACATACACCTCCCCCTTCTGGTCTTTACGATCTCTTCAAAATAGACTGTAACCCAGTAAGTTAACTGTCCAGTTATAGCTCTCGTCCAGCCCTGTCTCAGTTATCCCCACTATGTCATATTTTTTTTTTCTGCAATTAATAATTCTAGTTCATTTATTTTTTGGGTCAGACTCCTGGCATTAGTCAGCATGCAATTTAGAGATTTGTCAGTTTTTTCCCTTCTCCTGGATCTTTTTAACTATTGCTACACCCCCTCTATCCACTCCACCCCCTGTTTTACTCCTAGTTCCCAGCTCTCTATCTTCACTATCTTGCACGCTATATTTGTAGTTAACCCCCCCCCCCCCAATCATTAGGGAACAGCTGTTGGAAACTGAGGTACCTTAAATGTAATGGCCTGCACTGTGGGAACAGCTGAGTTGCCGTGTAGAAGCTCGTAACTCTGTACCCCTAAACCTTAATGCCCTGAGGTGTGTTCTTCAAGAAGAGTGGAAAGCCAAGCCTCAGCAGTCAATAACTCGGCTTGTGAGCACATGAGACATCATTGTCAAGCTGTTATTGATGCTCAAGGACACATGATGTTATTGAGTCATTGACATATATTGATGTTGGCTTTCATTGCAATAAATTGTTTGAGATGAGAAAAGCACCATTGATACTACGACTTAGATGTCTGACTTTAAGGATAAAATATAACTGTAGCATGAAATGTTTACATTTTCCATAAATATCACCTGAAAGCCAAATATCCCTGACTTTTTGGGAGTAGTGCGTTTACTTGGGTAACTATTGTTCTGATGTTTTTTAGATGTTTGCTTTCTACATTATATATGGTAATCTTTGAGCTGAGGCTGCTGATTGGCTGCAGTGGTCACGTGCTTGTCATTTACATCAGCATTCAGAAGTGGACAGCTCTGGTTGGTGATATAAGCAGATGCATATGACCACTTCAGCCAATCAGTGGCTGCAGCGGTGACATCCCATTCAAAAGAAGATCACATGAGACAGAAGAACAGACAGACCCGGTAATACGGGATGGTGATTTGTTTTTGTGGACCCTCCAGCAGCTGTGAGATGTGGTCAGAATGACTACATATACCTGAGACAACCTACCAGGACCTTATTGAGTCATTGCTACTCTATCTAGCTGCTGTCTTTGCTGATCCCCTCAAATGCCTGGCCCTGACCTGACAGATGGTGCTTACAACACAATTGCAACATCATTATTATAGAGTTTACTGGTGGGTATAAATGATCTGCTATCGACAGGGCTATTCCTAGGCTAAATTGCACTCAGTGCAGGGTGTAGAAACTTCTCATTGCAACACATTGTATCACAATTAACTAGTGCCTGAGTATACAAAAAGCTATTAAGACAAAGTTCTATGTATAAAACTACTATATAATAGTCATATAATTTCAAATAATGTTGCTACTTAAAACCAGAATCCAAAGGCCAATATTACCAATAATTCCTGCCATACTGCCACACCATGACCACATGTCACCACCGCACAGCGGCTGAATAATACCACCACACTATGACTACATATCACTACCACACAGTGACTGAATAATATCTCCACACTAAGACCACATATCACCAACACACAATGACTGAATAATACTGCCACACCATGACCACATATCACCATCACATAGTGACTTAATAATACACTCATACCATGACCACATACCACCACCAATAGTGAATGGACAACACCATCGCACTATGATCACAAATCACCACCACAGAATGACTGAATACAACCGCTACACCATAACCACATATAACACCACCACACCATGACCACATATCTTCACCATACAGAGACTGAATAACACTGTCTCTTATCACCACCACATAGTGTCCGAACAATGCTGCCACACACTGCAACCATTTCTGGAAGAATACAAGATGGTGGTGGTGGTGGCTTTATGGTCTGGGAATGTTTTTTGAGGCATTCTCTGGGTTACCTATTTATGTTGAAAGTGCATTTAACTGAATTTGGTATGAGTCCATCCTTGCAGATCATGTTACCTCATACATGCTAATTGTCTTTCCTATGTAGGAAGGGATCTTCCAGCAACATAATGGGTGATTCAGGGATCAAAGACCTGTTGGGAATTTTGCCATAAAGCTCCTTGTTAGAGACCAGCAAGTTGTGCAAAAAGAACTGAAATACAGAAAAGTTGGACATGTGCATCTAAAGGGAAGGGCTTGGCACATTTATTGCATTTGAAAGAAATTTCAAAAAATGTTATGTGTTCCTGAAATTTCATCCAACAAACAAATATCCCAAACTTTCTGTGAGTCGTGTACATAGGATAAATAATTCATCTACTTCACCTCAGTAATGCTAACACATTTCAGCATCTCCTGATCTAATTTTCAGCCGGAGTAATTAAGTTTGTATGAAGTAAATATTTCTCCTTGTGTATTGTGCCACACTGGCATAGGGAGTCTTATGAGCCGTGCAGATACAAACACATGCTATCTGCTGACAAGAGCTTGTACATAACAGCCGGTTTACTTTCTCACATTAGAAATGCACTGGTATCAAACAGAATAATAGGATTATGTAACATAAGTTAAAATTACTGAAGCCTGAATGGGGCCATACACTGATAGCATGTCATGGCTCTTAGAAATGGTCATCAAACATAGTTACAGCTGAGACCTGCATGAAGCAGCTGGGATCATAGATAGCACCGATCCCAGTATTATAACCCCGTAGCTGCCGCTGTAAACCTAAGAAGGTATCAAAGATTACTTTGACCGATAATGCACTATGATATCACAGCACAGAATGGTATCCCAACTTTTTAATGTTTTTTGTTTATAAGGGCAGAAAACAAAGACAGAGATGACGTCACGGTCAAACTAAACTCTGCTACTTTTACAGTTGAAACTAGAAGTTTACATACACTATATAAAAAGTCACATACTATATGCATATTTTTCTCACTATCTGACATGAAATCAGAATAAACCTTACCCGTTTTAGGTCAATCAGGAAAAAAAAAGATTTATATTTGCCAAATGCCAGAATAATTAGAAAGAGGATTGTTTAAGGCATTTTTATTGCTTGCTGCAAAATCAAAAGTTTCCATACATTTCATTAATATTTGGTAGCATTGCCCTTGAACTCTATGACTTGGGTCAAAGGTTTTGGATGTTCTTCCACAAGCTTCTCACAATAGTTGGTAGGCCCATTACGAATTTCTCAAAAATTCGATTCGTCGACTTTGCTGAATTTTCCGACAAAATTTGTTTCGGTCCGAATTACTTCGGGACGAATTGCGTTAAAAAACAGCTATTTTCAGACTGCACAGAGCCTGTAGTGTGCTGTAGAACGTTGTGCCATGCTTAAATATGCAGAGGGAGCTTGGTTTGGTCTTCATACATTGTTGTGTTTTAGTATGACTGCCACCGCTCTTAGAATCGCTTCACTATAAAATTCCCTGGGCACTTACGGGGGCAAAACTGACCAAAAAACTGAAACGGGAATGTAACCTGATAAAGTCATGGCAGCGCCAGCTGTAAAAAAACAAGCTGAGAGCTACGATCCTACCATAGCGTCAAAGAACACAGTAGTAGGTTACCGGAGCCACCACAGATCGCAGCACAGTAAGGGTATGTCACAGCAGGAGTCACCCTGCGAGGCCACAGCATTCGGTGTCATCAACCGGCCATGTGTTGACCACACACTAGCTCATACACTTTCTCCCAGATGACATCTGACAACCACAGCCAAGAGTCGGTGGGTTTGTTACACACAACCCCTAGTTGGCATGGCCCGGGGGGTCCTCAACCCACCTCTGTCCTGTTCGCTTCCCACAGCCAGAGAACTACTATGTGCTGTGGCCTCTGCACCACTATACAATGAGGACCAACTATTTGAGAACAGTGGGCAGCAAAGAGGTGGGGAAGACATCTGCTGCTTCTTGCAGAAGCGGGCAAATAGTGATTAGGAGAGTTGCAATGGGGGTTTATGTTGCGAGCGGTCAGGCTTTGTACAGCAACACCGTTGAGGAGGACGGCGGTGACAGGCAAACACTAATCGATGTAGCCAATTGCACATGGGAACTGGGAGAAGCAGGCGAGGCTGGGACAAGTTATTATGGTGCCCTAGTTAAACAAGACATAAAGTGCCCCACAAATGGAAAATTCAGTCCACTCCATGCCTCCTTGTGCCCAAAGCCGCCTTAACAGAATTACGGGCATGGCACTGCAGTGGGCCCTGCCCACATACATGACATCGTCACACTTAGCCATGTCTCGAGCGCCCCTTTCCCCCCAAGCACACCCACATTATCACACCACTTATATCTGGACACCGGCATCCTGCAGCCTATAAGACTATTTGGCAGGGCAAGGAGCCTTTGGCTCCCTTCTCCACCATAGTTTTTAACTGTTTGCATGTCCTAAAATCACATGAACAGTTAAATAAGCAAAGATAGCCAAGGGATCCAGAGTATGTTTCTTGTATTTCTTGGACATACATGCACCACTTGGGGCTCCTATACTTGTGGGGCCCCCGGGCAACTGCCTAGTGTGCCCAATGGAAAAGCTGGCCCTGCTTGTGCCCCCTTTTCTCCAAGGGATGAAGTGGCGCCTTACGCGGTCGCCTACCCTCGACTACCCATTGTCTCGGCAGTGGAAGCATTCCGTTATCTCTACATTAAGTTTTAGGAGACAGGAGGAGAAGAAGGAGGCTTTGGACGACAGACAATCTGGGATTTTGGACAGTAGAGAGTTAATGTCTGGGCCGGAGACGTAAAGTTGGGTGTCATCAGCATACTGGTGGATTTGAAAGCCATGTGATGCTATCCCGGACCAACAGTGTACAAGGGTTCATCATTATCATAGGGAGAAGAGAGCAGCAGCTTGCGTGTCAGGCAGTGGCGCAGCCTGTAAGTTGGTAGTGTGGCCGGGAGTCAGCAGGGTTGCAGCAGTGCGAGGTTGGGAGCCAAACCGCCACGATTTAAACCACCCACTTTGTAGGTCCTAGAAAGTAGCGGCACAGGGGCTCACCGGGTCAGTCAGTGCAGCGCTTTGGTGGTAAAATCACCTACTCAGCGGTGTGACAGTTTTTTGACGAGACACCAGAGGAGGGTTGAACATAACTATATGTAGAATCTGTGGGCAGAAAGTAAAGCGTTACCAGGGACCTAACGTTGGCACCACGGCCCTGCATCAACATCATGCAGTGTCACCATACGTGTTTCAGATGTGGTGGTCCATCCTGTCCCGACAGCAGCAGCACCCTCCCATTTCAGGCAGTCAAGGCTTTACCACCTCTGCCGAAGACAACTCCCTGTCTATTACATCATCTACCGGTCCAGATACTCCTGCTTGGCGATTGCCAAGAGACAGCCGTATGCGTCCAGCCATCCCTAAGTGCAGACTGACGTGCCTGTCCAAGTGGTGTACTGCAGGATAGCTGGATTAAGGTGTTTATACACGTATATAGTGATCTGTCTGTCATAAAAGCGGCCGCCTTTTTCGGCGATACTCCACGACGGTAGTGACGTATGCTGTATCTTGGTATTGTGGTAATTTATGGGTTAGTCTGTATATTTTAGATAGTCTAGTAAGTTATGTTTAAAGGTTTTTGCGGTATTGTGGTATGCGTCTCCCTTTTCAAGTGATGGACTCTGCACCATTCAAAGAACTGGCCAGGAAACTTGGCATTCACTTCAGCCAATGTAATGACACGGGTAGTGGCTCCTCTGGACCACCCAAGCGGTGGTAGCGGCCACGCCAGGGAGCGGGGTCAAAGTAGGTCCCGGTTTTCCCCAGAGCCCGCCGCAAGGCAGGATGGACTTTCTGCGGCGGGAATCCTACCAGGTCGCTACCCCTGGCGCGACTCGCTTGAGGCGCAGCGAGGTACAGAATCGTAAGACCAAACTCGTAGTCAAAGGTCAGGCCAACAGGTCAGGGCAGGCGGTGGAGATTCGAGGTCAGGTAACGTAGCAGAAAAGTTGGGTACACGGGCAGACAGGAACTGATGAACAGGGGGAAATTGATGAACAGGAATAAATATATTAACAGGGTAAAATTATTGAACAGGGGGAAATTGATGAACAAGAATAAATATATTAACAGAGGGCAATTATTGAACAGAGAAAGGCCATTAACAATTTTTGATGATCCAAGTGGACAGGATGATTACCCTGGGCGAACGAAGTCACACACGGCAGGAAATGCTCAATCAGGTTGCTCAAGTCTTACACCCATCTGCAAGACATTCTAAAAAGGGCCAGGAAACTTTGCATGCACCTCAGCCGTTCTTACACCACCAATCACACCCTCCTTAAGCTGCAGTGGCACCGGCCTCCCCCAACATAGGCTGATATGTGACATTTCCAAACGGTGGAATTCCAGCCTCCATATGTTGGAATGACTGTATGAACAGAGAAAGGTTATTAATGGTTTATTGATGATCCAAGCGGACAGGAGTACACCCCTGTGTAATTTTAATGTCGGCCAGTGGCAGCTCATGCGTGACACCTGCCGTTTGCTCAGGCCCTTTCATGCGGACATGCGTTATTTGGCAGTCGCCAGGACTATGGAAGGAATAACGTCATTCCACTGCTTTATGTTGTCACGGACAGCAGTAGTGGATCCACTGGACCACTGCAAGCGATGCCAATAGCCACACCAGGGAGCAGGATCTAAGTAGGTCCCAGTTTTCACCAGAGCCCGCCGCAAAGCGAGATGGACTTGCTACGGCGGGAGTCTACCATATCTAACCCTGGCGCGATTAGCTTGCGGTGGCAGCCGAGGCGCAGCGAGGTACCGAATCATAAGACGAAACTCGTAATCAAAGGTCAGGCCAACAGGTCAGGGAAGGCGGTGGAGATTCGAGGTAAGGTAATGTACCAGAAAGGTCGGGGACACGAGCAGACAGGAACTGATGAACTGGGGGAAATTGATGAAGAGGAATAAACATATTAACAGGGGGAAATTGATGACCAGGAATAAATATATTAAGAGGGGGAAATTATTGAACCGGGGGAAATTAAGGAACAGGAATAAATATATTAACAGGGGGAAATTATTGAACAGGTGGAAATAAATTAATAGGAATAAATATATTAACAGGGGGAAATTATTGAACAGGTAACAGGGGAAGGCCTCCCCTTTTTCCACCATTAATAGTGGTTGGCGTCCCCTTTTTCCACAGTTAACAGGGGAGGGCCTCCCCTTTTTCATATAAAGCCAGTTTTGCAGCATTTGCTTTTGCTTCTTTTTTTTTCTGTCCCATTCCAGTTTTGTACTGAATTACATCAACAATGGCAGTTCTGGCCTCACAGAGTGACCCCTGCTGCAACGTCCCCTTGATGTGCTGTGACCGTGCCCCTCTCCAGGAGTTTGTCCCCACTGCCACTCCATGGAAAAGCCTGCCACCCTTTTCTGACATATTTTTTGTTCCTAAAATGTACGACTCTGTTTAATGGGTATCTGTATATGAAAAATAACCCCTGTATTTGATCCAAATGAAACCCACTAACAAGTTTGGGGAACCCCTTGGATTTAAATTGCGCCCCAAAAATTTGGCCGGGAAAAAAATTAACTTGTAGTGCTTTTAAAAAAACTGTGTATTTTCGAATATAAAAGCACAAACGGGTTTAAATTTAAAACCTTGGGATATAAAATTATGCTACAAATTTCTTCTGTGGCGGTAAAAAAAAAAACTTTTTTTTTTTTACTAAAACAACAGCAGAAAATACTTAGTTAACCCTTGGTGAAAAATTTTGGTAAAAGAAATATGCTGCCAAAAATCCCATTTTGTAGCTTTTAAAAGGGCGTGTATTTAAGATCCAAACAACAGATAAACTCGAAATTAAAACCCTTGGGATTTGAATTAAGCTACGGGCAAAATGTCTTCTTTGGCGTTAAAAACACTTTTTTCTTTTGTGCCCACAACAGCAAAAAAACCGCTTCTTTAAAACCACTGGATCTAAATGGCATAATAAAAGACAACCAAAAATTAAGTTTTTTTTTGGGATTGTAAAAAGTTTTCTTTTAACGGTCAACCAAAAAAACAGGCTTAGATAACCCTTGGATATTCAATGTGTCAAGAAAACTTTGCAGATACATTTAAAATGTATAGCAGCTGAATTGGGGCCATGGACTAAATTCCCAATCCCCCAAAACAAAATTGAACGTTTTAAGAGAAGCATCTCTGAGACAAGCTGTGACACCCCCCCCCAAAAAAACGCTGTATAAAAGTCTTTCTTTTTGTAGAGTATCAGCAGAACAGCAGCTTCAATACACAGCCAGTGGAAAATGTGAATGCCACGTCGCCCCCGGATTATTATGCGTTCCGTCCC